>JARJHM010000360.1:0-314837 GCA_033356055.1 Carex pumila
GTACAATATCACGATCCAGTAAACAATTTACTTGTGTCAGTTCTTCTGTCTCATAGCTATCAGATCAGTTTTAAGGTAGATATGTGTCATCCTTGTTAACTGTATCTTTTCTTGATCTTGAGTAGATTATCAAATATAATTACTCTTGTAATTATACTGCATGCAGATAATCTAACTCTACCAAGGGGCCCAGTGATGCTATAGCTCGTATAGAGATACGAGGGACAAGTAGTATTTTTGGTAGACTATCACTTCCTCACCTAAGCTATACATATGGAAATGCTACCGTTATGGCTGCTTTTTACGGACAGCGTTAGATAACACTTACTCATATATATTTCTTAGTGGGAACGATAAATACCTCATACTGCAGAACTTTGACACTGAATGAAAACATTAATGACACGAACACAATTCTATTTAATGTTTCATTCGGGGTCTGTCAAATACCATGTTCCTAGAACATGTATCTATGTGATTAAAATGACATCTCGTGTCAGGTGGTTTGTAAAACTTAACCATCTTTTAATCCACATACTAACCTTATAGCGGTAATTAGTGTTCCTGCTAATTACCTTGGTCAGTGATCTTTTAAGAGTATATATTATCTATATTATGGAGTTTCACAATTTCAGTCATGAACTCGAAATGATCCACAAATGCAATAATACTCAAGGCAACAAAATGATATATAAATAAACATTCAATTCATGAACAAAGCTTTATGATTAATTTATCGTATTATTGACTTCTAGATTATTACAAACTAACAATCTAATCCATTTTGAAATTTTCTAAATTAGTCGAACAACAATTTAAACTATTCTAAGTTATTGAACTAATAATCTAAACAATATTCCAAATAATTCTAATCAATATTCTAAACTGTTCTAACATTTTATAATTAAAAAATATAAATTTTAAATAAATTCTAGTCAAATTTCGAAAGTTATATAAAAAAAAACTCCTTTATGGTTACCAATAACTCGACCCTCTTTCCGGTTACCAAGTAACCCGATCCTCTTTCCAGTTATTGAATAAGCGGAAATTCTCAATATTTCCACTTACCTAGTAAGCAGACATTTTGCTCATTTTCTGGCATTGGGTGAGCGGAAAGAAATTGAAAATCCGGTTGTTGAGTAACCAGATTGGATATTTTCCGAGATTCTTCCAAAAATTGAGTAGATTTCGTAATTTCATTTTATTTTTTAGTATTTATAAAAATTTCGGTCTCGATCCACAATATGAAATATTCCAAGCTATGCATAGTATCATAGCTCACTCTTAACAGAAATCATTCAAAGTGCTTGACAATCAGCAAAATATCATCTAATTAAGTTTTATAGTTGTATGTGCTACAAACTTTGTAATCTTGTCACAAAACATAGTAAAAAGGATATTAACAGTGCTAATTTAACTTCATACTAACTTCATATGACACAAATAATAAAATCAAGCATAAATTATGTAAACCGCATAAAGTGAAACAAGTATGTTAATATCTTTACCGCACAAAAATATCGGAGATCAAGAGATCTGAGTTATATATATACTAGTATCATGTCTATGCGTTGCAACGGAACATACTATAAATAAAAAAAATTATGAAAAAAAAAAACATTCAATAAAATAAATTATTATTCAAAAATTGATGGACCTGATCTTTGAATAGAATTATATAACAAACTACCTTCATATGACACAAATAATAAAATCAAGCATAAATTATGTGTTGGCTTTTGGAGCCATCAACTTACTCATTTGACTGAATTTACAAAACATACATAATTGCATTTTACAGTTTTTCTTCTTGAGACATGTGCGTGTTCATGACAACTGGAGATACAATTAATACACATCGAGAATGAATAATTGAACTGCAATATAACATCAAGGATGTGGTCATGAAGCACAAGAGTATGGATAGCAAACCTCGACCTTGCCACTAGATCAAAAATTGATTCTCATAAATTTGATATACAAATGCATTACTCATGAAATAGATCGATTTCATTGGTTTAAATTCGTCATTTGAAATTAATCCAATAAATTTTGAAATCAAGTTCATCAAAAAACTTCGTAAACTTAAAAACACCCAAGTTTTACCTTGATATATATGTATTAATGATTTTAAAAAGAATCATACCTTATTTTCAAAGTGGAGGAGACGCAGCCGGCTTTTATTCTTTCTTGCTTCAAAAAGAGAAATAAATTTAAGAAAAAAAGTGATAGATGAGAAGAAACGAGTTGTTACCTCAAAAAGAATGAGAACAGAGAGGCGTTGGTTCTTTAAATTATCTCTAATTTTATCTTTGGATGTGACTAATCATGTTAAATAAAACATAAAACATAAAAATTTTAATTAATTTTTCTTGTACTAAATAATTATTGTTCCAAACAATAATTTTAGTACAATTTTTTTAAATGAAATTTAGAAATTATGTTCTATTTTCTCTGTTAGCTATACAATGAAAATGTAGTATTATATTGTGTGTTTGGTGATAGAATTTCATTCTGTTTTTTTCAAATTAATATTTTGGTCATTAATTAAAACAAAACATATTACTTAGCCTATTACTTACTCGGTTTGGCACCCAGAGATTTGAATATCTAATTGAATATCTCTCTTTTTCCTTCTCCCTCGGTTTTCAATCTGAGAAGAAACAATTATAAAATATTTCCTTGACCCTCCCCTTCAACTTTTTCTTTTTTTATCATTTGTCTCTGATTAATCTTATAATAATATTACAGAGATATTATCAGTTGTTTTCATAGTCGTGTCTAAAGAGCGACAACTTTAGATTATCTTGATTATCATTCAAAATCTTACACAATAGAATGGAATATGCTAAAAAAAACAACGTTTCGGTCCAATGAATATACTTCAACTTAATTTATTTAATTTATTATTTACTTAACTGTCCAAATTTTCTGAAAATTTATTCTAACATTAGAATCATGATCACTTTTCCACAAAAATTAATAAAGAAAGAAAAGACGAAAGAAAGAGAGAAAGGGAGGGAGATTCCAAAATATTCAACTAAAAAAGGTTATATATTTGGTGAAAAGGACATTTTATATTGAATAAGAACATGCAATTTGCCCCGTCAAAAGAGAAAATAAAATAAAATAAATGAAAATTAACAACAAATATAATTGGTGGGCAAATTTACTTACAAGGATACTAGCAAAGATTATTTAATTTGTGAAATATGTTTTTATTTTTAGTCACCAATGAAATACATACAAAAAGAAAATCCTAAATTTCTTTAGTTAGATGAAAATTCGAGGATTCTGTTAGACAAAAGAAGCCAACAATATCACAAGAAAATAAATTAAAAAACAATATTCTTGGAAAATTATTGAGAGAAAATTTCAAAACACCGCGGATACAATACAAAATTGCATTGAAAAAATAACGATAGAGTATAACAGATGCATTTTGGATAGAAAATTAGAACATAAAACAAGTTAAACTATTATAAAAATATTTATGTTTTAGTTAAATAGAAAAAATTCAAAACAGTCAATCCGATTGTGAAATAATCTACACATTAAAAACTTATAAGATGCTCGATTATATATTTTTCAGATATTTAAAATTTGACCATATTATATTTAAAAAAAAATCTGTATATCAAATAATATTATTTAAAAAAAACTGAATATTTCTTATAAAATTTTAAAAATTGAAAGTTTTGTATCCTTAAAGGCTAAAAAGAATTTATATGTGTAAATCACATCGAGCAACTTGACTCAGTTTAGACTTGAAAAAATAAAAGATTTAGATCACTTAATATATCAGCTGAAATATAAATTTTTTTACATTAATCTTAGCTCATATATAAATATCTAGTACATATTTCGCGTTCTTCGATAGTTTGCAATTTATTTCCTTTCAAATTGTTTAGGGAGATCTGTAACTAAGACGTTATAAATGAAAATCACAAGCTGTGGAGAACGAAATATATTTATAATTGCTGTTGTGTTTAAAATGATTTGCACGGAAGTGATAAATCTTAATAAATAGTTGGAGTTTTAATTTAATTAGTTTGTTTGAAACTTTGACATAGGCCGGGTTTTCTTACAGTAACTGCTAACAGATGCTGACATTTTTATTTTTACTCTATTAAAAAATATTTTAATAATAATAACCAAAGTTTAGTAAAAATTTAAAAATACCCCATCCGTAGAATTTTTTCACGGGCTAGAATTTTTTTTATTTATAAAACAGAAATTTATTTTATTTTTATTTTTTTGTATTGAAATATTAGAAATGTTGGATATATTTATTTGAAAATAGATGAAATACAATATAATTTGATTTATTAGAAAGACTGTAACAAATAACTCGGATCAATATTTTTCAGGCCAGATTTTTTGCGGCTGTAAGAAAAATTAATATATTTCTTTATGTGTTATTGGAAAAAAATAAAAATGCTTAGATTCTGAGTTATTGATTCCAGTTCAAAAGTCACTTCAATGTAATCTAAAAAATATTGTGATCCTTCTAGAACATTTAATTAATAAAAAGTTGTATCTATTTTGAGAATTGTTTTTGAATAATAATTATTAAATAACTTAAAATTTTTGTTTTTTTTTTTCAAAAATAGATACAACTTTTCATAAATTAAATGTCATAGAAGGATCACAATATTTTCTAGATTACATAGAAGTGACTTTTGAACCGGGATCAATAACTCAGAATCTAAGCATTTTTATTTTTTTCCAATAACACATAAAGAAATATATTAATTTTTCTTACAGCCGCGAAAAATCCGGTCTGAAAAATATTGATCCGGGTAATTTGTTACAGTCTTTCTAATAAATCAAATTATATTGTATTCCATCTATTTTCAAAGAAATATATCCAACATTTCTAATATTTCAATACAAAAAATAAAAATAAAAACAAATTTCTGTTTTATAAAAAAAAAATTCTGGTCCGTGAAAAAATTTCACAGTGGAGTATTTTTAAAATTTTTACTAAACTTTTATTATTATTATTAAGATATTTTTTTAATGGGGGTAAAAATAAAAATGTCGGCTTTTGGGAGGAATGAGTAATTCGTATTTTAAGTTGCACATGGTGTAAAACTACTTGAATTATTTTTATCAATGACAATGGGCCCCAATTTCTTGTGAATAGGATTACCTTTTTCTCTTTTTTCGTTTTTTTAGGAAAACTTGGTTTTATTCCTGGAGCGAACGGCGACTCTTTTTGTAGGAACTTGAGAATGCTTCCTTCTTAATGTAATCCAACTATTTCTTCCTTATCTCGTAAAGAAAGGGAGAGGGAAGCTTATCGTAAAAGCTAATTCAAAAAATAAATAAATAAAGTTATGAAACTATCAACTTCATTAGCAAAGTGTCTATGGAGAAATAAAGAAATACAACTATTTAACCATTTTTGAATTTCCCTTTTCTCTAGTTGCTATGTTTTGAATTTCTGTCTTATGGAGATTTCTTTGCTTAGTTTACATTGAAGGAGTCCGTTTGGTATTCGATTGAAGTCCGTTCTACTAAACGGATCAAACATAAGAATAGAAGTTTTTTATTTTTCATCATATATTTACGAGAAAAATATCATATTTCTAGAGACATGCATGATGCATATGATCGACTAATAAAAAAAGCTTCCTTATAAATTCAAATTTCGTATGAAGTCCGTATAAGTAAGGAAACAAATTATATTGCTCAATTTTAAAATTTATTTAATTTAAATTGTAATACATCGTGTGACAGTATATGTGGTGAGCATGTTTTTAGTTTAATTTATACTTCTACGCATTATTTAGATGCACTTAATTAAAAGAAAACAGATTATGTAATTGGAGCGTTGAGATTAAATCTGAAATTTTATCTTTTATTTATAGCCGTTGGCGAATCGAACACCCTATGTGCTTAATAACATAATGAAGATGTTACGCTTTTTATTTGAAACTTTTAAAGCAAACAAAAAAAAAAAAAATCAACCTTATCCGGTCCGGTCCGATATGAAGTAAGCTGATAGAGAAAGAAACATTCCTTGTATTTCACTGAATTGTATTTTACAAGCGTTACATCTCTAATATGTATAGAGTAATACAATCATTTTCTAATCAGGGTTACATACTCAAACAGAATCATATCTGACTAACTATCAACTCTTAACTACCTACCTCATCCCATCGTTAATTAGTAATAAGTTCCTGTCTTCAGTAGAGTCTGAATTGTTTATGTCCATTGGATTCCAATTAAGAATTAATATCAAGACGGATACAATGGGTACCGAGCTGTTGCCACGTCACATTGACATCCTTATATAATATAAGTCATCAGAAAGTGATATATTTCATACACAAACGATATTAAACACAAAAACAATATACAGATTTATAGTCGATTGAATTTCTACCCAGGACAGGACAAAAAATAGATAACAGCATGTCAGCACATACAAACCTGAAAGTGATAGCAGTAGAAAAATCTTCACATGATAGGATTATATATTCTTAGAAGCATATCGTGTTATTTACAAATGAATTTATTCGTGGACGAATATACATAAAACAAAAATCATTTCAAACTACTCGACAATCAGCAAAATATAATATTTATTTTTTATATACTGTCACTATAACAATTTGAACAGCGGAACTTCACACACCATCCATGTGCCACTGGACATGGTCCGTATACAAGCAATCACACAAAGACTTGAACACATAATTTAATGAGGTTTAGTACCAACTTGGTACCTACGTCCTCTACATTCACACACACCTTTTTTTATTTTCAGATAGTTAAATCTTACAGAGAAAGAAGAATAGGTTTTATAAAAGAACCTCCCTCCAATTTTCTAAATCATATTTTTCTTTTCTTTTTCTTTTTTCTTTTTCTTTTTTACTGTTTTTTTTTCTTATTATTACAATCTTTTAAAATAAGAAACAACATAACTCAGAATCTTCTAAAATAGAAAACAAAATAACTCAGAGTTTTCTAAAATAAGAAACAAAATAACTCAGAAACATAAAGTAAATCTCAAACAGATCCCAACTGTCACCTTCCATATCTGATCTGGCGGCCAGGTACACAGTCCATACAAGTTGCACATACGGAAAGTATATTCACATTCTTGATTTAGAACAATTTTCGGTACATTTAGTTATTAACAACTTCTTTTATAAATGTTTAGTACATTATTTGCAATTTGTAATTGGATCCCGCATTAAAATTTGAATTTCAAAACAATATACCATATATGTTAATTTAAATATAAATACATTGGCGGCTAAAATAACGGACCAAACAAAAAAATTAACCATTAATATGTTCAAAATAATTTATAAAAGAATTGTAGAACTCCAAAAAAATCTTGATAAGTCCATATTCTTGATTTAATTTCTACCCGGAACAGGACAAAAAGTAGATCTCAGCACATATAAGCCTGAAAGTGATAGCAGTAGAAAAATCATCACATGATAGAATTGTATATATCCTTAGAAGCATATCGTGTTATTCATTAATGATTTCGCTTGCGGACAGATATATATTAACAAAAGAGTGAGGTCATGGTACTATGCACAATGCGAATTAATTTGGATTACACATTAATATTTTTATTTTTAAAATTCAAATAGTCGATCCAAATCGTTCACCATGAACATTATATGAAAATGTACTTGTACACTAAATTTTACATTTTTCTAAATTATTTTGTTATTTTTTTAGATAAGAAATTTTATAAAATAGTTCATAATTCAAATCGATTGTTTGAACTTTAAAAATAAAAATTAATCCACTGTACAGACCATTGCTCGCTATACATAGCATCATAGCCTCACTCTTAACAAAAATCATTCAAACAGCTCGACAATCAACAAAATATCATCTAAGTTTTATAGCAACATGTGCTACAAACTTGTAATCTTGTCACAAAACACAGTAAAAATGTACAACACAAATGATAAAATTAAGCATAAAAAATGTACGCTGTACAAAGGTAAATCAACACTGTTAATATCTTTAAAATGTACATGTTGCGCATAGGGGTGTCAATGCCTCAACGGTACCTTTTTAGCCTTTTATCTGACCTGTATCGTATTCGATAAGGCGGGGTATAGGTAAGGTTTTTCTTTCGTTAGTTTATTAGGTATGAGTATGGAAAAGAATTTTTTTTCATTAACCAAATGAGTAAGGATATAAGTAATGACTATTTCGTTCCTGTTATCCTATAGGATAATTATAAAATCTAAATATATATATTTAATACAATTTCCAACCCATCTAAATATATATTTGTGTTTTTTAATTTTCTTCCTTTGTAAAAAAATAATTTAGTTGGAATTGATTGCACATTTATTTTTATTAGAAATGCAATTATATATGTATGAAATGAATGAGTTTTTGATGTTTAATTTGTAAAATATAATAAAACTAATTATTATATTAGTATTATCTGTTATTCATCCTTTATTGTTTCGTTAGCCGATAATATGAATTGGTAAGGGTAGGATAGATTAAGGTCAATTTTTAATATGTATAAATAGGGTATGATAAAATCAATTTTAATGAGTATGAGTATGAAAATGTCTTCATCTGATCCGTACTATACCTATTCACACCCCTAGTTGCGCATCCTATTTCAAAACATTTAAAGCAAAAAAAATAATAAAAAATAATACCCAAATGGTTTATTTGGGAAAAATAATAAAAAATAATAATTATTGATTGATCTGTTGGTGTTCGACAACTGAAAGCACAAGTTATCACTTCCGAGTTTTGTTACAACCACGATTTGAAATAAACCTTCATTATTCATTAATTACTTATCAATAATTCGGATGAGAAACTTCATCTGATTGATATTCAATCAGTATCAATGTTCATGAGCGGTTTAGATTAATAGACAAACTTTTAATATAAATTGTCCACAAAATTTTTAATACATATCAAATTGTTCTTATTTGATTTGATGCCTATCGGAATACCTCCAGTTTATAAGGAATAATGATCCAATAATGCATATAATTATTGTCTAGAAATTTCTCCGTTAATGACCGCACATTATGCATGCGAACTTGATGCGAATTTTTCGGATAAATGCGAAATTTGTACAATACAACAAAGATATAGACGCTACCATTCACGAACTAGCGAAATATACTAACGACAATTATTAACATATCTCTAAATTTGTACAATACAACAAAGATATAGATCATTTGCAAAGTACACCTCGAGAATCATCTCCTATAATTTGGAAGTTCTATCCGAAGCAGATTTGATCCTGTTCTATCTTGAAGAATGTCTAGAAACCAAAGGAATTCCACAAAGATGTCCTATTCTCCTCTGTATTGAATTCATAGGCAAAAAGTTCAACCAAATTTTTCGGGCCCATAAATTTGTAATAAGGCCCAATTTCAAGCAGCGAGAATGCAAACAATGGAAGCCGCCTTATTATTCTTTGGTCATTACCAAGAACTTCAAATATTTTCCAAGTCCGTGAGACAAAAGGAAAGAGAGCGGAAGGAAGATCGATTCTAAACTGTACTCAGGTTCCTTGTATCATAACACTAAATTTTCCGACATTTTTAAAAATACTCATTTTATAAAATATTTTAATAAAAATAATCAGAATTGAACCGGGTTTTCAAAAATATCCAAGCCATGAAAATATTTCATAGCTTGAAATTTTAATTCCGAACCGTGAAAAATATCCATGGTTTGAGGTTTTTTTTTTTCATAATTTTGAATATGACATTGGTTGAAATCATATGCGCATTCACACATTTTTTTTCTCATTATAAAATAATATATTTATTCTCACTCTCATTTAAAAGATTGCAGGCCATACATTTCTTGAGCTTCAATATAAATTTATGTAGATTCTCAACAGCGAGTCTTTGAACCTCATTTATTATGTAATAAAAGTTATTTAGTGAAGTTATTGTTTATATTAAAAGTTCATTCTAATTAATTTTTTTTTTTTTTGAAAACTTGGTAGTGAATTTTCTTGTATAATTATATGACGATCTTTTCTTATAAAAGAGAACAATCTTGATACCAACCTATTATAAATGAAGCCCTAAATATTAAGCCACATAAGATCAATTTATGTTTTATCTTTTGAAAATCTATATTATTATATAATAAATGAGGTTCAAAGAGTACCTGTTGAGAATCTACATTAATTTATATTGAAGCTCAAGAAATGTGTGGTCTGCGATCTTCTAAATGAGAGTGAGAATAAATATATTATTTTATAATGAGAAGAAATGTGTGGCTGCCCATGGTTTCAATTAATTATCAATGTTATATTGAAAATTATGAAAAAAGAAAAATCCAAACTGTGGTTATTTTTCACGGTTTGGGATTAAAATTCACAGTTTGAATATTTTTTAAAATTTGGCTCAATCCGGGTTATTTTTATTAAAATATTTTACAAAATGGGTATTTTTAAAAATGTCGGCTAAATTTTCAGCAAATTTTGTCATCGTAAATGAAAATGAAGTGATGGGAAAAAAATTATGCTGCAAAAGTACAAATTTAATTATATTCTATTATTTTTTTAAAATAAATAATTGACACACAGAAAAATAGAGGAAAATTTATTTGTAGAAAGTAGGAATTTAACTTCTACTTTTCTCATTTTCACTATTTTACTCAATTTTTCTTGTTTGACCGAATAGAGAATCTATTCCAATTAATTCTATTATTCCTTCCTTCAGCGATGGCAAAATACAGAATGCTTTCCATGTACAAACCGAGATTATACCGAGTTTGAACATTCGGGTCAGCTGCTTTGACCCTTTTTGTTTCGCATCTTTCTTTTTCTCATCTCATTTTTCTTTTCCTCGTTTTTGACTGGGGAACCGACGGACCATTCGTTTCAAGACCACGTTGGTGGTGCGTGAGTGCCTAACTGACTAATTCTAATTGAGCCGGAGTAAGCTGACATAATAATATTATAATATGGTATTTTCGACACGAAGGGCCCATCGGCCCAAAATGAATCAAAGTTCTCTTTTTTTCTTGGGTATTTTTTGTTTTAAAAAAAAATGAAAATAATAATTTAGAATTAAAATTGCTACGTTTTGATATTTCAACGCATCGAATTTTAATAAAAAATTAGAATGAGGAGCTGAAATATAGAATGCATAACCATAAAGTAGACTTTAATTAATAGCAACAAATACACCTTTAATATTTTATAAGAAAACCGAACTGTATAAAACTTTTAAAACAAATAAGTTGATTTAAATTTCAATATACATAACAAAAATGATCTCTATAATTGGTTTGTAGATATGCTGCTGCTTTATGTATATTAAAATTGAGGAGCGTTCTAATACCTCGTGTTTTTCATACCTTATATCATATATCTTTGTTTTTAAAGTCTAAATTGTTGATTTGAACTGTTCAACATGATATCCATCCTAAAATATGATTGAGAATGAAATTTTATAATTTTTAGATTTTTTTTACTATTTTTTAAGATGTTAGAAAATAACTATTTTTTGAACGGTCCAAAAACAATGGTTTTGTACATATATTAAAAAATAGTAAAATATTTCTAAAAATTATAAAATTTTATCCTTAGACATATTTTAATATAAATATCATATTGAGCGGTTCGGATCATTAGTTTGAATTTTGAAAATAAAAATATAAAATACGAGATATGAAAAACATGAGGTATATGAAACTCTCCTCATTGAAATCATATATAGTGAAAACCATTACATATATCACCGTCCGTTTCGATTTCATTATGTTTACGGGTCGTTCTCGTCATGTACTTTATTTATGTTGAAGAGTTGCAAGATAAAATTATTCTATTCTTTTCTGGTATATATTGTCCTACTGACGGCCAAGCAAGTTAATATTGCGGCTCAAATATTGCGACTAGCGAGCTAACTAAAACTTTTGTTTTATATTTGTCAAATTAATTAAGGATAAAGTTAGATCGAATACGGATAGCATCATTAATATATATTTCAATATAATCGTTTTAAACGAGTGTCATACTTCATCCGACCAATCAATAGTCAGAATATATTTGACAAGTTGCCAGAGTGCAGTATTGATACGCTTGCATCAGTTGTCACTTGTCTCCCATGTGGTGTCTTTCTTTTTTCTTGAGGAGAAGTTCTTAATTAGGCCGTTAGGCGTCCCATGTGGTGTCAAGGTTCTTGGCGGTGACTTACAACTGTAGATAAATCTCTATCACAATTTCATGCTATCTTTCTTGGCGTGATTGTACAAATGTTGCTATCTTTCATGGACGGAAATTAATGTTTCACATTGTGATTTATTTGCTACTAAAATATGCTCAATAGCTGCTTCAAATTTTCTCACTTAAAAAGTTAATTGAGATCTTATCTGTCAAAACTAGACTTATATACCGATTTTTTTATTTATATCCATAAAATAATTTAAATTATAAAGAATAACCAAACTGTTCATGAAATTGGAAAATTACCCAAACCAGTTAAATGTTAACTGAATTCAAATCAAATTTCCGGTTAACTGAGAACTGGACCAATTAAAATAGTCCAGTTAACCATTAATCGAAAATTTGATTTGAGTCCAGTTAATAGGTTAACCGGTTTCCTATTTCCAGTTAGCGGTTTAGCGGAAAGATGATCCGGTTAACCATTAATCGGTTTTTTTTTTTTTTTCCGCATGGGGGGTGACATGCTGGGGCTTGGACGCGTGGCAGGCATACTGTAGACCCGTGGCTTGCATCCGGATTTTGAGAGGGTTTTAGAATCACAGCAGATTTATTTCGCAGAACAAGAGCACCATCGTAGAAGAAGAGAAGCAAGCTCTGGGTAGTAGAAGAAGAGCATCATTGTATCAGGTTTTTATTTTTTTATTTAAAGAATATTAAAATAGTTTATAATGTTGATTAGGATAGTTTAGAATATTAATTAGATTGTTTAGAATTATTTGGAATATTGTTTAAGATTTTTTAGATTGTTTAGAACTGGTTTAGATTGTTTTGAAATATTGTTTGGATTGTTTAAAGTGGTGCCCGGATATATGTTTAGATTGTTTAGAATTATTTGAAATATTGTTTAAGATTTTTTAGATTGTTTAAAGTGGTGCCTGGATATTGTTTAGATTGTTTAGATTGTTTTGTAATATTATTTAGATTGTTTAGAAATGGTTTAGTTCAATTTAGAAAATTTCAAAATGGTTTAGAAAATTTTAAAATAGTAGCCTGAATAATTTAGAAAGTTGCCAAATAGTCTATAATAATTTAGAAAGTTGCCAAATTCTAAAATGGTGAAAAATAGTGTAGAATAATTTAGAAAGTTTTAAGATGGTGCCCGGATAATTTAGAAAGTTTCAAAATAGTCTATAATAATTTAGAAAGTTTCAAAATAGTTTAGAGTAATTTGTAAAATTCTAAAATGGTTAAGAATAATGTTGAAAACTCCAAACGATGTCTGAATAATTAGAAAGTTCGAAATTGGTGTAGAATAATTTAGACAATGCAAAATTGTTGCTCGAATAATTAAAAAAATTTCAAAATAGTGTAAAATAATTTAGACAATTACAAATTCATTTCAAAACGGTTTAGAATGATTTAGGTAATCTAAATTGGTTTAGAAATAATTAGAAACATCCAAACCGGTTTAGATTAGTTTAAAATTTTCGAAAACAATGAATTAACTTTGAATAAATTTTGTAGCATGGCAGATGAAATGAATGATGAAATAAATATGGCGCAAGGTACTTTTAGTGATCTGTTGTGGATACCGCACAGCAGTCACAGAGTGTGTCAGGCTTCTGAGGAGGTAAGCAATTAGTTATTTATTTTATTTACTTGTTCAGATATATATTCTGGTTTTAATTTATAATTTTTATTAACCGGATGTAGAAAAAAGAGGTTATAAACGTGAAGCACTACCGTTGCCAGACCGCGTACCACGTTGCATACGCGTCATTCTTGATTCGATTGGGTTTATACCAGATCACAGTCATGTCTCACAATAACATTTGTGAAAATGACGACACAATTCCTAAAATTATTTCGAAAGATTGTTGGTTTATTACAGGTATTAACTGATGGTCACATCCCCCATCGGGCTTGGATTTTTAGATTTGCTTGACTAACATTATACCCAACCAATTTATAAATCCCATTCCGAAGATAATCAAAGTTGTGATTCATGGTTAGCGGTAATGAGTATTGGATTTCTCCTCCAATATAAATCTTCACACAAATAGTTATATCCATTTTTAGTTTCAATTAGTTGGGTAATTCAAAAAATAACAACATATAAGTAATTAAAAATTGTCCAGACCTATGAAAATTATTCTATATTATTTTACAATTTTCTAAATTATTCTAGCCCATTTTGAATATTCCTAACTTATTCTACCCAATTTTGCAATATCCTTAACTATTTTCGAATTTTATAAAATATTCTAAACCATTTTGGAATGTTCGAAAATATTCTAAATTATTTGGACAATATCCTTAACCAGTTGAAATGAACTAATTAATTATACTATAAATTATAATTAAAATAAAAAAAAACTATTTTTAGTCTGAACAATATATGTACCGAATTTTTATAAATATTCAAATTAATTAATAAATTACGGATTCTAACCTTTTTAGTACAAATAACAACAAAAATAATTACAAATTAATTCTAAACATTCCAAACAAATAAATTCCAAAACAATATTCCAAAATAATATTCCGAATAATTCTAAATAATCTAAACAATATTTCAAATAATTCTAAACAATCTAAATAATATTTTAAAAAATTCTAAACAATCTAATCAAAAATTTAAACTATTATAATAAATATTCTAAACTAATTTAATATTTTCTTTCAAAAAAAAAAAACTGATATGAGCCCTTCTTTTCTTCTCTTCTCTGCTTTCAGTTTCTCGGTTTTCAGCTTCTCTTCACTCTGAGCATCAATCCAGCTTAAATAAACTAGGCCTCCCCCCCTCTCGGTTATCTGGTAACCGTGATAGGCATTTCCGGTTAACGATTAACCTTACCAAAATCCGGTTAACCAATAACCGGTTCCAATATACTTTTCCGGTTATTGGTTAAACGGTTTCATTTCACCGTTCCGGTCAACCGAAACCCAGAAAGAAAATTTAATACCGGTTATCCAACAACCGGTTGGTATTTATGAGATTTTTCAAAAAACGGGGTAAATTTGTTAATTTATTATTTAATTTGGATATTTATAAAAAAAACGGCTTATATAAGTACCTTATTATATAGTGTTTTGTGTTGGGGCTTCTGAACAGAGTAAAGATATTGGCAGTGCAGTTTTTGCTTTTTACAGTTTACGGACAATACAGTCAAAACAAAATACCATTGTATATGATTTGTTTGCTGCATGAAACTGAAATTGCTCTGTCGATATCTCTACCCCTCTAAATAGAAGCGAAAGCAAGTATTGGCAAAATAGGACTAATTAAGCTTCCCTGTGAATTGAAATTTTTTATTATGTTCTCTTCTTTAAAAATTTTAATTAAAAAAAAGATTACCATTAGCCTTTCTCATAAAATAAAATTACATTACGCTTAGTCATCCAGTCACCTCAATCTTAATTTTCTCATTCTGTCCTGCATCTAGACAAATTGCAACAATACATATGATATACGTGATTAATGCAACACAAGAGCAATTAAATTATAAAACAAGGGCCTGTTTTGAGAAAATTCTTGCATACATACATACACACACACATATATATAGAAAGAGAGAGAGAATCCGGCTAATGTCATAACATTATAATTTCAATTTAACTTATAACGAATTGGTTTCTGAGATTTCAAAGTCCAAATAACTGATTCGAACCATTCATCTTGTTCTCCATATTAATATATTCTTGGAGATCAAATTTTACATTTTTTGAGATTTTTTTACTATTTATTAAGCCAATTTGAAAATCTCTGATTCAACGGTGCATTTTGGTTTTACTATTGTCATTGAATTAGAGATTTGTAAAGTGACTTAATAAATAATAAAAAAAATTTATATCCTTACCTGTTTATATAACAAAAACAATAATCTTTAACAGTTTTTATATTCATATCCGATAAGTTTAGAAAAAAAATATCTTACTCATATTATGTCTTATCAAATAAGGTACCTATCGGATTAACTAATAAAAGAGTGCTATTGACACCCCTAATCAGAGAATAAAAGAAAATAAAGGGGCATCCTCCGCAACAAATTAGCGTGTGGGTCAATGGCCAACTGTGTGGCGGATGACGGTGACTAGAAAAAGTCTATTCTAAACATATTTTTTTTAATTAATAAAAATATTTGTACTGCTTCAATAAAATATTTTTGAAATAGAGTAAATTAAAAAATTACATATTTAATCATCCTGACTATTCTAACATAGAAAATTTGAGCATTTGTATGATGCAGTATTATTTTGTAAAATTTTAAAAATATTTGTTTTTTTTATTGAACTACCAAAACGAAAAGAAAAAAAAAACTTTCTGACTTTTTCCTTGAGTCAAAGATTTACAAGGCAATTTTTTTAACAGAATGTAACTCAATCCTTAATTCCTTATCACGCAAATAATATTAACATGAAAATTTGTCAAAACCAATAGAATTTTTTTCTATTTCTACTTATATATTCACGAATTAAATCTGAATAATTTTTTTTTTATAATGCCGAACCGAACGCCGAATTATTCAGTTGACCAAACTCTGACCGAATTAAACCCGAATAATTCATGAATTTTATGACTTATTCCTGAAATTTTACGAATTCTTCGTGAATTTTTATCAAAACATTTTTTTTTTGCTTTCTTGCAGGACTGGATCTCTGACCCGGATAATTCTGAATTATTTTCGAATTATACCCGCATCACAAATTTTTAATCTTGTTGAACTGAACTCGAATAATTCATTTGTCACTATGCTTATCGCTGTAGAAGAAGACAAATAGTGTGCTACACAGATCGGTACCTTGACTGAAGAGATAGAAAATCCCGATTTCATTGAAGTGCCGACCCCGTGATTAATTAGTTGTATCTGCGCCGTATAATCTATTTTGACACGGCCTCGTGGCATGTCAATTTACAAACGAAATATTATGATTTTATTTCCTCCGTGTAAAGAAGTACCTCATCGTCTCTTTTGGGAACACGCGATTTTTATTTATGTGACTGGTATTTGAAGAGCTCGATCGATCGCTTATGCGGCTAGCAAGTAGTATGGCACAAGCCGTTGACAGGTGTATCTTTTGTGTCGATTGGGACTCTTGACATGGAAAAATCTATGACTCGTGCGATGTGACCCGGCTCTAGCGGTGACTGGTGAGAGGCCTTGTCAAACTACACTCTCTATTCCTGCTGCTCCATTGCGGCAATCAATTATTCCTTTTGCCTAAAGCAATTATTATTGAGTAGAATCAGGGTTTTTTCAAATTTACCAAATTTATTGTGAACTTATTTCTAAAATTTAACTGATTAATTTTAAAAAATAAATTTTAATTGTTAAAATTGATTAGTTGACGGATAATATGTGTATATGTAAAAAAAATCAAATTTAAAATTAATTTAGTATAAAATCAAACGGTAAAAATTAGAAGATATATAAATTAATTTTAATGTATTCATTTTTTTATCAATTTTTGTATCATTCAAATAATAAACGTGTGATTGGGTTTATTCACGACTCTTGGTTTTTATATAATGTCAAACCTAATTTCTTAAAGGTTACAAAAAAGTATACTTTAATTAGTTCATGAGCAATTAATGCACGGAAACCATGATTAAATTAACTCTTTTAAGTTTCATATTGTTTAAAATGGAAGAAGGTAATAAAATTAAAATACTTAAGCTTATTTTTATGGAATCAAGTTGGTGCACCATAATCGCTTATTAATTGTCTATAAAACGTGTCTACTAATATCTATAAAGTTTCGACTTCGCAGCTGCGAAGATTTTCAAAAAAAATATCTATAAAGTTTCATGATGAACCTGATCCTCCCCTATATATTATATGACTGTTCTACTAATATCTATAAAGTTTAATGATGAACCTATATGATCCACCACTATATATTATATATATTCTATGACTGTTCTACCAATATCTACTTTCTTAGTACGCATGTTTTTCTTATTATCTAAGCGTTCTAATAACATAATATTAAAAACTTTTCTCAATTCTGCTATCTTCAAATATTGAACTAACTGAACTACAAGTCTTTTCGCTTTTGATGAACCTAATGAAAAACCTACATCCTCATACATATGAACTATATATGAAGTTAGTTACGGTGCTACGCGTAACATAGAGATCTCCGTGCAACGGCTAAATATTTCAGTTTTTATAATTCTAATAGTCGATTCGAATCGTTCAACATGATTTCCATATGAATATGTACTTGCAAATCAAATTTTACATTTAAAAAAATATATATATTATTTTTTTAGATAGGTAGAAAATCACTTGATCTGAAGAGTTCAAAAGCTTTAGATCAAGTAATGAGGCCAAAAGTCTGTACATTCTTCTTCATTTTTACATACTAAATGCAGGTAGTGGGCTTAGTAAAAATTTTTTTTGAAAACTTAGCAGCAGCTGCTAAGCGTGCATGTAATGAATAGAGTAGCTAATTATTACATCGCCTCACATTAGGCCATCTCATCTAGTTACATCAGATTTGGTAAGCCACTTACTAGACTATCTCCATATATAATTCCAATTGAATTATATATTGTCTCGCATATCTAGATCCAATCATTATTACCCTAATTAAAACCGTAGGCATCATTTATTAATCTTTCTATATATTAATTATCCCTCCCTCCCCAAGAAATACATTCCCCCTATTTCTGCATGAGGGCTTAGTAATTAATTGTAGTTGAGCATTGAACTATGTTATTTAATGGAAGAATTTCATGTTTAATTTCTAAAATTCGAAATTATATGTTTCTCTGTCTAAAACATGATATACCATATTAATATTTTTTTTTAAGAAGACATGAGCATTTTTAATTTAGCAAATAGGTATAGGACAATTTACAAATGTGGATCGAGTTAGTTTCATTGAAAAAAAAAACAATGAATTAGATTAATGTGAGATTTATTATAATTTAAAATGATAGTGGAACAGTTAATATTTTTTGTACTATGCAATTGCCAGAATAAATAAAATGTAAATTAAAAAATATATAATATTGAGATTTTAAGAAATTAAATTATACAAGAAATCCCAGCTTTTTGTATTTAATTGGTCAATTATCTTACTTAATCCAGAATTCGAAGTAGAACATGGTAATGATACTGGCGGAACTAAGTACAAGCAAAGGGGGGCCAGGCACCCTTTCCTCCCCCCTCAAATTCAAATCCTGGTAATGACTATATATGAAGTAAAGAAAAAACCTCATCAATTTTTTCTTGAAAATAGGGGTTGGTACAACATAATAATGTAAATAGAGGTCCTAAAAGTCCTAGCACAATTTTTATGTCAATATCATTGAAATGGACAATCATGCATATTGAAATATCCAACTTAATTACTATATATGTACACAGATATATGATTGATGAGTGTGAGCTAATATCGGTCAGAGTGATTCACCGACCTTAATTTTGACACGATTATTATTTTTAAATAAAAATGTGCCAATATTTATAAATATTTTTATATGAATTTTATACCTGTAATATTCTATAAAGATATTATAACAACTATGAAATTAAAATTAAAATTCTCAATTTGACGAAATATAATTGCTAGTCGTATTTTTTAAAATTAAAGATACAATATAGGGTACATTAAGAAAAAAAAATATTGTAAGGAATTGATTCGGTTCTGATTAATCCGATTCATAAGTAAAAAAATGTGTATTTTGATTTGATGCAAATGGGATGAAATTAGCTAGTAAGCGTTGTTCATGCATGTAACTTTCATAAGAATTTTAAAAATTTTGTGATAGAGCTCAATAGTGTAAAGTGTTGAAAGGGGCAGTGAGTGTTATCTTTCAATCATTTACCTAAAACCAATCATACTAATCAATCACATCTGTGTAGATTAATTGTTTTCAATTTGCAAAAGAGATTACTTTTTTTTTTCTATTTGATTTGGTCCTACGCCAACTTCCGATGAAACAATACGTACTCTTTATGTACTACTATCTACCAAAGGCGTATTGACATTGATCCAATGAGGGAGTCAATATAATTGTCCTTCATTCAATTTCAAAATCTAATTATTATATGAGAAGGGTTCAAATGCCTTCATTTTTTATGCCTCCACTATGCCTTTATATTTTAAAATTTTAATAACTCAAAATTTAAAACTTAAAAGTCAAAATAAAACCGTTAGATTTGATCTATGTTATTTTCTCTATGTGCTCATAAAAAAATATCACATTTCAATTTTGTTTTTATGTAAATCATTAAGTTCAAATATCAATGTCTAGAAATCATCCAAATTAGTGTGTTTTTTACAAGTTCTTGATGACAATAAAAATAAAATTGAAATGTCCTAATTTTTTACACGTGCATAGATAAAATGACGTAGATCGTATCCAACAGTTTATTTTGACTTTTAAGTTTTAAATTTTGAATTATTAAAGTTTTTAAAAATAGAGACATAATGGAGGCACAAAAAATGGAGGCATTTGAACCCTCCTCTTATTATATATACTTTTGTTCTATTATTTATAGTTAAATATTATGGGCACCTTCGAAATGACTCCCATAAATTTATGAAAAATTTGTATTGTTCATCCCTATTCATTTATAAAAAAGACCATTGTACAATACGTACAACTTAAAAACTTCTAGTATTTTATATATGTTTTTTTTTTTTTCATAAGTTGAGAAACTCACTACTTTTCACATGTCACTTTGACTCTCCCTCTCTCCCATCCAACACTCAACTTCCATGAAAATCTTACCTCCAAGCTCACCATTCTTCACCTTTTTTTTTGTATGTTTTTAACTCCCATTACTCAAAATCCTGCCTTCGCCCCTGTTGTCTACTAAAGTGAATAAAAGGCTAAAAGTTATTACATGGATTAATTTTCTTCATTATAAAAAAAAATACTTTGGAAGATATTTCAATATGTACATGTAAACAATATTATATATTCTATCACCTATATTTTTGATGAGACTCAAATGCTCCATTGATTTAGTGTTTCAATTATGTTCTGTATATTTATTTTTGTTTTCAAAATTCAAGAATTCGATTCGAACCACTTAATATGGTCTACATATTAAAATATACTTCGAGACCGAATTATATATATATATTAATTTTCTACTATTTTTTGTAGGAGTAAGGCTATGGGTTGCATAGAGGGAACGACTCAATATTCGAGTTTTCAAAATTCTAACGGTCGATCCTAACCATTCAACATGATATTCATATGAATATGTACCTGCAAACCAAATTTTACATTTTTTTTAGAATTTTTTTACTATTTTTTAGATAGGTAGAAAATCAAATATCTAAACGAAGCAGAATTTTTTAGATCAAGTGATTTTCTACCTATCTAAAAAAATAGTAAAAAAATATAAAAAATATAAAATTTGGTTTGCAGGTACATATTCATATGGAGATCATGTTGAACGGTTCAGATCGACCATTAAGATTTTGAAAACTCAAATATTGAGCCGTTGCATAGAGGTCCTCTATACAACCCATTGCACCGTAGCCTTACTATTTTTGTAGATAGATAGAAAATCATTATTTTTGGATGATCCAGAATCTTCTAAAAAAATAATGATTTGTATATATCTAAAAATATAGCAAGATATTTTTAAAAATACAAAATTTGATCTTCAAACACATTTTAACATGGAGATCATGTTGAGCAGTTCATATTATAAGTTTGGACTTTAAAAATAGAAAGATATAAGACATGATTAAAGCACGAAAACAATAGAGCATTTGAGTCCACCTCATATTTGATTACCTAGCTAGATTTTCCCATTACATATCAATATCATACATTCTATAACCTATTTTGATTTTGATTTATGAACTATAAGAATAAAAGGTACATACATTTTTATCTTCATATACCAGTAAAACATTTAAATTTCAAAAGAGTACATTGAACAAGCCATCTGATCAACAATATCAGTTATCCAAAATAATACCAGCAGAAAAAGGGACCGCAACATAGTAGGAATTCATGATATCACCTAATTAGGCACCTCACCCTTTAAATTTGAATCGGGCCCGTGTATATATATTGATATGAATCTTTAAAAGAACTTTATGCATTAAAGAATTAAATTCAAAGGTGAGATAATGCACAGCTTCTAATCCGGACTCAACGCATCAGTAAACCATTGGATCATGCACCCATGAATTTCATGGAATTAACACCTCATCAGATTATTTATTAAGAGATTCACTTATCTGATTCCTTTTGAATTAACATTTTTTCATTAAAAGGTGCATAGCTGTCATCTCAAAAGATCACATTCTGTCCGTTTTTCTGTTTGCATTGTTTGTTTGGATTTTAAAGACAGAAATAAGAATGTAAAACATAATTAGAGGACAAAAATAATAGGGTATTTGAGCTCTGCTCTAAGTCCTCAAAATATAAAGATAATATTGAGCATTTTGTATTATCTGTAACTTTAAAAATAGAAGTAAGAATATAAAATATAATCGAAGCACAAAAATAATAAAGCATTTGAGCCCTGATCAAGTCTTCATATATATTTGATTATGTAGATCACCCAAGGCATCTCACCCTTTAAATTTGAATCTGGTCCGTTTATATATATTGATATGAATCTTTAAAAGAACTTTATGCATTAATTAAAAATTTAAATTCAAAGGTGATGAGATAATGCACAGCTTCTAATCTGGACTCGACGCATTTGCTGTCATCTCAAATTAAAGATGACATTCTGTCAGTTTTCCGTTAATCACTTTTATAAATACATTTTGTCATTCTTCATATACATTACAAGGCAGAGTAGAAAAAATGGCACCGTGGAGCCGGTTTCATTACGAAATAGCACGGTTATAATATAGAACAGCACGACAGCGTGTTAGTTATGTGTCATGATTCGCAAGTTCTGTACCATGATTATTCTGTATCATGACCATCTTTAAAAAATTTGATACGGCACGAAACCAAAATCACGGCGTGTTAATTATGATACAGCACGACACGATATGTTTTTTCCACTCTAATTATAAGAATGGAACAATATTCGCAAGAATAATAGCACGGACACTCTCATCAATAATACTGACACGTTCAAGAAAAAAAAAACACTTTTATATACCTCAGAAATAGTCACTTTTTATCATCATAGATATTATTATCTCATTCTTGTAGTTATATGTCAGTGGCTAAATTTTCTTTCTATCATTTATTTCTCTGATTTGTTTTGTATCCGAGAAATTAAAAAAAAATAAACATGAGAAGTTTCTTGATTTACTCTCACAGAAAATGAATCAATTTTGATTGATCTTTCGTTTCATATTGTTTTTCTTAATTTATTTAAATCTCATTAACTATGAGATATTGCAGAGTTATTGTCGATCTCTTTTATAATCATTTCAAATTTTGCACGCTAGAAAAGAAATATATTTAAGAACAATAATGATATTACGATCCGAGTTATTCTTTCAATTTGATTTATTTTATTTAATTAATTATATTTAATTATAAGAACTTTTGAAAATTTATTCCGAAAAAGGTAACATTTGACCAATTACTTTTCAAAGATCTATCATTCCACAGTTGGCCACAAAATTTTGAATCATCATTCTTAGAGAAGATAAGGTATAAATCAGAACCGTTCAAGCAAAAGATCGAAAGGTTCTGACAGCTCAATTCCACGTGTTTTTTTTTTATATTACCCGTCTAAAACATGTGGATGCGGATCCCGGCGCGTGTCGTTTGAGGATATTTCCGCCAATTTCTACGGCTCCTTGAATAGACCGTTGTTGGATGCTATTTTCACCCGTTTTGTAACAATAAAAAACACGTTCTACTTAATGTTGAATGTTGATCATACTTTGCTTTTGAAAAGAATCGAAGAAAATGACAATAATAATTAAAGTATTTGATCGGCAGTCGCCTACTCAGGCCGCATGGGTTATGTGTGAAAAAAACAGAATATTGGTATTTAACCCCATATGTATTCGTCAGCATGTATCTTTCTAATTAAATTTTTAATTGATTCTCATGAGATTCTATTTTTTTTTCTTTAAACAGTACTATTTACATAGGAAAAATTAAATTGAGTCAAATTTCATTTTATTTTTCCCAATTGGTGCAGTTAAAGTGAAAATGAATTTGAGTTGCTTCTTGACATAATTAAGATATTTTATCATAATTAATAATATTAAACTGGATTTAACTAATTTTTTTTAATATTTTCTTAATTTATTTGTATCTATTTTCTTATGTTATTTAATTATCAAAATATTTATATTTTAAAAATAATAATTAATAAGTAAGGTTATGTTATTTTTAATCTATTTTATTTAATTACATTTTTAATAATTTTATTAATATAAATAATTGTATAATATCAATCATTTAGAAAGAGAATAAAATTTTCCACAACTAATCCCACGGTACAACACTTATTTCACTACATTCCCATAATCAATCACGTACATACTCATACTGATGGGTTCCCATATTTTCTAAAGTGAAATTTCCGTTCCTATCAAATCACATCCCATATAATTCCTTGACAAACGAATAGGCCCTCAATGAAGGAGCACCGGTTCCATCACCGTAGGATATGTGACGCATGCTGATACGTTATATGATTCATCTGTGGTGTCCATTCGTAACATAATATATATATTTTTAATTACAAATAGTACGTCATGACATGTTATATAAACTGATTTGAGGTGATGTTAATAAAAAATTTTCAACATTATATTTTTATTTTTAATATATTTTGCAATATTTTTTTTTCGAAGAACTAACTTAAGATCTTAAAAAAAATGTGACTGTTATGCACTACTTTAATCACGTCATGTGAAAAAAAATCATGTGATGTAACGAACATGTGATGTGATATGATCAATCAAGATCTAATGGTCTTAATTGCACATGACTCGTGTGACGTGTCATAACATGCAAATTTTTCAAAAGATGAACACTGCACGTGACTGACACGCGTGCTATGTAATGACGTATCCAGACATGTTATGATTTTTTTAAATATCTACAAATTAATTGTTTAAACTTTAAAAATAAAAATTATGAGTTCATAGTAGGAGTCAATTTCCATCAAGTTTGGTAAGGAAATATCTATATCCTCAGGAGTGAACTAAAGTGGAGCCAAGATTTATAGGCTCGGACCAACTTTGTTCCTCTTTGAAAATTATTTTGTCTTCCTCTAAAATTATAATATATAATTTGAGTTAAACATATGATTAAAGTAGAATAAATTTCTTTAATTCGGATTAAAAGTCAGATTGTTAATTGAAAATTAAAAATCAGAGCTTTGATAATTATGAGTTGAGTATTTTTTTTTTATTATCTAGTATTTGATTCGATATTTTTTTACCTTCTAATGAAAATTATGGATCCGCTCTTGTATATCCTCACTCATATCTATCGAGTCAATCTGCATCGACAAGGCAATATCTATATATATTCTGATCACTCATGTCTATCTGCAGATATATTAGTACTGCTACAATACTAACTACAGTGAATTAATTATTATTATTTCCTTAGAAAACTCTTGTTTCATAAAAAAGATGCATAGAATTATAGAAATGGTATGCTAAATGCATATCATCTGTATTAATTAAAAGAGAATCTTTTAAGTTAATGAATCTTAACTGTCTTATTTTAAATGAAATTAATTTGATTTCAACTTATAACATATGAGTCCTTTTAAAATTAAAAAGCCTATAATTCGTATAAATCTTAAAACAGATGAGATGATCGTAATGCATTAACTCACCAGATTCTCTTTTGAATTAATAATGCAGAGCATATGAATTCATATCCGCACGACCGCACTCCACATTTATTTTATTTTTTATTTAATTTAGAGATCTGGCAAGGCGGCAACCCACAATTCACACCATATGTCAAGAATTAGGATATACATTTAATTACTATAGAGTATTAATTTCCTTAAAATACAGGCGACGACGCGACGTAGGCCGCGTAGATGAAGTCTGACAGTCTGTCGACCTTTCTGGTCAAAGGCTTAAAGCATGTAATATGACCATCCGTCTCCTCCCAGCCCAGGTACCTGACTCAGACAAATTGAAACGGACGGTCCAAATTAATTCTAAACGGTGTCTATACGGAGATGGCGCAGAGGGCCTGTATTATCTATGCTTCGACATTCGTGCTAAGTTAAAATATTGATCCTGCACCGTTGGTTTTAATTGTACTCAGTCAGGTAAACTGAGGGGATGTGAATTCAAAAACCCCCAATAAAAATGTATGCCCAGCTGCTTTTCTTGATTATGACATCAATTGGCGCAGTTACGCCGCTCCCATTTGCCACCCAATTTTGTAGGATCGATCAAATTCAAATGTAATTCACGTCTAATGTCATATACCTCCAATACAGTCGCTGAGCGGCAGAACTAAAAAAATTTGATAAGAAAAAATTAGCTAGATAGATATGTCATATAATTTTATTTTATGAATTGACATAATATATAAAATTACAAAGAACTTACTAGAGTATTTTAGATTAGTCTAAAATCAGCTAGATTATACAAAAGTATTCTAGAATGTTCTAGAATAAATATAGTACTATATGTATAGGTGTATGGATATTATAGATATATCGTGAATTTATTAGAATATAAACATATTCTAGAATATGCTAGCTTGTATTAGAGATACATATATATTTTAGAAGTATCTTACAATAAGTATAAATATATAGAACTCAAGAGCTATGGTTAT
Source organism: Carex pumila (assembly GCA_033356055.1). Lineage (NCBI taxonomy): Eukaryota > Viridiplantae > Streptophyta > Magnoliopsida > Poales > Cyperaceae > Carex > Carex pumila. Next base: position 26,898 of record JARJHM010000360.1, read on the forward strand.
AGTTGATATAGTGAGAGAACATATAAAAATCAAATCTTTGTACTCGATCTCCTTTATAATAAAAGAAAGTTATATATACTCCTCTATTCTATAACTCTAACAAATATTTTTTGTAAAAATAAAAATTTAAAGGATAAAAATATAATTTTTCAATCATAAGGATAACTTAGCCTTCTTTCACTTAAAATTTATGTTCCGCCATTGATTCTAACTAATATATAAGGCCCTGTTCGGCAGATTAATGTTCACTGCGAGAAAAAAAAAATTCACTCAGAGCTAAGTTGTTTTTCTCACGATGAACAGTAAAAATTAGTTCAAAATTTTTGATTCACATTCCTATTCCTATTCCTTAGCTTGCTGCCGAACATGACCTAAAATTGCTGGGGGCTAGGAACCATCCAACTTATTATTATTATATATATTTGAGATTTCTATCACATAGAAACCATCATGAGATGAATCACGTGCTATAATTATATTTGAGTGAGGCTATGGTACTGTACATAGCGCATATTGATTTGTACTACAAATTAATAATTTTGTTTTCAAAATCTAAATAGTCGATCCAGCTAATTAACTGTTCAACATAATATTTGTATAAAATGTACTTGTAGATCAAATTTTATATTTTTTATAGGTTTTTTACTATTTATTCTAAATAGATAGCTAGATAATAACTTGATCTTAAGATTCTAAACCATTTAAAAGTTGTTATTTTCTATCTACTTTAAAAATATAAAATTTAGTATGCAAGTATATTTTCATATGAAGATCGTATCAAAAGGTTCAATTTGATTATTTAAACTTTAAAAATTAAGATATTGATTCATAGTACGAACCAATCTGTGATATGCATGACACCATAATTTCTACTTAAGAGAGAGGAAATTAAAAATATACAACACATTGCGTTGGTCCTTCCAATTTTTTTACAGATATCGATTTCTACTCTATCCATTCCTACTTAAACAAACTTTTTCTATATACATTATCATTTATCCAATATTATGTTAATTGTTATCATATAATGACGCCGCCCAAATTGCACCATTTTGATACTTTGAAGAAGATAGGTCTTATTATTCAGTTACATGTCATATAATACGCTTTAACGGGCCTTGAGAACAATAAGTTGCTAAACTAAAACTGAATGTTTTTAGCAGTAACAATTTTATCCGTCCAGCATTGCACTGACTGACATGTTTTTGGTATTTTGTTCATCGGTTCTTTATACGAGCTCCGATTTAGGTGATCCAAAATTCTGTGAAAAGTTGACAACGAGCTCTACAACAGTTATGTAATACATTTGTCACGATTCTAAGCATATCATGGTCAAATAGTTGTGCCAAGAGAACTAAATCTGTTTTGAGTCAGATTGTTATTAATTAGTTGGTTGTGAGTTTTTAGCGGGTTTTTAAATATGGTCAAAAGGTGTTTTTATTCAGCTTTATTTTGTGATTTCTAGGAGGGACTTCTTAGAGTTTGAAGGAAGTTATTAAGTGTGTTTTGGTATTATCAAATGTAGTTGAAAGTTATAATAAATGTTATGTGACTTTTGGAGGTTATTGTAAGACTATAAGAGAAGCAGTGTTTATTTTGTAAAACAATTAATGAATATATATGAATTTTATTGTTTGAGTTGAGTGTTTCTCGTCTTATCCACTGTTGTGTTCAGCTTTTCTCCTCTTGAATGATGTTTAATTGAACTAGCTTGTGTCCTTGTGTATCTCATTGGCCAGACCATGTCATATAATATATTAACTAATCAAGTCATGATGTGAAATGAATATTTATTAAAGCTACTAGCCTTAAAAAAAATGAATATTTATAAAATTGATTCCAACAATTTCTTTTAAATAATGTATTATGAGACTTTGCTTTCAAAACTAATTATGGTATTACATACATTACAAATTTAGAACAACAATTCTATATATCAGTGTTCTAAATAGCGCACTATAGCGTTTTTGGACCCCCAAACACTATGCTATGGCATAATAACGCGCTATTTAAGCTACAGACACTATAGCGGTAATAGCGGTCCGCTATAGCGCCCGCTATGCAATATTTGCTATTTTTTTAATTTATATGAGTTTTAAATAAAGGCTCAGATTAGATTTTAACTGTATTTTTTTTTTTTACAATTGACGTACTAAGCTTTATATTAAACTATTAAATATTTAATAAGAGATCCAACAAACGAAATCAAAATAAGAAAGGCTCTATGCAACATGAGTTTTTTTTTTTCTTTTCAATTTATATTGGTTTTAAATAAAGGCTTAGATTGAATATATTAAGATATTTCTTGAAGTAACAAAATGATACTTACTATACACTAGTTTGAATATTTTGAATATATTAAGATAGTTAATTATGCCATGATGTCTAGGTTATTTTGAAATTTAAATAGGAAAAAGATAGATTATGTCATGATGCTGAATATATTATGAATAGAAAAATATTGATATTTTATGATATTAGTATTAATATGGATATTTTGAGTCGCATTTTGGACTTTGTATTGGTTCAATATGAATATTATAATTTTTTAATCAATTTGATATTATTTATTGTTCTATGAGATATAGATAATGTTGATATTTAGTACAAATATATGATATAATTTTTATAAAAATAAGAAAACACTATGTAGCATAGCTTTCGCTATAACGACGCTATTCGCTATAACTTTTTTTGTAGCTAGGCCTTCCGCTATGACGCGATAAATGCTATTTAGAACCTTGTTATATATACATGTTATATTGTTATTAATATTAATATCGTAGCTTTTATTATGTTAAATTTGAAAATAAAAATATTTGATTTGTTAAAAGTTAAAACAATGTATTCAATTATTTTAGCATAAAATATTTAGTAGGAAAAGAATAAAGGTCAGTTGTTTTCTAAAAAAGCCCGTGATGTCATATATTCCAATTATCATCCACATAACACATGCCAATGACTCTTAGGATGCAAGTTGGGGAAATATAAAAAGGAATAAGCAACAAAAAAAGAAGCAAGCATTGTTCCTCTCCCCCCCACTATATAAAGGGCAAGAAACCTGCCTCATCCATCAGACCAAATCCCTAGCTACTTTCAAACGGGAAGAAGAAGAAGAAAGAAAGAAAACTCAAGCCATGGCGTTTCTTCTTCTCTCCATGCAAACCCTAAACTATGTCATAGGATCCATAATTCTCTTCCTCATGTGTACCCTTATAATCTCCATTATCCTTTGCTTTGCACCTCTGAAAATAAAATTTAAGCTCGAAAGAAATGGCTTCAGTGGCCCAGCTCCAAAATTTCCCTTTGGAAACTTATTCGAAATAAGAAAAAAACATGCCACCTCTGTTCCTCATCCAACTTCAGTAGTATCTCATGATATTCATGCAGCTGCCTTTCCGTACTTCGCTCGCTGGAGAAAATCCTTTGGTAAATTTGAATAAAAAAAATGAATTAACTGTCTTCATGCGTTTTTCTTCTTCTTCTTCATAAGATGGCAGTTTAAGAAAGCACCACATGCATGTGCTCTTGTGAAGTACATGGATTTTAATAGCTTGGATTTGTTGTTTGAAACCGATATAATATATTTTGGAGTTAAGCTCACCAAAGACCTTGGTGAGCTTAAGAACACACTAATTTTACTCTTCAGATAATACTATTTGCATTAATTATATATGGATATGTTACATATAAGATATCATATCACATGGCGCATCATCAAACCTTGCATATGTTTTTTAGTAACCTGAATTACGAAGTTAAATGTTTATGAATTATGCACCTCGATTATACAGACGTAGTAGACGTAGAACATGGGTAATTAACGAAGTAGAAAACTAATAAATAATTTGACTAATTATGATGTTTTATGTTATTTATCACAGGAAACGTGTTTGTTTACTGGCTTGGGACCGAACCCTTTTTGTACATAGCAGACCCTGTGTTCCTAAAACAGGTGACCTCAGGTATCCTCGGAAAGCAATGGGGAAAGCCGAATGTGTTCAAGCATGATCGGAAGCCAATGTTTGGCAATGGCCTACTAATGGTTGAGGGAAACGATTGGACTCACCATCGGCATGTCATTTCACCGGCATTCTCGATAACCAATCTAAATGTAAGCATTTGATATTTATTCTTCATGAACAATATTGATCGATCTCCGAGTATTTTAATTGTTTGTTTGTTTTTGCACTTTCAGTCCGAGTTTCGTATCTATAGAGTAAATGATATGGTGAAAGTTCAGTTGCTCCAGTAAATTATATGTTAAATAAATAATAAGCAATAGTTAGTTCATCATTATTTAATCAATGAAGTATGTTATGTGTGTAAGAGTTATTTTTTTTTCTTCAATGACTATTCTGTACTAAGATAGAGTTCATAATTTCCATAAAACTGGAAAACGTTCAAATATAAAATTACAGCCATTTTTTCTAATTTGAAGACAAAGGAACGATATTTTATTAAGCGTGTTGTGGTTTATGCGTGGCAATTTCAGTCGATGATAGGCTTAATGGAAAAGACCACGAGCAAGATGCTCAACCGATGGATCAACTTGGTTCATTCCGGCCAAGGGGAGATAGACATAGAAAAAGATGTCACTGAAAACGCTGCAGAGATCATTGCAGAAGCAAGCTTCGGCATCAATGAAGAACACGGCAAAAAGGTCTGCGAAAAACTCCGATCCATGCAAAGGATGCTATTCAAAACCAATCGCCTCGTGGGAGTCCCCTTCAGTAAATTCCTAAACCCGAAACAGTCATACAATGCATGGAAGTTAGGGAAAGAAATCGATGAACTCCTACTCACAGTCATCGAGTCGAGAAGGCGGCGAGGATTGCAGGATGCAGTGCAACAGCAGACAGACTTGCTTGGTCTAATGCTGGCTGGAGATGACAAAAAGGCGGCAGAGGAGAGACGTCTGACTACGAAAGAGCTTGTAGATGAGTGCAAGACATTCTTTTTTGGGGGCCACGAGACGACCGCTCTGGCATTGTCATGGACACTACTTATGTTGGCAATTCATCCCGAATGGCAATCGGCACTGCGAGCGGAGGTAATGGAGGCAACTGATCCAAGTGGTGAACTAACTTCAGATGTGCTCTCAAGACTGACTAAGGTATGTATATGTAGCTGCTCAACAGAAACATTAATTTGATGTTCTACACTAAATTAAGTCAAATATATTATTTTTATATATTCTTTTATGAAAGAATTCTGATATACTTTATTTTTTTTAAATGTTATTTTCGAGAATTAAACATGCCTCTCTTCTAAAATAAAATTCTAATTTTATTTACATGCATCCAGGGACAGAACTGGAAATTTTTAATAGAGATATAACTGAAAATTAAAATATACAATTGTAGTGAGTAAGATTTGAACTCAATACCTCTCAATCACAAAATAGATCTTTAACCACTAAGCTACAACTAAACATTTGTCATTTATTATTAATGGTGGCTAGACTATATAAAGAGTTTAAAAAAAATAAAATTCAATTAAATTAAAATTATAGAGGTGGTTTAGTCACCTTTGACTAAGCCTTATATCCGCCCTTGCAGGCATGACAAACCTCTATGTATTACAGTATATGGTTACTGATTTGCAAATTGGATTTCATATTATTATTTTTTGAGCGCATATATATACATTACACAAAATGGATGTCAAGTATTACATACTGGCGGAACATAGGTATGACTGGGAATTGCTTTATGTGTTTGTGCTTAAAATGTACAAATTAAATTAAAACCCTTTATAGCACTAAGTATATGTCTCTTTGAAATAAACAAATTCTCAAATTGAAGATGACAATTTCAAATTATAAATTATAGCACAAATTGTCCGATCCTACAAAATTTAAGTGTCTCCGACTCTCCGTTCTCCATGACTCCAACTAGGCAACTACTTAGCGTCTCCATCAAATTTAACTTCTTCGGTTCTCAGGGGCAATACAACACCTCAATAAATTGTAAGAGTATATAATTTACTCTCTTAGTCACTTTTATTATATTTCAGATCATTGATTCTCAAGAGGTTTGCGTAAAAAATTTTACATCTTCATCTATTAAATTATTGGATTTGTGTAAAAACAGTAAGTTATGTTAAGAATAATTTATGTATGGAATTAAGGATGAAGTGATATATTTCTTTGTGTAATTTGTATACAAATAATATTATGTTTAAGAGAAAGATGTTCATGTTAGACACTTATTTTAAGGTGAAGGAAATCATGAGACGATATTTAAATAATAGGGCAAAATTACTTAATATGAGATTATTTCTGCATTTAATCTTTTAGAAAATTATAGGACAAAATTTAAATAAATATATGAATATTATGTTTTTAGTCTGATTTTCATAGACGTGATACTTTGTTAGTGTTAGTTATTTATTATTTATTTTGTGAAATCAAATCATACAAGATCTTCTTATCTTGTGTTATTTTATGTTATGATTTTTTCTATTTAAAAAAATGATAATATTATTTTGTACTCCTGTACTCAAATTCTGATTCCGCCCCCAGTATTATAAAGATACTTATTATATGGAATATTAAAATGGGTCCCATGATCCTCATTGAGGTTGTTGATACTATTGATCTTTAGACAATTAGTATGTTCTTTTTTAAGTTATCATGACTGATTAGCAAGTTTGTCTCCAAAAAGGTTCGTACATAGTGGTTAGATCAATTGGAGTTGTCTTTCTCTTTTTATATTGCGTGTTAAAAATAATATCAAATCTGGTCAAACCCAACAACTTACAATAGATAAATTATAGGAAAATACTACACATCTGGTCAAAAGGATTCCGGTCACAATACTAAAAGTAAAAAGTGAAGAACAAAAAACTACTTTAAGCTCGAATTTTCTCATCAGTTCCCACATATAGTCGTAAAGGTTTGTACGTAGTAGACTAGTATTTAAGGATTCCATCAATTTTTTTGATCCGTGCTTAGAACTTTCATAAGATCTTGCGGAATATAACATATAAAACATGCATATGTACTTAATTAATTGGTAATATATACAAAAAAGGAATTTGTCCTTTCCAGTAGAAACGTGTCTATATGGAATAATTAATTAGTTGGCTGGTGAAATGTTGAACCGTGGAATAATTAGTTGGCTGGTAAAATGTTAAACCTTTGGCTTATTAATTAAACTCCAACTTCTCTTCTGATTACCTCAAAATGCATGAATATAACAAAACTAGACTAATTAATATTATATATTACTAAGTTAATGCACGTATAGAACCCTCAAATATGAATTAGCATTAGTTATTTTGATATTCCCTATTGAGGTAGTTAATATTGTTGTATTATTTTATTAAGATACAATACACTAATTAAATATCAAACCTTTGAATTATTGTTGTCTATTATTAAAGTGTATTTTTTCCATATTTTTTCTAAAGAAGTATATAATTTTCCATATCTTAATCCAAACTATTTGGTTAATATTAATTATTATATCAACGGTTAAATTGAATGGACAACATTTAATTTGTGGCTGTAAATACTACCGTACAAGTGTCAGTTGAACGAGTTATGGAACACTAGCTTGATTCTCAAGTTATTATGAAGCTAAATAATTTTTCACTATATACATCTTATTAGTTTTGGTTTGCACTTTGCAAACATATTACCTACTCTATTAAATTTCATCCTTAATTATTTCATGCATCTGCTACAGATGGGGTGGGTTCTTAGTGAAGTTCTCCGCCTGTACTCACCGGCACCAAATGTGCAGCGTCAAGCACGGGACGACATACGAATCGGTGATGGAGACAAGGTTATCCCCAAGGGCACAAACATGTGGATAGATGTGGTCGCCATGCACCATGACCCTAATTTGTGGGGCCCAGACGTATTCCAATTCCGTCCAGACCGTTTTGCGGATTCAGCCCACGGGGGTTGCAAGAACCGCATGGGATTTCTGCCTTTCGGATTTGGCGGGAGGATATGTGTCGGGAGGAACCTCACGATGACAGAGTACAAGGTTGTGCTTAGTCTGATTCTCCGCAAGTTTCATCTATCAGTATCTCCATCGTACCGGCATCAACCGAAAATTATGTTGTCCCTTAGGCCTTCTAATGGAATCCAACTTATACTCACTGCCTTGTAAGACATGATTAATTATATAGAGTGTTGATATGTAATATAACTCTCATGCATGGAAGATGCAACTCTATAGGGATATATGCTTAGCATATATTAATTACCATCGGCTCCTTTTCTAATTTTTAATATGAATTCTAACGGCTCTAAAGCTGTGTTGTATAAATAGAATAAATATATTGTAGATTGTAAAATATGATAAAACAATAAATAAATCAACAATTGAATTATTTCGTTGTTAAGAATATTGTTGAAAAATAATTTCTGAGGAGATAACAATTCTATTGATTGAAAAAGTTCATATGTTACATGGTTCGTAGTTCTTTTTATAATGTACAAGGCTCAAAGAGCCGTTTATCACCTACTATTTTAATTCGGTATTCTTTGCTACCAGTGTATCACGGTATAGGGTTTGGATCACGGGTGGGCTGGGCATATCCAGAGACGGGCACGGGTAGGCACAGGCATTACGGATTTTTTTTTTTAAAAATCCTGCCCGTCTTATACCCGTGTCCGTTGTACCCGCGCGGGGGGCGGGGGGGTCCAGTTTTTTTTTTCTGTTTTTTTTTCTATTTTTTTTTAGGTATTGTACGAATATTAAGTACAAATATATTTATTTATTTTTTACATGTGTTTATAATTTATTTATATCTCAAAAATTTTAATTTACATTTTAAATTGATAATATATTTTCTAAACGTTCATTTTAAATTGATAATATATTTTTTAAACGTTCATTTATTTTTAATAGGTTAAATAAAATATAAATCAAAAATATATTAAAACAATATAAACGGTTGGGGGGAAATTTGAAATTTTTTGAAATTTTGAATATAAATGAGTATGGGTACGGGTACGGGTTTAGAGTTTTAGTATGGGTAAACGAGTACTACGGTTCCAATATGGCCGGGTATTTTACCGAAAAATCGGGTCCGGCTAGTTTAATTCCCTTGCCCGTGTACTCGTTTACCCAAGCTCGGGCACGGATACCCCGGACATAGAACACGGACGGACCGGGCACAGGCTGCCCGCCTCGGATTTTGTTAATACACTATCACGGTAACTCTATTATTTTTTTTCTAAAAACAATTGCTTTATCTCTCGTGAATTGTGGCCGAAAAAAATGTAAAAGAGAGCACAAGAATTTTGAGAGCCCAACCGGATAAATAAAATCATGACCCAAAAACAAAACAAAAGGGCCCAACCGAACTGGTTCTGATGGTGTATACAGACTATCTAAGCACAAGAATTTTGAGAGCCCAACCGGATAAACCGAAATCATGACCGAAAAACAACAAAAGGGCCCAACCGGACCGGTTCTGATGGTGCATACTGACAAAAACAAAAGGGCGGTGCTTACTGCAGACTATATAAAAATAAAAAGTAAAAAAAGGGCCCAACCGGGTTCGAACCGGTGACCTCTTGATCTGCAGTCAAATGCTCTACCACTGAGCTATGGACCCAATGTGCATTTTTTCAGTAACATTTTCTTATAAGAATATAAAAAAAGGGTCTATCAACAAGCAATCTTTCCATCTCCGTTTTATGTGAATTGTTTGGCCTGCTAACGAGCCGAGTTAGCTCAAGTGATGGACAATTTGAATTCAACTCGGAAGATAATGAGTCGAGTTGACTCAAGTTGAAAATATTGAGCCGAGCTAGCTCGCTGACTCGAATTCAACTAGCGAGTAGCTCAAGTTGGCTCGTGACTTATGAGTCAACTCGTTTAGTGTGTTGAAATGTTGAACATTTAAATTGATGATCATTGTTATGTAATAATATGAGAAGTAAATATTGAAGCAAACAATCTACAACAAAATGATCAAATTAAATGAGTTGGGTCAACTTGGGTCAATCACATCTAGCCGGGAAAATAAAATGGGCCAAAAATTATGAAAGAAACCATTAATCAAACGAGTCACGAGTTGTAACAAGCGAGTTGAGTCCAACTCAAACTCAACTCGTCTAACTTACAAGTAACTCAACTCAAGTCAAACTAACTCGAATTTTAAATAAACGAGTTGTTAGCGAGTTCGTTATCGAGCTGAATTCGAGTCACGAGCTTTTTATACAGCCTATTTGAAATAGATTTCTCTTTAAAAAGTTTCATTGTATATCCGACTGTTATGAAATATGTATTTAAGATAGTGTTTAGTTAAAAATTAAAATTTATCTAGATAGGACGTGCGTCAAATTTGATTCAATTTAAAATTTAACTGATTATCATGTCATTCATCATTAAACAATCAAAACCGTACCTTTGAATTTTTTTAATTATTTGATGGATTGCTAAACATCTTTCAAAATGACCCAAATTTAATACACGTTCTGTTTTTATAATTTTCTTACATAATAATTTTCTAAAACATGAATTATAAAAGTTGGATGTACATTGAAATTATAACTTCTTCTTTTTTACTTTAGTAATTCAAAAATTTATTTGTAAATAAATAGTATGATTGAGAGCACTTATAATTGTCAAACTCTCGAAATGAAATTTCAAAGATATTCAAGTTTCAAAGCTTAAAAATAAAAGTTTCAAAGACACCAAATTAAGAACAAAAATTATGTACGAATCTATTATCAAATATCATGAACATTAATTTAAGAATCCTCGGTGCAGATATATTAATGATTTATATGCTTTAATTGTATACTTAACTATATTATTTTCAGTAAATGGTTCAGTCCGTGTCTACCAATTTCGATATTAACGACCCGAGACTCTAGTAGCACTAGTTCATTTAAAAATCCAAAAAGAGTTGTTCTCACTCAAGTCTTTCCGTATAATTCTTGTAGTCAAACATGTCCAACCGTGTTATTAGCACTCATGACAAATAACAAATGTTGTGGCGGAGACTTGATTAGGTTTTAAATTTTGATTATAAGTTGATTTACTCTAATATATTACTAAAAATTGTAAATTTACATTGAACATATTTTCTTATATCAATTGTCGCTAACATTTTAATATGAACTATTTTTCATACATAATTCATTTAACAAGTAAAAATTATAAATAAAACTATAAATAGTAGTTTGTCACACACAGTTCATTTATATTCATTACTAAATGTACGCACTGATTCTAAGATTCACACCAAAATTATGACTAAAAGTTAATAATTGAAGAACCGTGTGAAGAAAGAATAATTATATTATAAACATGGTCTTAACGATGTAATTTATATGCTCTTAAACTGTAGTGAAAGTTTTGCATACACACAAAAATTTACATTTTTCGTTCTATGAATATGAAATTTAACAAATTAAATATTCGCTTGAATATTAACTTTTAGACAACAATTTTTACATACTTGGAGGCGTAATGCCTAATGAGTAAATCAATTTTGAAAGCATTGGATCAACAAAATCAAGCCATTTAAGGCATTAAAAGGTCCAAAGCTCGGTGAAACGGCCCAATTAAAGATTCAAAATTGGATAATAGGCTATCATATATATAACAATGAACTTGGGAAGAATCATTTAAAATTTCTAGACGAATTGAAGCCCAAAAATATAAACATAAAATACCATAAGAGAATTGAGATATTACACTTTGAACTCGTGATAGATTAAATTGTTATTATTGTTACCCCAGCAATCCAGCATAAGAAATTGAATCAAGCCTAAGTAATAGAATAATGAGTTGATAACATATCTTGAGAAAACGGAGGTGGCAAGATTGGTTATGGATATGCCAACAAATCAACTATCTAATATGTTCAAATTTGCAGTTTATATTATATCCCTGTACATGTTCAACTATTTCAACTATACAATTTTTGTTATATTCCAATCAATTTATTAATTTTTGTAGTGTATAGTTTTCTTACGTAGACATTTTATGTACCTTTCTCTCTGCCACAAAAACCAGTGCTGAAGCAATGCGAGGCCACATCTAGTTTTTATATATTTTAGGCTTGTCAGTTGATGAATCTGTAGCATCTGTTGTTCATGTAAATTACATGGTCCATGGTGAGTTGCATATAAATTAACTGGTTCAACTATATTTATGAGAGTAAATTTTTATTAAACTTTGTCATTTATCATGCATGAATTGGTCTCTCGATCAAATTTGATTTATCCTTCTATAGCTATTGAATTTTTTTATTGTTCCAATTAAGTCACTCTCTTTGTTATTAGTTCTTTATCTTAGTTTATTTCTACCTGTGTGACTCATTTTCTTAATTTTTATCTTTGTTATTAGTTCTTTATCTCAGTTTATTTCTACCTGTGTGAATCTCATTTTCTTAATTTTTATTTTATTTTACTTGAATGACTTTATACTTTATAATAATGGATTACTATTTGTGATCCGTGATGTAAACTTCTTCATTAATAAAATTTGGGGGCATGAGCTCATTTTTTTTAAAAATAAACTAAAAAAAAATTGTGCTGCTCATAAGAACTCAACACTAATAATCCGACCATATTCAAATGTAACCTAATAATCAGACTAAATATCAAGAATGCTTACTCCATGAAACATTGAAGATGTCGTTATAAGATGCAATTATTGCAAAAGAAAATACTATCATCATGAAAACAAAATTATGTGAAAGTTAGAGGGAAATATTAATATCAGCGGCCACACACAAGTATAAATACACACAAAAAGATATGTTTTATATAAAATTTAAGAATAAGAAACACTAACATAAATATGTGTTATAAAATACGGTTTTTATGCGGTATGCGGAAGGCCACCGCATACCGCATATACGATATGCGGCTGCATATGCGGATTTAAAAAAAAAACAATCAAATAAGATAAGATATAATACATAAGAAGAACCTAAATCCTTATTGGAATGAGTAATTCTTAAGTAACGGGTTTTACTTTTAAAACCCTTATTGAAAATAAAGAAAAATATCCTTATTGGAAACAAAGAAAACAGGAATTTACTTTAATCACCAGACTCATATAAGGCTTTACTTTGATCACCAAAGGATTTTACAATAAGGCTTTTACTTTTAATTAATGCAAATATGGGAGTATGTATCTCAAGGCAAACTTCAGCCCAGCCCATGATAGCAATAGCACAGAGGTGTCCAGCCAGCTAGCAAGAGTACAAGCCTTTGATTTACAAAGTATATGTGCACACGTGTCGTCCGAATTGGTTTGGAGAGAAATCAAGACCCTTTTGTCCCACTACTACAAACAAAAGAAATTAAGTCGCTCCGTAGCTTATAAAACAGGATGGAGACAGCTTGATTGGACATAGTTGTCCGGATGAGTGGGTTTTGGTTAAAGCCAGATACCTGATCTGTATTTTATTGGATGCAGATTTAATATGCGGCCCATTATACTAATTTTATGCGGTATACGGTTTTATGCGGCCGGTTAGATAATATGCTGCCATATATGTGGAACGGCATATTATTTTTCTATGTGGTTCGCAACTGCATATGCATATAAAACACTTTCTAGCATATAAGATAAAATAAACAAATATATATTATATCTTTATTAAGGGATCAAAATAATAACAATGTACATTGGAAGTTAAAAAATTCATATGCTAATAATTAACATCCACTTGTGTAATCAAAATCTGATAAATGATTGAGAAGCTTTGACTGCAGAACCTTCATTAACTTGGAGATTTCGGGTATTATTTACTGGATTTATGACATTAGCTTTGTAACTTATTTTTCTCCTAAAATTTTTAGCTCTTGAAATACTCACTTAAATTTGCAACTGTATCCCTTCCTCTCTCTGTTTTTTTTTTCAAGTTAGTAAGAGGTTTTTATGTATTCTGTTATGAAAAAAAGTTATACTGTTTACCAGTAGGTGTTGTTATGAACTGGCTAGTATCTATATGACGATCACCTATCTTATTAGAGTAATATGAATTTTCTTTTGGACAGTTAATTTACTCTTTAGAACTTCTCCAATTACTGTATACACTACTTTGTTTTTAATTTTAGCTTTTGATTGGGTCATTAACAAAATATTGTTACCATTCAACTTTTTATCTTCCGTGATGATATATTTTGTAATATTTTATAATGTAAAATTCTAGAAGCCGAAAGAATACCATAAAAATTGAAACAAATAATAAACTAATAGTATTTAAAAAAATAGATAAAAAATAAGAGGATGAAAACATAGCAAAGTTACCTGACATGGAAATTGAAAGTGATAGAAAAACTCCTCAGCAATTTGATGAAAACTATATTGCCATAATGTGTATTTTAAATAAATTGATTTTTCTCTTATATCTCACTTTTACACTCATAAATAATTTGCATTTAAACAAATTGAAAATAAATAAAGATAATTTTTTATGGACAGTTTTTTTACTTATTTTCTATAGATATACATTAGAGTTCATTCATATAATTCATAAAATATGCATGATATGTCATGCAAACTTTGCTTCTTATTCTCTGTCCACATGCAAAGCCTCTCTTGATGTCAATTTTCAATGAAGTTTCTTAAAGTGTCTCTCGATGTATATTAGATTTCAAGGGCACGTGTGCTAAAATAAATACAAAATAACCTATAATATCTTTGAATCGTAAAGAAAAAAGTTGATTGTTAACACTAATAAAGAATTCGAGCTAACTTTTCAAAAAGCATGAAGATAAGATATTAATTGATTTTGAAGCATGAACATAAGATATTGATTTTGAATTAGAAGTTCTCATGAACTTAATTAAAAAGTTATTCCAATCCACATCCCCCTCCGTATCACTATAGTTTATAAAATAAAATAAAATAAATTATTTTTTTGTTAATTTGTCTAAGGCTGCCACTGGCTAGTATTTATATGACGCTCACTTATTTCATTAGACTATAAAAACCAAGTAGTATCAGAAAAATATATGACACTCACTTATTTCATTAGACTATAAAAGCCAAGTAGTACCAGCAAAATATGCTCAAAACAGGCTAGTAATTTTTTAAGATGTCACTAAATTTTGTCATTTATTACGAATTAGTCATTTAAATTTAATTTATCTTTCTATAGCCGTTAATTTTTTTATTTATTCCAATCAAGTTACTCCATTATTTTTTTCTGTCAAAACACCAACGAAATATACTCATTCATCTCTTAGTCACTTTTCTATTTTGTTGCAATCAAATTACACCGTCAGACATACAGATGTGAGAGTTGCAAAGTTAGTGTCTGTCTGGTGCCTCCAATTTCCTTGGGTTCTCTTAGGCAAATTACAATTGTTATTAAATTTTCCCATGCACCGGAGGCTGGTTTGATTTCCTATTTTAATACCCAAGGGAACTTTGTTGCCATCCTTTATGTTGATTTTTTTGTAGGAAATATACTACCTCATAGGAGGTCCCTTTTTTTCACAAAATAGAAGTAAAAGCTAAAACATACAAGAGACATAAAATATATTTTAACAGTAAGTTAGCTGATAATTGTTTAATAATTGATCAAAGAAACTAACAATAATTAAAAGAGGATTATACTAATTAATACTTGTTTAATTAATTAAAATAAAATTAACTTGTACAATCAAACACTTAATTAAAAAAAACAATTTAATAATAAGTATTTAAACTGTGATTAAGCTAAAATTGTTTAAAATACATAGATACAAAAGTTGAAATACAAGACTAACAATAATTCAAATTACATTTTAGTACTACATCTTCTATAAAAAAAGAATTAATATCCTAAACAAGCACAATTAACAATACAATAAATTATTAAACAAGCATAATTAACTAACAAGATTTAATTTTAATAGATTAAGCTAATTTTAAGTTAAGTTTCTATTCTGTCGTTTAACATAATCATCCACATAAGCTTAGCAATTTCATCTCTTTTTTAGAATCTAATATATACAATTATATTGATCATAATAAGTGATTAGTATTAATACGCTTAATATAGTTTAATTGTAGTCGAAAAATAAACTAACATCCTAACAAATTTTCTATGCATTTGCCGAACACCTATATTTTAAAATTCCATGTGAATTAAATAACTTTAATTTTGACAAATTAAAATTCTCATTCCTATATAATGCCCAGCCAACATTCTTTGTATGTATCTTATCGGTCTGATTATATGATGTGTTAGTAAGAAAATATTCTTCGGCCCATCCTACTAATCTTTCCAAAATAGTCGGCACGTTAAGCCCGTTATTTGAGCCTTCTAAATCCAGTCCAGTGTACAGTAAGGTACCGGCGCGTTAACCTCGGCATACAAGCCACCGTTGAGTTTTGACTCTCTCTAGAATATCTATGTAGAATCCCTTAAAATCACAACCAGTCACAAGTTAACATTGGCATGGACAAAATAATCTAAAAGTAAATACCGCGTTCTTATTTTGTTATGGTTCCACTTTAATTTCTTTAGCCTAAAAGAATGACAATTCATGGAAGACATTTGAGAGAAAAAAAAAATATTATTATAACCACTATACAACAACAAAGTAGGTACTCTTTACAAGAGAAAATGTGCATTTATAATGGAATTCTGTCGTGAATAAAAAAAAAATGTTTATAATAGTACTCCGTTGCGAAAAATCACTTTTTATCATCGCGAAAAGTGTCTGTCTTTTTATACTCGAATAAAAAAGTTATTTTTCAAAAAAGACGACCAACTCATTTAAATATTTTTTTTATTTATCCCACATTGTGATTTTTTTTTCTTTCGGAGAGATGCTTAAACTTTGTACAGTTGTTATTTATTGTACTTTGATTTTTTATATATGTTGTCATCAATTTTACTTTTAAATTCATATGTTATTATTATAAAATCTTATATCGTACTTACGTATTTGTTTTTAGTATTGATATTCATAAATTCATATAGCTTTGTTCTCGATTAATTAGTGTGCGTTTCTAATCTAATCAATACGGATATAATTTTGAATCTTAATATTATCTAATATTTGCATCTCCGACAACGAAAAAGTATTTAAGCATTATCTATTTTTTTATAGCAATTTTGTTTGGCATATTTACTAAAAAAAAATAATAATAATGAACTTTTAATTTTCATAAAGAAGAGTTGGAAGATTTATAAGAGAAAATATTTGACTTTTCACATATATAAAATCTTACCCACGGACTCTTCTTTTGGAGCCACAACTTCTTTGTTAAGATAGATAATTAATTAACATTTATATAATTTACTCATTGCAGTAATATTGAAAAAATTTAAAATTATCAGAGCATGCATAATCTTTTCAATAGACAACATATTTATAGAATTATCATTTTTTCCCACTTATTTCTCTTGTTTTACATTCTTTTTTGGACATATCTTATCCTGAATTTTCTTTTATATCCCTTTCGATGCAACCTGTTTTCCTTCTTTTTAATTTATTTAATTCTAATACTTATTTTTATTTATTTCCTACATTTGTTTTTTCGTTTTCTTTGAACACAACGTTCTTCAAATTACTTTAGATTATTAGCATTTTTTTTAAAAGCTTCATAAAATATTTTCTTTCGAAGTTTCAAGCGGTATCTTATAATATTATTCAATTACCACCAACTTTGTACTTTTTTTTTAATTCATCTTATTTTTAATTTCATATGCACAAGATTTTTAAATAAGAATCTTACATGATAAATTGAAAATTTTCTCATAGTTATATGTCTAGTAGTGCAGTGGAGACGAATACATTTTGCAACAATTTTTTTTTTCCTCCTCACATAACTACCTACCTGCATCAGTGCGCGTGCGCACACACACACTGATGCATGTATTTTTTGTTCTTGATCTAAATTATTCAATTCTTGTTCATTTTTTATAATTTGATTAAGAAAACAAATTCACATAAAAAAGACATAATATGTTATTAGTTCTAAAATAGTAATAAGAAAGTGCGTCAAAAGTGGTTCCAATGCTATGAATTAGTTGACAATTGTTGGAATGTCCAAACCATAAAATATTAGAGGTAACATTTTTTTACTATGTTCACACTATTTTTGTGGTATAATTGAAAAAAGTAAACTTATTTCTTTACAAGACAAGGAGCCCTTAATCTGAGATAGTATATTTTAAATATATTTTTTTAGGTAGAAATGATAAATTATTCAGGGTTTTGTCTTGAGTTAGCATCGGTAATAATATTCTGTGTCATTATTGTATTTTAAAAAGATAACAATTATGCATGATGCTTTGAACTAAATTTAGGTACAAAATTATTATAATCATTCAAAAAAAATGATTGTATTATAAAAGCTACAAACTTAAATTTTTTTCATGACTTTCTTCTTTATCTGAAAGAACAACTTTCTAATAATAGAAAAAATTATTTATTATATCTCTTGGTCAAATTCAAACTGAACTAATATTCATGTCATTATAAAAAAAAGCTATAAAATTTAAATCTTACTAAAAATGTTAACTTATCTGCGTCATCATTGTTAATTGTTACTAAAAGTATCCTTGAACAAAAAAAGGTTGTAAGGCTTCCCGCCATATTCCGTTGACGAGTATCTCTCTATTATTCGTTTTTCGTCAAACACTATAAAATATTTGTTTCTTCATCTCCGTTCGACACCTTCAATAGTATTTTTCATCTTGATAAGTATATCTTCTCGTACTCTCAATCAACTATATCTCTTTTTCAAGTATATTCACCATCCATCTCTCTTGTTCTTTGCCCAACAAAACAACATTAAAATATTTTTTTTTCATAACTTCTCTAATATGTTATGCCACTTTGTCTCCCCAAAATCTATCCAATGTAAATTCCACTTAATTAAATTGACAATTTTTCTTTTAAGTTTTTCTAAATAATATTTATGTAAGGCCTATTTTCATTTACAATAGTAAAGATGATGTCGAAATAAGCACTACTGATATTTTTTCTACTGCTTATTTTTTATTTTTAAGAAATCACCCTGTTAGTTACCATTAAACTGATAAACTTGCAAAAAGAAATGTCCCTTTTTTTGTTTGAAAAATGTTAATATGCTACGCGTAGCATAGAGGGCCTCCGTGCAATGACTCAATATTTGAGTTTTAAAAATCCTAACGGTCGATCCGAACCGTTCAACATGATCTCCATATGAATATATACTTGCAAACCAAATTCTACATTTTTTAGAATTTTTTTAGATAGGTAGAACATCACTTGATCTGAAAATTCTGTACCATTCAGATCAAGTGATTTTCTACCTATCTAAAAAAATAGTAAAAAAAATTATAAAACATATAAAATTTAGTTTGCAAGTACATATTCATATGGAGATCACGTTGAACGGTTTGGATCGACCATTATAATTTTTAAAACTCAAATATTGAGCTATTGCACAGAGGCCCTCTATGCTACGCGTAACACCGTAACCAACTCCCTTTTGTTTTTGAGTAGGGTTAAAATGCACCATTGGTTTGTGCCCCAACCATACCCCATGTCTATATCTCCGTTTACAAAGTTCAAACAGTCGATCCGAAACGTTCATCTTGTTCTACATATTAAAATGTGCTTAGAGACCAAATTTTATATTTTTTGAAATTTTTTTACTATTTTTAAGATAGGTACAAAATCACCGTTTTTGGATGGACCAGATGTAGTGATTTTGTACCTATCTAAAAAAATAGTAAAAAGAAATCCAAAAAATATAAAATTTGGTCTCTAAGCACATTTTAATATGTAGAACAAGACGAACGGTTCAGATCGACTGTTTGAACTTTGTAAACGAAGATATAGAATTGGAGTATGGTTGAGGCACAAAACCAACAGTGCATTTTAACCCTACTCTTTGTTTTTACCATCCTTACAAATTTAATAGTCATAAAAAAAATCTATAAATTCATTTCGTTTATTGAAAATGGTTCATAATGTCTTTTCATAAATAGATTATCCAACTGTGCCATTTTTTCTCTTTAAATTTTCGGAAATTTCAAGATTTAAAATTACAAAATCAACGAATAAATTAAACAGAATGCCAAATACAAAAATTGTAAAAATTCTACCAAAATTGCATTCGAAATTGTAGACGAGTCGGAGCTTCAGACCGTTCCGTTACCTCAAACTTCTCAAAAAAATCCCCGTTCTACCCTTTCTCCCCTTTTCCTACGATCTCACTCTCCCTGCTTGTTCAAACCCTAACCCTCACTCCCCTCCCGGCCTTCCCCTCCACCGCCTTCCTTCTCTCCGATGGGGAAAGGTCGACCTCGGGCAGTACAGAAGTCTCTAACCCATCCCCTTCCCCTCCCTTCCCCTCCTTCTCCCCCCATTCCCCTAGCACCCGTTTTCTACCCATCAGAATCCGAATTCAGCGACCCCATTCAGTACCTTGCTCATATACGCCCTTTAGCAGAGCCATACGGCATTTGCCGTATAGTTCCACCTGACACCTGGGCCCCTCCTCCTTTCTCACTATCTTTGTCTTCTTTTCCCACTAAATCTCAGCCTATACACCATCTCCAGTCACGCCTTTCCTCCTCTGACCCGTCAACATTTCGGCTTGACTACTTGCGGTTCCTCACTTCACAACTACAGAGAAAACCACCCAAGAAGTCTCCTGTCTTTGGAGGTGAGCCGCTTGATCTGTGCCAATTATTTAATGCCGTAAAACGTTTTGGTGGCTACAATGCGGTCTGTCAGGATAAAAGATGGGGTGATGTCGCACAGTTTATTCGGCCAGTGAAGAAGGTCTCGGAGTGTGCCAAGCATGTCTTGTCTCAGCTGTACTATGAACATTTGTATGACTATGAGATTTACAATGATAGAAAGAATGATCCTGAAAAGACCAAAATGGAATTTCATACTAGAAATAAAAGAAAAAAGATTAGTCAGAAATTAGTGCAAGAGGTAGAGAATGTCAGTAACCAAGAATTTGATCAGATCTGTGAACAATGTAACAGCGGGTTGCATGGAGAGGTGATGCTTCTATGTGATAGATGTAATAAAGGCTGGCACACATACTGTCTCACACCACCATTAGAGAGTGTTCCTTCAGGAAACTGGTACTGCCTTGAGTGCATCAATTCAGATCAGGACAGTTTCGGGTTTGTACCTGGCAAGAACCGATCTCTTGATGAGTTTCGAAGAATGGATGATAAAATGAGGAGAAAGTGGTTTGGCCAAAGAAATTTGACAAGGTCTCAAATTGAAAAGAAATTCTGGGAGATTGTTGAAGGAAAAGCTGGGCCAGTGGAGGTTATGTATGGGAGTGATTTAGATACATCCATATACGGTTCAGGTTTTCCTAGACCAGGTGATCCATGCCCACCAAATGTGGATCCAGGTCTGTGGAAGGAGTACAGTGTGAACCCATGGAATCTGAATAATTTCCCCAAATTGCCGGGCTCAATTCTTCGGAGTGTGAGAGAGAATATCACTGGTGTGATTGTACCGTGGCTTTATGTAGGGATGCTTTTTTCGGCGTTTTGTTGGCATGTCGAGGACCACAGTTTCTATTCCATTAATTATATGCACTGGTAGGGGGTGCAGACTACCCATCTGATCTCAATTTTACTATTGCATTAATTATTTTTTGCACCTATAACTAGCTGTGAAGGATCACTGTCTTTATTTCATTAATTATGTTGGATATATGTAACTTCATTGAACAAGGGTGGGTGAAAGATAGGCTTCTTTTGTGAACTACTGCACTGTTGGAGGGTTAACTATATTGAGGCTGTACCATAAAGTAGTTTTTGATTACATTTGATATTGTCTGTACCATAACTGTTGACCTGCATATTGATCAGGTTACAGTCATCTGTAGTGTAGTGATATAAGTTTCAATGAGTCTGCTCAAAGTTCCGATTGTTTGTTTATAAGATGAGAAAAAATAATTTATAGGAAGTTTTGAAGAGCATTTAGGTAGAGGAAGGAAAGAGTGATATAATATTGGAGGAAGGAACTAATGAAATCATTTGTACTACCAAAAACTTGCCTTTTTTCATGATGTGATGAGATCAGAGCTTGAGCTGTTTTCTTTACATTTTCAGGGGAGAGCCAAAATGCTGGTATGGAGTCCCTGGATTGGCAGCCAATGCTTTTGAGCAGGTAGTCTTTAAGAACAAATTTACATTTGCACTTCAAAATAATTTGGTAACCTACAAAAAGCTATCAGTCTTAACATTTTCTTATGCAATTCTCCACGAAGGTCATGCGAAATGCTCTGCCGGATTTGTTTGATACACAACCTGACCTCCTCTTCCAGCTTGTCACCATGCTCAATCCATCTGTGTTGCAACAGAATGGAGTTCCTGTTTATAGTGTTGTTCAGGTAGAAACTGCTTGTCTTTCAATCTCAAAACTAATAGAATTACACTCAAGGATTATTATATAGCTTTTGGTACTAAGTAGTAGTGCAATATTTGGCAGTGGTAACTAAACCTACTGAGCAATAGTGCAAGGATCAACCAAAACCCAAGGACTCTAAACCTAACCCAGAATGCATTTGCACAAGTATAGGTTCATTCGGTTTGGTGAAAGTTGATAACTTATTGATATATTGTTATGTTACGTAAGCTACTAATATTGACGGGCCGGCCTATGTATAATTCATGGTTCAACTTAAGGAAAATTCTTTGTGGTGGATAATTTCAGTATTATTTATAGGATAAAGTATATTATTGCTGCCCAAAAGCTTTTGTTGTGCGTGACCCTTAGATTTAAGTTGTGAATTGAGTTTAATATTTTAGCAAAGTATTAAAAACTTTACAACACTGTTCAATTTTACTTCATTGACTAAAAGCTGCTGCTTGGCATATTCCCTTTTTACTATTTTTGAAATTTTAGGAACCAGGGAGCTTTGTTATAACTTTTCCCAGATCATTTCATGGAGGCTTCAATTCTGGTATGCATACCTTAACAATTATATATTGGTGATTTCATATTTATAGCTCTGAAATCATCTGTGTGTGTGTTTTTTTTTAATTGTAAATCTGCAATCATTACACTTGCATTTGAGAGCGCTCATACAACTCTGTGCTTAAATCAAATATTTGCTTCTACAAGTTTAGTAATTTTGCACGTCTACACTTTGGAGGGCTAAAAATGTACTTTTTGTGAGAATTACTTGGTCACCTAAGAAAGAGTTTATTCATATTACTATAGCTCTTAAAGCATATGTCTGTGGTGTGTTGTTTTTTGCTTCATATAATCAGATAGTAAATTTCTAAATCCTTGCATCTGTACATATCCAGGGTTAAACTGTGCTGAGGCTGTGAATTTCGCCACAGCTGATTGGTTACCACATGGAGGTGTTGGGGCTGAACTGTACCGAAGGTACCACAAGGCAGCTGTCTTATCACATGAGGAGCTGCTGTTTGTGTTGGCTAAGAACGGTATTGATTCTAAATCACTGCCATTCTTAACTGAAGAAATGAAGAGGGTATTTCAAAGAGAGAAAAAGCACAGAGAAGATCTATGGGTCAGTGGTGTTGTCAGGTCAAAATGGATGTCTACAAAAATTCACCCTGAGTATGTTGGTAATGAAGAGGTACATTAAACTGGTAAAGTAGGAAGGATTAATTAATAGTAAGCAGGTTCTTTCCAACAGTTGCTGTTTGAAATTTTGGTCCTTCTTGTTATGCAACTAAAAATTGCATGGTCAAGTCGAGTCCAACTCGAGTCTAGGATTAGTCAAGTCAGTTAATTAATAGACTTGAGTTTTCTAAATTTTTGATTGAATTCTTACAAGATCAGTTACAGTTACAAATGAAATTATTTCAGCTAGATCTGCTGCCTATTTGTTACCAAAAGTAAACTTGATTTTTGGGGTCAAATTAGTTGAGTTTCTAAATTAGGTTATTCTTTTATAATTTGTTTTTATTTAATTTTGTTTAATTTCAGTTCTTAATTGGGTAGTCTTTTAGTTGCTAAGCTTTTTAAGTCTATCGAGTTCAACATTATGTATAATAAAATTGATACAACAAACTAATAGATTTTAGTTTTTCTATTTGGTAAACCACCTTGTGATGCCACCTTCCTCTTTATATTCTTCTCTTATAGTTATTTCCTCCTTTCTCCTGTTCTCTTTCCAAATTTTAACACTAGCCACCCTCTAAAACCTTTGATCCAAAATTAGTACTTTATTGTTGAAACATGCATAGTTCACATGAACCATATATATGTGGTCCAAATGTTCTCATAAATTGCTAGAAGTTCCAAATTGATAGTAACGAGAAATACAAAATTTATGAAGACAACAAGAGCATTGTCATCACTGTCTTTAATAAACATATTAAAAATGCCTAGAAGTTGGGAAATGAAGCAAGACATTGAGCAGAGTTTTGACGCCCTCTATTATTTGATATATAACTATGACTATTTCAGGATCCTACATGCATCATTTGTCAACAATACTTGTATCTTTCGGCTGTGGCATGTGAGTGTCGACCGGGCTCTCTTGTTTGTATAGAACACTGGAAACATTTGTGCGAGTGTAGTCCAGAAAAACATCAACTTATGTACCGTCATACTCTCGCTGAATTTTGCAATCTTATCCATTTTAACTCAAGGACGGGTTCCTCTGGTCAGCTGAAGAAAGAGGTATGTATTCTATTTCTCTCATGCTTCTGTACGGTGTTTGTGCTTTTATGTTAGTTTTGAGGTTTCAATTAATCATGGTAGGCCATCTGATCTGTACTTAATTTTGGGTCTTGATGGTTTGTTAGGAGACACTGATTCACCCAAATTTGCAGTTAAATCCTAATTAAACTACATTAGTTCCTATATCTTCCCTCAGTTCTGTAATTAAGATTTACCAGCATCGTTGTAGCCAGTCCATACTTATATGAGCATGGACTGAAAAACCACCAAAATTAAAGAATTTAGTCCTTGTAAGGGTTGATCCAAAGCTTAAGAACACTTAAATCTTCAATTTTTCTCCTAGAAGTTGTTTGAATTTATATCCCATTTTCTTTTTCTGAAATAAAGTGAAGTTTCATGTGTATACTTACCTTATTTTAGGTGAAAGGTGGGACTAAATCCTTTGTTCAGCTTGCTGAGGATTGGCTTTCCAACTCATACCATATTCTCGAGATGCCATTCTCAGACTCAAATTACCATGCTGCCCTTGTGGATGCGGAGCAATTCCTTTGGGCCGACCATGATGTGGACTCGGTATATTTACTGATATACACATTGCTTGCTTGTATCTATGCTAATTTTAAACCTGGGGTTATAATCTTAAGAGGTTCCTGTATTGTAGCAGACTTAAACAAGAGAAATATTGGCATGATACTGCACCATTTTTTTTTTTTTTTGTACTTTATTGGTTATTTTTGGTTCTTCATTTGATGTAACAGCCATCAAGGGAGCGAATTAGCAAATGATATATTTAAAATGGGATAATCCCAGCATGGCACTGCATTTACTATAATTTTGACTGGTTCATGCCTGTACGGAGTAACCAAATTGTACTGGAATCTGAGATTGGATCTGTTCTCTGCTACCTTTGCTGAATTTGAACAAATGTATTTTAGGTACGCATTATGGCAGACAGATTGACCCAGGCTCAGAAGTGGTCACTGCGTGTCAGAGGTCTTTTGTCAAAAATAATAGTTAATGTAAAGAAACCGAGTTCAGATAAAGTTGCATTTGGTGAGGTTCAAGAGCTGGTAACTGTTAACCCTGTGCCATGCTGTCTCCCCGAACTTGACCAACTCAAGGTACTTCTACTAAAGAATTTTAACCTAGAAACTGCAATTAGATACATTTTTTGTTTTGTGCTGATTAATTGTACCAGGAATGAGTTAATCTTTTTTTCTTCTTTTTTTTCTTTTTCGTTCTGAGATTCGTAAGCAAAGGTGTTGGTTTGGGGGTTAATGCAGAATATTCCCTAATGTAATGCTAAGGTTTACATATGTTGTTTTTAATTTTTATTTTTGGGATAGACCTACGCTGAGGAGGCAAAAATACTGATTGGTGAAATTAGCACGGCTCTTTCCTCCAGTCGAACTGTAAGTATCCTGTCACCTATAGTACAGTGTACCTATTAAACAATTAAGTTGATTTACTTTAGGGGGGTTAATTGTTTTTCCTAAATTTTGATCGATTAATATTCTCCCTCCCTCACTCCTCTCTCTTGTTGAAAACTTGGCTGAAATTGCGAAGTAATCTCTCTCTCTATCCCCCTCCCTGAGCATCTACTTACATGGTTATGGTTGTAGCAGCATTGTACATTTGATATTGGAGCTGTTGGTTTGCTTTTTTATAAATTTTATTGACATGGTCTGTCAGATTTTGGAGTTGGAATTACTTTATTGTCGTGTCGACAAATTCCCAATTCATCTAACAGAGGCTGCCATTCTGTCAAAAGAGATTTCTTCTGCTAAGGTATGATCAGATGCTAACCAAGATCAACTATAAAATTCATATAGTATACATGCTTTGTCCCTACTCATCCACTGGAACATAATCTGATAAAATAACATTGCTGAGATCAATGGCATGGCAATGCATGAGTGTAGTTGCCAAACCATACTTCAATTTGCCTAGTTCTCATTCGGGTGTTTAAATATCAATTTTGCCCTTGATTTACCTTCGGTTGTGAAATTGAACACCAAGAAGGCCGAGATGAAGAAAATAAAGGGGGAAAATGGTTAAATCAATATGGGTACAGTAACAATGTGTACTTCTACTGTACAATGTGCTGTATGAATGCTTCATACTGGTGTGCATTATCATGGTTTTCCTCAGCAGGAAAGTTAATTTACCATAGTTATTTGATCTATTCCTTGGAGGAATAATTTTATTAAATTAGAAAAAGAACAAAAGAAGTTTCTTATTCCTAGTGCAATATGCTGCAGGTCTTGTTGAAAAGATCCTGTAAATATATAGAAGAGAAGGAGCCTGGTGCCATCGAAATAAGCCACCTTAACAAACTAAAAACTGAGGTCTGTCTTATATTGTTTGTAAAACATGTCTTATTTTCTGGTAAAAGATCTAGACCAGTACGCTTCGGGGATAATTGTTAAGTTCTGTAATTTGTTTTTTCTGGTTACTGATTTCAAACAAAATTATGAACCCTGCACATAGATGCAGAGTTCATGCACAGGATATTCTTCTTTAGTGTTATGTTACATGAAAGTGCGTTGCAATGCCTTGTTGTTTGAATTTGGAATAATGTAATCTAGTATTTCTAATTAATACTTAAGGAGATTGTTAAAGGAGTATTGTTACATGCTTGTTCACCTACACAGATGCAACTGCTACGAGTTCGACTTCCAAAGATGGATATAGTTTTAGGGCTATGCAGAGAAGCCGAGTCCTGGAAATTGCAGTGTGAAGAGCACCTTAGGGGTCCCACTAAATTGAAGGTTTGTCATGCTAATAATTTTGTGTGTTGAAATTGAGGATTGTGGTTCTCTTTTCTTTGTTTTGCCAGTTTCTGGACTTAATATGTGTATATTTTTTAGGTACCAAATAGTGATCATCTTTTCTTGTTTTGCCCATCTTGGGCTTAATTTCATGTTTATACTTAACTCCTTGGTTGAGTTGGGCTGTTTAAAAAGCTTGTGGCTTCTATCATACCGTTTTGTACTGCCAATGTAGTTGATATAGAGTGACATTATATTTTCTCGAATATTGAGTGACCCACTTGACTCAAATCATTTGGCAGGAGCTTGAGGAGTTCCTTCGAACTGCAAACAATCTCACTTACAACATTTCAGAGTTGAAGCTTCTCAGAGAACACCATGCTCATGCTTGCAATTGGATTCGCCGGGCTAATGTTCTATTGCAAAGTCTTAACAAAAGAACAGACTATGATAATGTCGTAGAGGAGCTTTCTGATGTATTAGAAGCTGGAGGTTCTCTGAGAGTACAAGGTAAGTTAATTTCCCTTAAGTATTGCAATTTCTATACAAGACCTTTCTGGCGGATGCTATGTCCCTTGCATCAGCTATTGAACAAAAGTCAAGCTTCATTTAATCTTCAGTAGTGTAATTAAGCTTGAATGTACTCCTGTCATACCCAAGGTTTGTATGCATACCACTGCTGCACCAGGAGAATTGCAAGAGTAAAACTAATATACACTCAAGTGTACCGTACACTTAACCCTAGGACCGTATGATTTTTTTAAAAAATCGTGTAGATTCTTCAAAAGTCGTGCAGCGCGAATCTCAAAGCTAATCCTAGGGTTCTAGGGTTAAGTGTATGGTTCAATCGGTACACTTAAGTGTATATTAGATTGACTCGAATTGCAATATCTACTACTTAAAATCTCGTGATTTTTTTCTGTCTGTGTTTTACTTTGGTTATTCAATGATGTACAGTTGATGAGCTGTCTGTTGTGGAAGAAGAACTTGAGAGATCAAGATGTAGAAAAAGAGCATCTGAGGTACTTCTATCTTGCACACATCACATTGCCTTTGGTCTTTTCGTGGTGACTTTTGTCATCAGCCATATTGCAGTTAAATCCCAACATTTTTTGCTATTTGAAAGTCGCACTTAACTGTCAGAGCTGAGTTTAAGCAAAAGGTCTCCACATAGCCCTATCTTATGTTGACCTGAACAACTTCATAAGTAGTTATAGTTTGTACCCAGAGTGTCCACATGGCAAGAGTTGACTGATATTTGGCTCATCAATTTACCTACCCTCTCATTTAGACATTGTTATGGATGTATACCTTCTTGAACCTTGTTATTTGGCTATGTGTAGGCTCTCTCCGCCCAACCTCCATTGGACATGATTCAGCAATTGCTCACAGAGGCCAACTTGTAAGTTACAATATGCCTCTTCATGTTTCCAGTTTGGGAACAATTTTTAACATGAGAAATTTTATTTTTATGCTACTGTTTTAAAATTTTTCAGATTGGGAATAGAGGGGGATCAATTATTTGTCAAGTTATGTGAAGTATTTTCAGAAGCAAATTCCTGGGAAGAGAAAACCCGATTTGTTCTTGAAAACACAGCCCCATTGTTCGAGTTCGAGGCACTTATTCGGTAATATTGATTTAGCAAATGATTCACTCAAGAAAACAAAAGGATGAAATAAACCGCGATCTTTTCAGCAAGTATTAAAATATCATAGCATACTAATCAGTTCTGCACACACTCTCCAGATAATCATCATTTTTCTTGTTGGCCTGTATTGATCAAACCTTGATTAAACTTGACATGGTTTCAGATTGGATAGGGAACAATTTGATGTTAGCAAATGCAAACTGATATAAGCTACCCTGGTTGTAGTAGATTAAGTGGTCTTTTTGATGATCTATATTCTGATGCTTGTATATGTATACCATTTTTTTTTTGGTATTATTTAAGATCTATGTGATAATTCTAATATTCAGGTCTTCAGAAGATATATTTGCTGTTCTCCCATCTCTTCCAGAAGTTAGCAGAGCTGTCACAATTACTCATTCTTGGATGGACAGGTCTAAGCCATATATCGCTCGCTCCAGTAAAGTTTGTGGTGACGTTCTTGAATTCTCTGAACTCAAGGTGCGTGCCATTTCAATGGGCAATTTTCCTCTATTTTTAATTTATTCATAATTAAAAGATTACTAAAAAAAGGAAGATGTAAATGCCAGTCTTGTTAAAAGTTAAACCAAAAGGAACAGAAATTATAGAACTAAACTGAGAAGGACAAGGATGCAAAGCAAAGTTGTGTATGTCATTAAATTTGAAGGAAACAAAACCTGAGGTAGAAAGGTATGGCTAGAAAGGTACTGGATAGACTGGATTGTGTATGGCTAGAAAGGTACTGAAATCCAAGATGCAAATCCTTAACTAAATGTCTAACAGTTTGGCATGTTTTATATTGTAGCAACTGATCGATGAATCAAAAAGTTTGAAGGCTACCTCAGACACATCTGCATGTCTGGTTAAGATTCTGGAAGAAGCTGAAGGATGGATGCGAAGTGCAATGACTGTGTTAGAAGAATCAAGAATTTTCTTCTCTCCTGGTGGAACAGATATAAATATTTCCGTGTCCCTCCTTAAAGAATGTGATGGGCTAATTAACAAAATTGACAAAACGGTGGAAGCCGGTTCTTCTCTCGGTTTTGATTTTGAGGAACTGCCTCTGTTGAAAAAAGCTGCTGCAGTTGCCAGATGGATTTCTACTGCATTATCTTTTTGTTTCAGAGTCCCCTCAGCCAAGGTAATTGCTAAGCATAATTAATAAGATTAGAATTGTAGGAGAGTATGAGAACAGTGTGTTGTTGTTACCAGTTGTTACTCCTAGTTTGATCACAACCTTTGCGCTATTCTTGTATTCATTTTTAATCCCCTTCAGTTTGTAGGTGTTTAATTGCATCTTTAGGATAAATTAATAATTAATTACAGAAAATAAGGTTTAGGCCTGATTACAGCATTAGTTTCTGATTTTATGTGAGATGGTTACATACTGGTCAGTCCCAGTGCCTATAGCTATTGGCTCAAGCCTTTAGTGGGATCGATTGAGTTCATTACTTGTGTCCACCTGAGCAAGAACTTACCTCTCTCTCTCCTCCTCCCTCCACTTTTGTGGATAATTAATTGTTTTAATGTCTGTGCAGGAGGTGGAGACATCAATTAAAGATATGGATTTCCATTTAGGGGGCTTGTTAGATAGTACTTTAGCAGATCGCCTTGTTAGGGGAATGTGCTGGCTAAGGAGAGCAAGTTCTGTGTTTCCAGATCCTAAATCCTCTGAAAAAAGATGCATGCTGAAGGATGTAGAAAATATTCTGGCAGAATATCAGGTTTGTTATTGAGCGCTGATAGATATTTTGAAATTAAATAACATGAATCTGTAAAATATGTATAATGTCATTGTTTACCGCTGTGCTAGAACATAATATTTTAGTGTCGTTTAAAAATATGTTGCCCTCCACAGTATATTCATGAGACCTCTTCTTTACTGCTGTATAGAAATCAATGTGGGAAGTGACAAAAATTGTTTGAATTTGCATTCTACATACTTGGCTGCATCTGATATAACAATATCTTGTTAGACAACAGAACAGTAACGGTTATCGGGCCCTTTTGAATTTCTTCAGTATGGCCCATGATTAGATCACAGTGAAAGTATGAACCAACAAGAATTTTAAATTTTAATGTATGCACCAAGTTCATTTAAACAATAAAATGATATTACCTTCCGAACTCCGATGCTGTGGATGAAATCCCAAATCCTTTCCACTTTGTTCTGTCTTCCTACAGAAAAAGGATAAAACTACTAAGATCTCAAATCAATAAATGAGAGTGGATTTCTTGCTCTAGAACCTTAAGATATAGTTAAAACTGGGGTTGTGAGCTGTGTGCTTCAGCTGTACTTCTGCAGTTCTGTGAAAAAATCAGTCTTCCTTGCTTGATTGCTGTTTTCACTGTACAAGTCGTGACAACAGTGATTTGAAACACATTTGTATCATATCATGGTTTGTACCACTCCGGGTGACTGGTGACCCTGATATTTTCTACATAAATGTACAGGAACAAATGGTAATTGTTGTTTGCAGATATTTGAAATTTGCTGGGTACATTAAGGGCTTTTGATGGGAAGAATAGGAATTACTGTACTTTTTCTTAATTTGTATGGAATTTATGTGGGCTTTTCCTCAAAAAAATGTTTGTACCTCATTGCAAATTAATAAATTATAGATACTATCCACTTCGTAGAAACAATATTTTAATCTGGTCATCATGGAATGAATGTCTTTCATTGATTCCTTATGAGAACAGTAGTCGATGATGTTCCTTCATTTCTGGAAGAAGTTACTTCTAATTCTTGCATAAATCTTTCAATGCAGGAAGACGTGGTGCCTTATCCAGAAATAACTACGCAGCTCCAAAATGCTATCAAGAAACACCGGTTAGACCTCTAAATTTTCCCTGCGTCTGTCCGCTGTTGGGCTTTGGTTTGTGATTAATTGGGATTTCTTTTGGCTGAAATCAATGATCCTTCAGTCTCAACCTAGAGGTGGCAATCGTGCGGGGCGGGTTGGTTTGACTTTGGATCATTGTTGTGTCTCTGTCGTTCTGGGTTGGGTTTTGGGTCAACCTGCTTCAGATCATTCTCGGGTCTTGGGTCATCTTGAGTTGGGTCAGGTCGGATCTTAAGTCGTTCGGCTTTTGGCCATCTCGGGTTTTGTGTTGTCTCCGATTGGGTCAGGTTTTGGGTTGTCCAGCATTGGATCATTTTTGGGTTTCAGGTCATGTCAAAGTTGGATTAAGACCAGGTTGCTTTCAGTCGGGTCATTTTATGTCGCAGTTATCTCAGATTCTAGTCTGGTTGACTCTGTGTCATTTTTTGTCGCAGTCATCTCAGATTCTAGTCCTGGTTGATTTTGAGTCATTTTGGGTCTGGGTCATTTAGGTACGGGTTGAGTTGGATTGTGGATTGCCTGCCTTCGGGCCGTCAAACCTTTTGTGTTGTCTGAGGTCGTGGGTTGTTTGGGTTCAGGTTTGGTCTAGTTTCAGGCCGTTGAGCTTTGGGTTGTCTTGAGTTTCAGGTCATCGCAAGTCTGCTTTAGGTTGGGTCGTTTGAGTTTCCACAATTATCAGGTCAGGTTGGGTTCAGTCTTGGTTGCGTCAGTTTTTGCCACCATTGGTCCCAGCACATTTCATGTCTTGTATGAGCCATTTTTTTATATCTCTTCCTTTGTTGCTTCTGCATTTCAGGCGCTGGGTAGAGCAGTGTCGTGCATTCTTCGTGTTTCCTGGTCAGAAGTCTTGGACTGTTATATTAAAACTAAAGGTAAGTGCTTGCTTTCTGCTTTTTTCTGGTTAAAAAAGATCTAAATTTCAATTATTTAGCTTTGGTATGTCAATTTAACCTCATATGTAGTGGACTATTGTGTCGGTCTATGCAGGAAAGTGGCCAGACAGATGCATTTAATTGCCGGGAGATGGATGAGATTGACATTGAATTTGAAAAGGTCAATAAGTGGGTTAGACGATGTCACGACATAATGCAACCTTTTCTTAAAGATGCTATTTCTTTATCCACCGAACTTGAAAAAGTAATTTCACTACATCATATATCTTGTCTTGAATGCATACATTACCTGCCATCTAATATATGGAGAGAGGAAGCATAGGAAAGAATAAATAGCAGTAGTAATGGATACCAAAGATCGCTGCATTGCCTGGAACTGGTTACAGGGATCGCAAATGGTTGGTCCGTTTTATCAAATTGAACGCGGATTGATTTATCTCTATTCATTGAACATTCTGATCAGTGCAGTCTCTGAATGTTCTCGGATTAAACTGAGTTGTTTTGTTTTCACTTTGGTTAGTATTTAGATCATTCGATTAGGAATGCTAGCCATTCTGGTTCATATGCATGAGACAACTTATCTGGAGTTACTCTACTTTTCTTTGGTCAAGTAGTTTGTTAAGTTATGTGGCTTCTGCTGTTGTTTTGGTTTGAGCTCAGTGGGTTCAATCGGGTTCGAGGATACAAAACAGGTTATGTTGATGTCACTTAACCCAATTGGGAAGGTGCAATTAAATAGGATACGTTGTTGTTGTCCCTTCTTCGGAAATAAATCTGCTGTTATTCCTTTGGAATAACAGGAACCTATTATTCTGATCCCAACCGTTGTTCTTCGTTGAGATTTGCTCATGAAAAAAAATGTCTTCATTGAGATCCGCACATGGAAAAATATGAACAGTTGCGATCTGAATAACAGCCCATTGGAATGACAGCAGATTTATTTCCCTCTTCTTCAGCAGTATCCAATTGAACCTTTAAGATTTATTGTCCACAAGAGGGTAACTACTACTGGAATTTTTTTTTTTAAATTCAAAGAAGATTTTGTTTTTGAATAGGTCTGTTATAAACTTCAAGGATATGCGATGCAAAATATTGTGTACAACAATGAGGAAATTATTTTGGCTTGAGCAGACAATACTGAATATAATTTGGCGCAGTGTTTTCAACACTAACCAAAGTTGAAAATGTCTGTATGGTTCAATAAACTTATGGACTTAAATGTTCTCTTGTAGCTGAAAAGATCTCTAGATAAGGCTTTATGCTTATATAGTGGCTCTAGTTGCATGAAGCAGCGCAAGCTCTGTGTTTGCTGTCCCTGTGATTCTGGCAAGGAAGAAGCCTATATATGTCCTCTGTGTGGAGACTGGTGAGCAATAATTTTAAGTACAATACCCATATATGTCCCTCTTCATTTTCTTAAAATATGTTACCCAAACTAGGCCTCCTTTCTTCCTCATTTATATATGGAGAAGACTGTAAATAAAGAGGATTAAGTGGGCATATTCAGGTGAACTAGGAATGGCAAGGCCATGTATGCATGATATCTCTGGTTTTGCAGGGTATATATGATATTTGAGATCATGTGGGGATACATACATAAGTTCCCATTTTGTATTTTTTTTATTGCCTTATCTTGGCTATAGACTGTTCTTCATCCATTGTCCTGTAACAAATCTTGAACTGTTGCTGTTATTGACTTAGGGTACTAGAGCTGCTTCATATGTGTTCAAGCCTTGGGAAAATTGTGATGCATTTTTTTTTTGTATTTAATTGGCAGGTACCATAGTTCATGTGTAGGATCGCTTCTTCCCATACCTGATAAGACAGAGGAGGTAGCATGTCCCTTTTGTATCTACATTAAAAGAGGAGATATATCAGAAAGTGAAACAAAAGCCTTTGTAAGTGTCCTAGTGTATTTTGCAACACTACTTGAGACTGTTTAGTGATCGTTTTGTAATGTCTTGTTTTACAACTGGATTTAAATTGCAGATTTGTAAAGCAGGTAGGCCTGAGTTGAAGTCCTTTATTGAACTGACAGTTGCCAAGGGCCCTTACACAGGGTAATGAGAAACTTCCGTTCAGCTTCCATACAAGCACTGTACATAATGTAGTGCTAAGAATGAACCTGATTTCTTCTTCTTGTTTTTTGGTTTTTTAATAGGGTCCGAGAATTGGATTTGGTGGATGAGATTGTGAGACAGGCTAAGCAATGCAAGACGTGTCTCATGCAAATATTAAACAAGTCTAATTCGTATCTTGAGAGAGATCTCAGTACTGTCTCGCGAGGTCTTCTTATTGCTATCAAGGTAGCATATCTTTTATTAGCAAAATGCTTCTTGATTAAATGGAGTCCTTTGATCATTGTTTTTTATTAAACCCCAAGAACTTTTTCAAAGTTATGTTGTGAGCAGGATGATATATGAGAAAAGCTAATCTAACCTGAAATTTCCACCAAAACCTGAATTTTGGAAAAGTAGCAATAACACAGATCCAGTGTAACCAGTCACACCTGAACCAATGAACAGTTTCCAGTTTTTTTTTTTTTAACAGACGTGCTAGCAAATAGCAATCAGTCTGACCCAGAACCCATGGCAATCCCAACTGGACTGACTGTAAGACTGCCTCACCCTAAAATCATACCTGATTGAACTCATAATAAAAACCTAATTGAATAAGATACCTGAAATCTCAATCGATTTGTACCTGATGTTGACCATCCTAAATTTACCTGAACCTAAAAATTGGAAGAGTAGAATTCAAATGCCTCGTGTCTTTCATGCCTCAATCGCGCCTCACATCCTTATCTCCATTTTCAAAGTCCAAACAATCGACCTGAGTTGCTCAACATGATCTTCATATTAAAATGTGCTTGGAGACCAAATTTTATATATTTTGAATTATTTTTACTATTTTTTTAGATAGGTACAAAATCATTATTTTTGGATGGTCCAGAATCTTCTGAAAAACATTTAAGTACTGAAAAGGGACTGTATTTGTACCAAGCTGGTATGGTGTAGTGCTGGTTTTCCTGTACAGCTGATCCAAAAGTAATTCTTGAACTTTATCAAATTTATCTATATATTTTTTACAGGCAGCAGCAGTTGCCGGAATCTACAGTGAGCATGAAACCATAGGCCTTGAGTCAGCATTGGCAAGATATTCTTGGAAAGTTAGAATAAGTAGGCTTTTATCAGACTCGACAAAGCCAACCATGGAGCAATTGTTGTGCTTTGAAAAGGAGGTACACAATCATGTTACATCACTTTATAAAAGTGTTTTATATGGATATTTCTCTACTCTCTTGTGCAGTATGCTGTGTGTCGCACACCAAGTTGTTTTCTGTTTCTTTTTGTTTAAAACTTGATATGTGCAACCTGAATTTATAGATGTCAACTGTTCTTGTTCCTATATTACCATTTTAGAAGTAGAAAAATATCAAATACTAAGTTAATTTTACTACATTCTGACAATTAGGGCCTAGATTTAGGGATACCACTTGAGGATAAATTTATGCAAGAAGTGACGGAAGTGAAGCAAATATGCACTCAGTGGTTAGACAAGGCCAAACAGGTAAAATCTACAATTAAAAAATATAAGCGCAGATTTCATAAAGATTTTAAAGGAGCCTAATGACATCAGGTTCTAGAGATATATTCAGCTATTTAATAAAACACTTAAATGTGGTTCAGGTGGTGTCAGATTCAGGAAAGGTTCCCCTTAACCAGGTTTATGATCTTGTTAGTGATGGTGAGAATTTGCCAGTTCATTGTGAGAGTGAATTAAAGGTATAGTTTATCTTTCAACGTTTTTTTTTTTTCTCAATTGTAGTATAAGCATAGTAATTGTTATCGTAATTTGTGCAGGCGTTGAGAGAGAGAAGCATTCTGTACTGCATATGCTGCAAGCCGTATGATGGTGAGGACATGATTGCATGTGACATGTGTGATGAGTGGTATCATTTTGATTGCATAAATTTGCGTGCCCCTGTTCCTGAAAAGTTCTACTGCTATGCCTGTCAACCATCTAGCTGGTAACTGCACAAACTTCTTTTATATTTTTTCTTGTTTTTTCCTTTGTCTCTCTTCCGTTGAGCCTACCTCTGCAGTAAAATCCCTAATTTATCTGAATTCTCAATTTGCCTCTAACTGCTAAGAAAAAGCAAACAAGAAGTCAAAACAGTAAACTAAGGATGTATGAATCATGTATTGTTCTTATATTGAACCTCTCTCTCTCAGTACAAACAAAGCTGGAAAATGTGCTGTAAGCTCAGATTCTAAAAGAAGTAAGAAACGGCAAAATGAAGAGCAAGAAACATTAGATCTTGTGGCATGTTTGAAGAGTGAGTTGCACAACTCATGGAAGGTTAATGCACGGCACTGTCATAGAACAGTTAGAAGACGTATTAATTTCAAGAGTTTCCTTTAATTTAACTTAGCGGGCTTCATTTATTGTATATAATGTATGTGTAATTTTGGCGGGCGATTTAATCATTCTTTAACTGTTGTATGTTCAAGGGTCGGAATGTAATAATACTTAGCTTTGGATGTTTTCGCCTCATGTAGTTGTAGATTAAATGTTAATGTATAAGGTCGTGTTATTTAGGTTATTCTGCTCTCATCTCATAGGGATAAAATATATGTACACCAGAAAATGATTCTTTAATCACAGATAACCTTAATTGTAGATAATTTAAGGTGCAACTATAGAGGTTCTATATCTCATGCATTAAAATTAAATAATGAAAAGCTTGTTAGCACATTTATTCGTGTTCATTTGCTATCTATCTATTAAAAGAAAATCCTTCTACACTGAAAAAAGAAAGAGCGTGTCGAGTAGGCCTGCTAATTGAACAGGATTGTCCATGAACAAATTGGGTTGAACAATTGCTGAACAAAATTTGGACAAGTTGTAAATTGAACGAGCCTAATGTTCAGTTTATGTTCAATTCAAATTTTATTATTGAATCAAATCTGAACAGGACCTGAACAAAGTTTGGTTATGTTCAATTAGCGGCCCATTTGAGAAGCCCATTTGGACAGTTTCGAGCAGCCCTATTGAGTTGGTTTTGAACAGATCGAATTAATAGCCAGACCCTCGCGATATCACCTTTGATGGAGACATGGAGTCCGATCTCTCTCTCTTTCTCCCTTCGCCTCTCCGCCGTCGCCTCTCTGCTCAGTCTCTAACGTAGTCGCCGTCGCCTCTCTACTCAGCCTCGCGATATCGCCTATAACCTAGTTGCGTTGTCTCTCCGCCGTCATCTGCTCAGCCTCCCTCCTCCTCCTCCGCTGGTCTGTTGCCTATCTCCTCTCTCCAGGTAATTTTCTTCTTTGCTTGATTGGTACCATTATTGGGTTGTTCAGGTTGTGGTGTATTTCCTCTTTGCTTTGGACTGATTAGGTGTATTTCCTCTTTTCTTGATTGGTTTTCATTGGTGAAAATTCCGGGTCAATATTAGTCGAACTGAAAGCGGCACATTTAATCTATCAGCAAGTATGTGATTATCTACTTAATTTCTTAATTTGCACATCAAATTCGAAGAATTTTTTTTCCCAATTAATTTTGTATAGTTACACAAAATATAAAATAGATTAATTCATTGTAAAGTTGTCTAGTAAAGAATAATAGATTCTGTAGTTTAATATAATCTTCTGCTCAGAAATTTTTAGAAGTGGATAGCTTTTACAAGCCTGTCCATTTTTCCTCTTAGTTAGTTAATTTTGCTAGAATATGAAATTGTGTGATTTGGGTCTATAACGTTGTGTGATTTGGTGAGATAAATATTTTCTAAGTTGTCAATTTTGCTAAAATCTGAAATTATAGCAAGACCATTTAGCACAATCAGAAATTTTGGGGCTTAGGAGCTATTAAAAACTAAACTCAGTGGCTATATTTACAAGTCTAGTTAAGCTTTAACACATGTTTTTTAGGGTTTGGATTAGAGCTTTAATACATGAAAATCACAGAAACTATACTATGAACTTCAAGAAAATATTTCTCTACTGTGTTGTCAGTCTTTGGCTTATGGAATTATGCAGAAAGGTCCATGCTATCCTTTTTATTGCCTTTTAGTGAATGTGGACATGATAGTGGGCCTTTTTGTGCATAAAACATAGCTGGTCGATTAACATATCACTTGCGCAGCTTGATGATCGCTGAAACCATTGAGGCCCTCGTCTGCACAAAAGACTGGTTTGGCTCTGTTGACGGTTTTGATTTGGACAAATTTCGTTCGTTCATGCGGTACGTTGGTAAGCAACAAATCTTTATTTTTATATATTTCTTTTTATTGGGGTCTGTTGGTAAGTTTTGTAGGAATTTATTTTTTCCAACTGTTGTACTCCAAAATACCGAATTAGTATTTTGAGATATCAAAATGCTTGATAAAGTTTAATTTTTTTTTATAAGGGTTTGTTGGTAAGTTTGATAAGAAAGCTACTAATAATTGCATGTTACTAAGATTTGCTTAATAATTGTAGGCTACTAAGATTTTGCACATGATCAAGCTTTATGACATCAATGTTTGATGGATAGGTATGTCCAATTTTTAGGTCTATTATTATTTTGATTGCTTGCATGTCTATTATTTTTTCTTTTAAACTTCTAATGGAGTGTAATTATTATGCAAATGCTGACTAATGTAATTTTTCAACATATGTAGGGGCTGCAAGTGATGAACTCAGATTTTGTTGAAAGAGATGAACTCGGATTTGTTTATCTAGGATAATTTGTCTAATGTTTGAGATTGGATTTTAATTATTGTGAAACAATTTGCAAATTGGATTTTGTTTGAAATTGAATTTTAAACTCTTGTTGTTAACAGAATTGGAGTTCGAATTTATTGGAAAAAATTCATGTACTTTGTAGAAATTTTCTATTCTGTTGTATGTTAGATCTGTCTAATTTTAATTCTTATTATGATTTGGTTCATAAGTTGTCCAAAGTTAGGCCCGATTGGTTGTCCATGGTTCAGCCCAATTCAATTGAACTGGGCTTGTTCTGAACAGGACTCAGTTTGAACAGGGCTCAGTTTTGAACAACACTGAACGGGCTGAACATGGGTTTGAAGAACTTTGTTTTGGGCCGATCATGAATAGGGCTTGTTCCATTCAATTTCGATCTGAACCGATCATGAACAGGGCTTTTGTTCATTAGCAGCCCTGATGTCGAGTCTAATTTTTCCAATTTATTGCACTCTGACTTGCTGTTGAGTGTGTTTAGTGTAAAATATATTAATGATTTGTCATCTTTCTGGGTAGATCTGAATATATTTTGCCTTAATTATGGTCATAGTTACAAGAGTTTTGACCATTGTTAATTCCGAAGGAATTGCTAAATAATTTTATGTTTCTCAAAATGTTTAACCTAAAAATTTTTAGTTGAAAGTGCCATTTTGTGAGAATTGATATTGGTAGCTCCAAGTTATGATGCAACATACATAATCCGATTCGATATTAGAATTTAGAATGAACGGAAGTAAAACGCAAATTAAAAGATGTTGCCGTTGAATTGAAAATTTCAATTGGGCCGTATCAATAGAATTCAGGCTCACCAATTAAACCCGACCCAAGATGGTAACTAAGAACCTGGAGTTATCGGATTCGGATCCAATTCTGCAACAGTTCTCCAAGAGGCCGTATCTTCAACTAGCGAAAGAGGGATCAAGACGGCGGTTAGCATCTTCTAGGGTTTGTGTTTGGAGAAAGAAACCATGTCGAAGAAGAACAATCTCTCAAAAAGAAAAAAACAACATGAATTCGACCTGAGAAGTAAGGCTCTGATTTTAACATCTATTCAGTGCTGTGTGTGATTCGCTATAGTGGTTAGTTAATTTGAGGTTAATTGCGGCTGATATGTATTTTTTTTGGTATCAGGAGAGAAAGCAGAGAAGGAAAAGAGGGATAAGAAGCTACAGGCCAGCAAAACCAAGATGAAGGTTTGTCTTCCTCTCCAGTTTTTATATTCATTACCATCTTTTGTTTTTATACACATTTAGCTGATTACTTAAAATTCATAATGATGCATTTTGTAAAATAAAACATTGTTCTATCTAAGTAGAGTTTAATATGAGAATACCAGTAATTGAATTAATGAATTGAATATATTTGCACAAGGGAGGTTAGTATTGGGTAAATTTGATCTATGATTACACAATTAAGGGCTTAGCTGTGTAAAAATTGGTCGAACCAGTATTTATCTCTTTTGGTACTGCTTCAGTTATTGATACCATTTCAAGCCAAAATCCTGATTTCAGTAAATACAAGTAGAAATAAAAGCGTCCAATATGTGGCATCTATTAGTCTTCTAGCCTTTTGGTTTTGGTTCTCTAGTGTTTTATTTTACTAATATGTGGCAACTATTATAGTATGAAATTTTTTATGAGTGTCCCGTAGTGAGATTTGAGTTTCTAGTATACACGGTCTCCTTAGTCACCTCCTGTATTTCTTGACCTGATCTCATATACTGCAGTTGTCCTCATATCTGATTTTTATAGAGAAAAGTCAGAAAAAAAGCTTAATTTAGCATTTTGCGAATACATGATGAAAATGGAAAACGTCAGATTTTTGTCATGCATGATATGTAATTTCTTTAGCTTTAGAGGCATGCATGATTTTTTTCATTTTCAAGTATATATGATCTTTCCAAGGTTCTGCAGGGGCACATTCGAAATTGCTCCTATTTTGAACAATTTTTTTTCCAATTGGGGATACTGATTAGCTTGTGTTATTTCTTTTTATAGGTTGATGGAAGTGCGGGGAAAAGAAAGGGGGGGAAATTTAAGGTGGGGAAGAAGGTGAAGACCAAATTGTCTGCTCTTACGAAGGCTAAAGTTGCACAAGCAATGGAGGTTGATAATTGATATTAGCCTTCTCCATTTGGAAAGAGAATTTAGGATTTTTTTTTCTTTTAATGGTGCTTGAACTTCAATGTATGCGAATTCATTTATCTTCATACAATGCGGCGCATTCTGTACTTAAAATGTTTGGGTTGCACTTCAGATTTAGTCAGGATCAATTTTACTTATTGATTGCCAATTTTGTGATCCGTGAGATTCAGAAATGTGAGAAAAAAAGTATCTTTTACAATTTTGTTGAACAATAATGTTTTTTGTATATTAAATGTAAGATCCTAATTAAAG
This sequence comes from Carex pumila, assembly GCA_033356055.1. Lineage (NCBI taxonomy): Eukaryota > Viridiplantae > Streptophyta > Magnoliopsida > Poales > Cyperaceae > Carex > Carex pumila. Next base: position 68,767 of record JARJHM010000360.1, read on the forward strand.
TAGTGTTGTTTAGAGTTTCAATCAAGCTCCTACCGAGTGTAGCAGCTGACAAACTAAAATTATCTTTTGTTAAACTGTTTGACAATGGATGTATAAATTAGTGTCCTGTAGTTCTAGCTTAGTAAGGTTTTGGTCTGTAGCTCTGATGCTGGTTTATTTTGACCAGTGGCTTTGACAGTATTACTTTAGCATGAACTATTAGGTACTGTAACTTTAAATGCGATACGTTTCCCTTTTCAAGTTAAAAAAAATGAAAAATAAAATGTGAGATCTTTTTTCCTCCTTGCTCCAGTGGGACCATGTACTGGTTTTTGCTAAAATGCTAACCATTACTTGTAGACTAACTTAAGACCCAAATTTTGGATGTCAGTCAACAATTTTTAATTGATGATCCTTTTGTGCAAAAGAAGTTAACTCAGAAGGTTGTCAAATTTGAAGTTCACTCAATGCAAGATCATAATGTTAAAGATCAAAACGATCTCGTACAAAAACAAAAACGATCAATATGGCCCAACTTATGAGTTCCAATGTGCACCTAATGTCCCCGCTTTATAGAATAAAAGAAAAAAAAATGAATATTGTTTTGGTTTTATACAACAAAAAAATAATAAAATTAAAAGACAAAATAAATAACTCATTCACAGCATGAAGTCAAAAAGTATTGTCAATATCTTCAACGGTTCACGTCAGTATTACTGTTCTCTTGCCCTTCTTTCCATCTTCTGATCTTACTATCCTTTTCTTTTTTTCTTTTTTTTTTTCCTGAAAAGTCATATGCAGTTTTAGAAAAAAGTTACAAAGTAGCTCGTACATAAAATTAAACAATCAGTGTGTGAAAAATATACAACTAAATAAAATAAAAAATGTACAGGAGTATGTCTATCATGTGGACGCAAATTGATTATCCTTGCTTGATTAGAGTGATAAGAGTCTAGCGATGGTTTCTTCTATACGTATATTACAACCGAGAAGGTACTGAATCCAAACCAGACTGGAAACTGAATCGACCGGACTAGAATAGTCATTCATCAACTGAGAAGGAACTGAATCAAATCTGGGAAGAAGAGACAATTTTGTACTTGACTAGGGCTGTAAACGGATCATATATTATCCAATTTTGTCTGAATCCTAATCTGAAAATTTACATAAATTATCCGATCTGTATCTGTATCTGAAATATTATAACGAATAAGGATACGGTAAGACTTTTAACTATCTGTATCCAACTATTTACACTTTTAAACCACAACAAATTTGTTATATGTTCTTAAATTGATTTATTAAATTGTATATTGTATCAATAATTTATTAAATTATATATAGATATATATATTTTGATGAACAATATAACACTATGATATAGTGACTAATATTTTAATAATGTAATAGATGTTTTGTAATCAACAAACTAATTATGTAAAATATCCGTATCTGTCCAAATTTCAATCCGTATCCATAACGTTTAATTTCTTCTGTATCCGTATCCGAGACCTATCTGTATCCCTATCCAAAAATTATAACGGATACGGTAAAACCACTATCCGATCTGTATCCAACCGTTTACACCTCTATACCTGACTATTCCTTTGTTCCTTTGTTGATCATCTAATTCTGACTATTCCTTTGTTGATCATCAAAGAATTAGGCTGTGTTATAAAAAACGAGCATGTAGACCGATTAATCAATCAATTAGTTATTAGTGGTGATTAAACCATTATAAATTTTTTTAGCTAATCAGTTGAGTATTTCTGTTTATAGTTAATTATTCTTAATTATTGAGAATAATTATTTCTGATTAATCGCTTGACAATATTTGTCTTTTCGAAAAGCACATCTCGATATTTACAACACTGAAATTAGGTTGAAAAAAATTCGGTTCGCTTGTCCTGAACCGAGGTCTTGTTCAACGTGCTGGTACGAATTTTCATGTATACAAAAAATAAGTTATGTATATTTGAAAAAATAATTCTGTACAAATAAAAAAAGAAAAGATAAATAGTTAAATTTTAAGCGAGATAAATTTTTTCACAGACAATTGATAATATATGTTTCTGAATTCTTTTTTTTTTGACAAAAAATTTGTAGACAATTTTATTAATAGACAGCTACTTATTATTAGACAATTACAAAATAGCTGTTACATAAACAGATAGCTAAATAAAACAAAAAACGTATAGAAATATGTGCATCATGTAAATACAAATTGATCATCCTTGCTTGCTTGATTAGAGTGATAAAAGTTCAGCGATAATTTCCTCTGTGCGTATATCACAATCGAAAATCCACCGAATAATCTAAATCAGACCGAGAACTGAATCGACTAAATCAGAATAGTCACCCATCAATTGAGAATACATTGAATCAGATCAGACTAAAAATAAAATCAACCAAATAAAATCAACCAATTAAAGACAATCACCTCAAAACAGAACAAGAAAAAAAAGAAATAAAGAAAAGCACAAAACACCACATTATATTATCATTGCAAAAACTGAACATTTATTGCCGAACTGAACATTTATTCTGCTATATATAAAGTAATTATACGTCCCACTCATTCCATCCAATTTTTCATTGCTAAAAAAGAGGAAAAAAAAAAAAGCTTAAGATAGGATAAGAAAAAACAAATTGCTAGTATTAGAGAATAAAATTTCCAAAAGATGATACGAAGAACGATGATCAGATCCACGAAGTGGAATCACCAAAAAGATAAAATCCGCTAAATAGAAACATCAACTCAAACAACGATGGAGCATGAGTAGTGACGACCAGATCCAGACTGAGTCAAAAGATGTATACGGAGAGGGAAGAGGAGTGGTGGTGGAGGTGGATGGGCGGAGGCGTCGCCCAGGCGATTAAAAATCGCCCACCACTTTTGGATCAGCGGGACCGCTTTTTTTTTTTCATATGTTTCTGAATTTTGATACAGGATAATATGTTAGCGAAGCTGAAGGACTTTGATGCCTTGTTCCAAAATCCCATTGAAGAATGTCAATTAGAAAACATCGGAGTACCTCCTCCAATTTGTAGGACTCGGTTGATAAATATCCTAATATTGACAAATCTGGTGGTCTAATCTGGAAAGAACTAGAGGGTCGCCACGTATGTTGGTCAAAAGATCAAAAGACGTGCTGTTTCGCCAGCACACCATACCATACATCATTATTCATTATCTTTTTATCAGATGTGCCCAATCCTCTGCATTAACGGAACGTGCGTTAATAGACCCAAACCGTCCGATTGAGATCCGCACTAAATATTAAAGAGCTCCGTGTGGGCCAGATTGGCTCTGATCCAGATCAAACGGCTGAGATCTATTACTCAAAAGATGCTCTTTTGAGTTAATGCAGAAGATGCGAGCTCGTATTTTGCCGCTGTCTGCCGACTAATTCGTATCCTCTGAGATATCTCATATTTTGCGTGACTTTCTGGGAAATCCTAACCGTTTAAATACGTTATAATCTCAAATCTGTAATAATACTGGCCCCCGCGCTATCCGCGAATAGGTACCGGACACGTCGGTCACGCAAAATATGAGATATCTCAGAGGATATGCACTCTGCCGACTCCATAAATTCCGATTTTTATTTATAGCATTAAAGTGAGAGAAATGAAAGTGAACATCCTTCATAAAATTTTCAAAATTAATAAAATCGCAATAATTCGTCGAAAGCGCCGACTCAATTATACCGAATTGGACTCTCAACTCCTCAGCTGCAATGAACCGCAATAAACCATTAACATCCATGAATACAATATGAAATTAATTTTTTAATACTATAAATATAGATTTAAATATATTTTTTCAAATTAAAAATTGAAAATCAAGCCATTCAATTCTTTAATATTAATATTTATATAAAAAAATTTATCCGAAGTACCCGAATTTCACAATCCATCACTATGTGTATTTCCTTTGGCAATAGATCGACTGATTCTCAAAATTGGCCATTACGCTAATAACTGGGATACAGAAATGATAATTATATTCTTACTGGGCATAACTGTTGAGCATTTCTACTTTGTCTCTGTGGTAAAATAAACACCGGATAAATAAAACATTACAAGTCTCTTGTTATTTTGTAGTTTAAAATTGGGTTTACTTTTTACTAATTTAGTACATTAGCACTCCTATATCTAATTTAAAAATATTATAATACAAAAATTTATCGCCCAGTACAATTTTACTTACAAAGGTCACAGCAATGCTAAAATGACCATTTTGCTTGCAAAGGTCACAGTCTCACAGACAGCAAAGCTAAAATATTTTTAAGGCAAGTGCCGACCGAGCATCTTTAAATGCTCCCAAAGATTGCCCTCAAAAAAGCGGCAGCAGTACAGACTACAAACTACGAAGTATAGAACTTTCTCGCCCCAACCAAACACACAGACACTTACATACACCCAGAAGGCCAGAAGGAGATTAGATCAGGCAAAATAAACAAAAAAAAAAAAAAAAAATGGAAGAGCACAATAACATAACGTACATACCACCTCCTTCGAAAGCATCGGAGGAGGTCCCACAATCAGCAGCGGAGGAGAGGATCAGTTCTGATGTCACCAAAGATCACTCTTTGGAGAATAGTTAGTTTTGCACTTATATTCTTATTTTTTTTTTCATTTTATCGTTAAATTGTCTCTTTAATTGAGGATAGAAGAACTATATATCGTTGCTTTACAAGCTCTACTAGTTAATTTCTGGGTGAAAATAACTGAAAGAAAATATGAGAAGTCTAAACCCTATACACCTTTAATAAATAAAAATAAAAATAAACATTTGTTGTTGTAATTTTGAGGATTGTTTTTTTCTAAACCCTAAACCCCTTTCATAGTCTTTTGGTTACTTAAATTTAACCCTAAAAAAAAATGCATACCTTATAATATAATTTTCAATTGTGGTTATGGAATTTGTTACCAGTTGGTATTCTCGAAGATTTATCTTACTTGACCTTCCTTCACTCTGCAGAAACTGAAAGTACCTACTCACCAGAGAAGGCATCGGGAGCTGCAGCAATGGAAAGTACCTACTCACCAGAAAAGGGGCCAAGGGCCCCTGCAATAGAAAGTACCTACTCACCAGAGAAGGCATCAAAGGCCTCGGCAATAGAAAGTACCTATTCACCAGAAAAGGCGTCAAGGGCCCCAGTAGGGAGAGGTAAAGGGAATGAAATTACTATTTTTCATTATGCTTTCACGACTGTTTCTGAAAATGAAAATAGTGATATAATTGAGATCAATTTTGCAGAGGCTGGCCTCACAAGGATAGAAACAGACAAGAGAATTTCTATAATCAAGGCATGGGAGGATAGTGAGAAGACCAAGGCTGATAACAAGTAAGATGACCTGATCCAGTCAAATGTATTTCTACTTAAATTTGTTGCATTTTGGGTGAGACCCCATATGCGATATACAATTCACAGAAAGCTGTGAATTATTTTTAGGTTAAGATCCATTTACTCATTTAGAGTATGGATTGCTACTATAAGAAATTGTGACCAAACATATTCACTGATTTTGCATCATGCGGGTAAGCTCTGTTATGAAATTGTATCATTTTTTGAGTCTTTTTTACTGTTTTTCTTGAAGGCAGTTTGGAATATCTTGATTTGAATATAGACTAAAGTAAAATTAAATAAAGGAAACATGATGGAAACTATGGCAGACAAAAATCCTAATAGCTAATTACTAGGCTGATTTTGGTTGGAATTTCATTCAGTGTGTATGAGATACTGTGATTAGACATTTTGCCGAGCAATGCTAGAGTTTTACAGTTTAATCTCACTGGAATTTAAGGCTTACTGTCAGCGTTATGGATTTTAATAATTTTTGTGAGTAGTTACCTTGGGTGCTACAGAACTGAAGCTTTTCTTACTTGGCTCTCTTAGTGGTGCTGTATCCCTTTTTATGAAATATGCTGGGTATTTATAAGAGTTTCAGATTTTTAGTAATTTTACTAAGATGCAAAAAAACAGAGCTCAAAAGGAGATGTCATCAATTCTCGCATGGGAGAACACAAAGGGGGCAGATATTGAAGCAAAGCTGAAGAGAAAGGAGGTATCTCTGATTTACTCTCTTTTCTACCTTAGATTTTAACTATTGTCAATGGATAAACAAACTTCTTGAACAATATGCACAGGAAGAGTTAGAAAAGAAGAAGGCAGCGTATGCAGAGAAATTGAAAAACAAATTGGCAAAGATACATAAGGAGGCAGAAATGAAGAGAGCTGACGTAGAGGCTCAGCGTGGGAAAGCATTGATTGAAGCACAAGTGAAGGCGGCAAAGTATCACAACACAGGTGCCGTTCCAAACAACAAAACATGGTGTTGTGGTACCAGCACCTGAGTATATGTGAAAAGTTGAAAAGAGGTTTCTGAGGGAATTATCAATCATGATTGTGGAGTGTGCTATGTTTGTAAATGGTTTGGCTGTTCCATTAAGATTAGATGCACATTTGGGTTCCTCTACTTTTATTAGGATGTGAGTTACTAAGAAGCTTTTGTAAATATAACCGTTACATTTGTGAGTTAAATCTGTTGGAGTTTTGAATCATAACACCTGTTAGGATCTCAACCGCATTTTTTTTTTTCAAATCATTGTCAATTTGCATGTATTATTATGCTAACATGCTATGTAGGGGATTTAGTTGCTGAATACTTGAAGTGCAGCAAAAGGATCTGACTTTTGTGAAAGCGCATAAATTCTTTCTATTAGTTGGTTTACCACAAGAATTCCATTTTATAAACATAGCTGCAGTTTAAATTCCCTTTACTGAAATTGAATACAATGAACGATGACCAAACAAAAACAAACAAACACCATTTATACAACTCCACTGACAAGTATCAATTCTTTAGTTTACTAGAAATCAACATGATCTTTCCCTACTATGATGTTCTTTAAGATATCAATTTCACCAAGATATCAAGTAGGTGTTAATCCATAAGGCCAATCCTTATCTCCCACAAGCCAAAACTTTAACAGAAGGCGCACAGCTAAAAACAAGATGACTAACAGTAGGAAGGCAATGCGCAGCTTAGCCATGAAAACAGGATTAGTCAATCTCACTGTGCTCTCACCAATCTGCCCCCCTTCAAGCTGCTGGACTGCTGCCTCAAACATTGCATCCATTATTTTCTTTGTATCATCAGTGATATCTTTCGATCCACTGATCTCGGCAAGTGCTTTTTTAAGCAGATCTGAGGCTGATATCACCCTTTCACCTTTCCCTTTATTCAGACTTTCAGCATTTGCCTTGGGTCCATATGAGAGAGGTTTCTGTTGGTTGCAAAAAAAAAAAAAAGGCCTTAAAGAACAATAACAGTAAAGGAGAAATCATTAAAAATGGGGATTTTTGGTGAACCGAATAGAGATTTAAGCAGAAATCGCACGAGTACTAAGAACAAGGTACCAATATAATATAAACAATAATGATACCCATTCCCAGAGTTTATCTATGGTTCGATTTGACAATCTGAAGTTTTACGCATTTATTTGCCTAAGAAATGAGATATCAGCTTAATCCTCAGTGACAGTTAATATGTTTAAGCTCAAAGCCTCAGGAATGGTACTTTTGAGACTGAATTGATTTGATCTAAACTGTAATTTACAGTCAGTCTTAAGAAATCATATTTAGACAAAAAGATATCCTGGTAAAAAAGTTAATTGTTGAGATTGAACATACCTGAGCTGAATACTCGGATGTGGATGAACTAGCTGAGGACATAGCTAGATGAGACAGATCTGGCAGGTTATTCTCTGACCCAGCCAAGCAGTCTGAATTGGAGATTAACTGAAATTGCAAGGATGAAAATAAACTCAGATTAATAGAAAAGGACTGATTAGCTTAAGATTGAAAGAGAATACTCAGATTAATAGCAAAGAATAAAAGAAGGAAAGAAAGAAATTCTGCTCAATTTAGGAAACACTGAAGTTGTGTGTGTGTGTGAGATAGAGAGAGTGACCTTTTCCTCAACTGTGATGCTGCTTAAACCCGATTCGCCAGATATCATCAAAGGATCGGGCAGATCTGACAAGAGATGCCCAGATGCAGCCAAGAAATCCGTATCTAATGATTTCGGTCTGATCTGAAAGTTTGAGAGGAAGATTAGAAATATTAAGCAAGTGTTGATTGATTTACAATTACAAAAAAAATCTTATGGAGGTTAGGTGCAGAGAAGAAGGCACGAAAAACATAAATTCCTAGAGAGAGAGAAAGACCTTTTGATGCCTTGGAATGGTGCTCAAGCTCAGATCGGAGGTTTTGACGTGGGAAGGGAGAGAGGTGAAGGCGGGAGTCGAATTTTCCCTCGATTTGGATTTTGTGAGAGGCTTAGGAGTTTGAAGAGACGACTTCATCTCGCTCTCTGTGTCTCTCACTGCCGATTAAGCAAGTGCTTGAATTGAGAGAGACGAATCGCGTATATATAGGTGAAACGCAATAGAATTTAAATATTGAATCCGTTTCCATTCACGCGAAAAAGGTTGATCATGCGGAAATAATGCTCCCGCCTAAAACAAACGAACGAAAGAAAAGTGGGGCGTTGCGAGAATCGAACTCGCGACCTCTCGCACCCAAAGCGAGAATCATACCACTAGACCAAACGCCCTCATATACTTAAAAACCAAATAATATTAATCAATGTCTATGAAATTAAAATTTTCATTTCGAAACAGACTGACTAACAATTTGCGTGACCGACGTGTCCGGTGCCTGTCGGGGACAGCGCAGGGGACAATATTATTTTTGCTTTGAGAGTCGTGCAGAACGTATTTGAACGGTTAAGATTTTCCAGAAAAAAAACGCAAAAATTAAGATTTCTCAGAGGATGCGAATTCCATAAACTGGACGTCCAAATTGAACAGTACACGGCCTTTCCTCTAAAGTCTAGGCCATGTTTAATTGAGAAGACTCGACGCTTTTAAGTCATAAAAAGTACAAGTAAAATAGGAATAAATGTACTTATCCGGAATAAGTTAATGGATTAATTTACACTCCAACTCTTCGGATAAATTAACTTATTCCGCATGTAGCGCTCACTGTCATATAAAGCGATTCATTCCCCCAATATCTACTCTAGATAGATTAATTTAAACCACGACTTAAATAACCAACGGTGTAAAATATGAGACTAAGCAATCATAATGGATATTACAGGACATTGCAACTATCAAAAACTATCTATAGTTTTACATCTTAAAAATAAAAAAGGCTCGTGTCAATTAACACTCACTAAAATAAGAAAAAATAGCAACTTGGTTTATTTACTTCGTATTCCAGGAATACCCTTCAATCCCATTTTGAGAGCAGTTTTCCTAAACAGAGGCGGTGGGTTATCTAGTCCAATGGAATGGCAGAACCGGTTGGCCAAGGCAACAAGCACGGTCTTGTCGCGGCCAATATCCCCTATTGAGTTGTAGTACCCAAGCCATGCATGGTACGCAGATTCTTTGATGGTATTGTCAACTTTTTTTATCGACTCTTCAACCTTTTGTGAAAGAAAATTGTGTCAACAGACCGCATCAGTAAATACAAACAGTATGTTACCAGGTTTTCAGGTACAATTTCAATACAGTACAAGCAATAAGTTGGATGCATTTTGATTACAGCTCTTAAGGAACCAACACAGGCAAATAGGTAATTTCACGTGCACCCCTGAGTGCTACAAATTATTATACCATGTAAAACAACACTTCTTGTGCATGCTCCTCACAAAGTATAGGAGCATATAAATCCACCTTGACTATCATACACATGGAATATCACATATCTCCAAATTATTTTCTCTGTAGAGGTGAGGAAAAAGCGGGGAGTCTGGATCCTCTAAACTCACTCAAATTTTGAGTTCAGATCCGGACTGTCCAATCAGAATTTGGGCAATCCAGCCCGAGGTGGAATGCACAACCCCTTTAATATTCGTGCCAAAACAGATCTGACGGTCTGGATCTAAACTCAAAATTTGAGTTACTTTAGGTGATATGAATTCAGAAAGCCCACTATGGTCTATGGATGTCTTTTAAAAAATAGAACTGGAATAGGAGAATATTTTCCCTGTTTTGCCCATGACTGTGATACTTCACATGTGTTTACTTCATGTCTTGCAGACGACGACCAAATTTATTTTTTTGGGTTGGCAACAAAACATGGAAGATCTTTCCATATATGAAAATCAGTGATGTCTTAAACCCTAACCTTGTGCTTCATATCTGAATCAAGCTGAGGCACTTGAAGCTTCTCTAATGGGAGATCTTGTATATCGTTCAAGAAATACTCTTCAAAAGGAGCCAGCAATAAAATTCCTTTCCCACTTTTACTAACGCGACCTGTCCTTCCAAGCCGGTGTATGTACTGCTCTCTATCTGAGGGAATACCAACCTGGCAAAAAAAGCAGCAACACAAGATGCATCACATAACCTGAAAACATTGAGGGCAAGAATGTGAATACCTGATTTTGACAAATCTGATTCCCCTTTTAGTATCTATATGAATTTAACAAAACTTCTAATTGGCAATGTGACCTCGGAAAAAACCTCCTTATTCTACTTTTTACCTTCAGAGAAAAAATGATGCCAACATATTAATATCACAAGATATGGCCAAACGACTCCTGCAGAAGTGCAACCAGCACAACAACTATCATTTAAGAGATAGATACCAGCACCTACCAGTGGAGATCGCAATTTATTTGTGCAGCACAACCCAAACATTTAAAAAAAAAAAAAAAACTAATTTGAAGTACCCAATTTTATAACAAGCAAGATACAGATAAGCTAGGGAGAATTTGATATGAGTTTACCTGAATTACAAGGCTAACATCAGGATAGTTAACCCCACGAGCAGTGACATCAGACGTAATTAGAATGAGGCGGTTGGACTCCCTGAACTCGTCAGATATGCGGGTCCTGTAAAGTTGGGGCTTCCTTGAGTGTATTTCTCTAACATTCAATTTCAGGTCTCGCAGCATTACAAAAGTGAACTCTGTCACCATTGCTGTTATACAAAAGACTATTACCTGGAAAATATATTGTGATGTCAGGTTCTACTTCTTCATTAAATAAAAATGCTCATGTAGAAACATGCACATCCCTGCACTGCATAGAAAACGAATAAAATTAACACTTGTCCATATTTTTTTTCTTCTTCAATTAATATACCAAACTACCCTAGATATGCCATTCAGTCCACAAATCATCAAAGTAAATGAGGCGCTTGGAGATGCATACTAGTAAATTAATAAAGAAACAATTGGAAGAAAAGAGGCCAGTAGCACCAGGGAAAAAATGATAAGTAAAAAGGAAAGATAGTATACCTTATAATCTGGTTCTTCCAAAATATGTTCTAACAAAAACCGATATAGCATATGATAATGCATCTCATGTGGTACTACAAGACATGACTGGAGCACCTGCAAAAAACTAATAGGTCAACTCATGGATGCCAAACATACTCTCGAGAACATTAAACCAATGCAATAGTATTATTTTTATTTCTTATAACATCCAATTACTATGTTTACCCTTGAAAAAGGAAAAACATTTCACAATCCTTAGTATATAGAAAGTATCTCCATATACCCTCTTTTATCTCAATTTCTTCAAACTAAAAGAAAAGAAAAAAAGAAAAAAACCGAAGTATTGCTCCTGTCTCCGTCATTAAACTACATAGGACAGCGGTCTCGAGATTTTTCCAAGAAAAGAAGGGGTATGCAAAAAAACTTTTAAGCTTGATGTTTTTCATTTTGTAGGGATGTATGTGGTAATTTAAGATTTGGCTGGAATAACTGAAATCATCCAAAAGAAAGGTTAGCAGAGGTGGTGATAGATTAGAGGTAGCAGCACCAAAAAAAGAACACACAATTGTCACATAACTTCGTCAGCAAGTTATCAAAAGCTAGATTTTCAATTTCTAAAAAAAAAAAATTCAAAGAAAAAATAATATTGAAAATGCTTTTGAGAGCAACAAATGTAAAAGAGGATTCCTTAGAAGGTAGAATCTGTCGCTCATCATGGGTGCATCCACAAATACATAGCCCTCTTTATGTAATAAATAGTAAGGTACCTGGGTAGGAGTTTCAACTCCCAAGCCAACTGTATCCACAAGTACATGATCCCTCCTTAATACAAGCTGAGACACCCGCCTTACCTGTTATAAATTAACAAATGCATCCATCTTAAATACCATATCTAATGTCCTGGGATATCTTGCTGGATTGACCATTTTATAACCATAGGTGCTTTTTGTTGTCTGGTTATGTGTTAAATTGCATACCAGCTCGGCCATACCATAGGTGCTTTCAATCATACTTACAATCCATACCAGCTTGGCCACTTCATAGTTTTGTCGACCTATTTTGTGTTAGGTTGCAAAATGAGAACTCGTGTTTGATTTGATTGAGTTCAAATTCGTTCAACTGAGTATTTGTTGCACAAATGTAGGATAAGTGAAAATTAGATGATGCTGAGACTTGTAATAGCACAATCCAAGGTAAAATGAAGATAAAATTTGGGCGAATTACAGATTTGCAAAAGACCAAATTTCCAGTCTCTACAAGCATATAAACCAGATATTACAGTTCTTTGCTACACTTATCATTCTCCATACATAATTTCAATTTTTAGACAATAACAAAGGAAGACAACTGGAAAAAAGATAGAAATAGAATACCTCCTTGGGAATTGTGGCTGAGAACAACATAGATTGCCTCTGACGTGGTAGGCAATCAACAACTTTTTCTATATCTTTTTTAAAACCCAAATCCAATAAGTGATCAGCTTCATCCAGCACAAGCATCTTTAAACCCATTAATCGAACAGAAAACCCTGTTTTATTGTCTATATGGTCTAGTAGCCTACCAGGCGTTGCCACTAAAATCTGCAGTGGAACAATCATGCAAAAAAGGCAAAACTTAGTCCACTAAATAACACTAATGCTTTAATCTACTAACAAAACCAACTCGATCCACCCATATGATTTTTATACATTTTCTAATTTGTTATACTAATTTCTGTATAAATTAAACTTCTTTTATGTCATGTTTCACGAGTAAGATACCATCTGTAAACATTATATCATTTTTCGCATGAAATAACAGAGAATGTTTTTGTAGAATTGTACAGTCTATTTGATTCAGCATGGAAACATAATTCCTCTATTAAGAGTTAACAAGGATAAATTAGGCAGTCTCGTCAGTTTATGATCAATCTCAATTCTTCATTCAAAGGAATGGTAGTATGACACCATGCTTTACCAGTCACACGTGCATGAGAAAACCCTTACAAAATATATATTGGAGTAGAATAAAACCTGGCAGGGGCTTGATTCAAGCTGCTTCAAGTCAAGCTTGAATCTGGTGCCACCAACAAGCGACTGAACACCAATCCCTTCATGATATCTGTTAAGAAGAATACAAAATAGCAATAAAAACTATTACTAAAAGCTTTTATTTGTACAGCATTTCCTAGGTTAGTATACATAAGCAACGCTTTGTTTGCAAGAGGTTCTGAGATCAAAACCATCAAGGTCCTTACTAACATCAATGCACGCGAGAAAAAACTAATTATAGAAACTATAAAAAATATTTTCTTGCAAACAAAGCCAACATCTTGCAATATGCACAGATTTAGCCCATTTTTTCTCATATTTGAAATAGACACCTACGTTTCCTCCAGATATTTGAAAATAACAAGCCCTTTAGATTAGCATCACGGGAAAAATTTACTCAGTTAGAAGTAGACAATTTTAGCGCTGCTTCTAATAAGCTTTTTAATCCCTAAATCTAAGTTCACAATCAACACAAGGAAGCAATTCGGTTAGAAACAATGGCCTTTAATATTGCATATAATGCAAAAATACCTACTTTAAAAAGGTAAAAGGCCTTATCTATCACACTTATCAGATTGAGCTGCTTGGGGAATAATACCAGTACCTTAAAAGCACTTTTGCCTCAGCTGTCAGTTGAATAGCCAGCTCTCTTGTGGGGCAGAGAACAAGAGCAGTTATAGGAGGTACACGGAGATTCACGCTCCTCTCTTTTGCCTTTAGTACTGCTTCGATTGCTGGGATCTGTTATCTTTAATAGTAACTTTTATTAAAAAAACCTCATTCGTCAAATTAGAAAATTTCATAAATTGGTATCAGATTTCCATACCATTTCAAATGACCCTATATTGCTATAACACTATGTATGCACTGGTACTGTAATACCAAAGAACTTCTAGCCCTTTTTGTCTTTCACTCTTTTTCTTGTCTAGTTGCAAAAATGAGGCTTAAATAGACTACATGAAGGCTGAGGCTAAGAAACATTCAGATAATTTTGGTACCATCTGGACTGATGCCAATAAGTTAGCCTTGACTGATGTGCATTTACTAAACACAATACATTACACAAGTATCATTCCTTGGAAAATGTTTCTCTAAATTATGAACATCATGTACCAGAAATGCAATAGTCTTGCCAGTCCCTGCTCTAGCTTTTACTAAGACATCTTGACCTGCATGGTATTAAAGAAGGTAACTGCAAAGTTAATTTATTAGAAACAAAAGAAAAGTAAAGCATCAAGACAAGACAAACAAATAGTGATGATTTAGTCTAGAAATATCTTTGTTTACAACCAGGTATCTGACAGTAACAATCCATACTATTTGTCAAATTAGAATAAACTTACATCCTCAATACATTTTCTTAAAATAATTGACAAGTTAAAGGAAAAAACTCATAATACCTTCTAAGCCAATAGAAAGAGAAGCCTCTTGCACAACAGTTGCATATACATACCCAGAATCAGAGAGTGCCTTTACTGTCAAAGGAGAAATCCCAAACTCATCGAATCTGAAATGAAGCAATATTGTAGTGAATGGCTCATTGTGTTTCAAACTGCTGGAAGATATATAATTTTTTTTTTCCTTAAAAATAAACCTAACCTTTTCTTGGAAATGACGGACTGTCCCTTCGGCTTTACCCATCTTTCCTCCATCCTTGCTACCTCCTTTCTATTGCTAAACTCATCATAAATTTGTTGTATCTCCTTGGATCGCCACCTCCTTCCCTCACCCGGCGTTTTTTCCCTCTTCATGGACTCCGACACTCTCAAAGCTGCACTACTGAACATTGGAATCCTCCTACGACCCCTGACTGAATCTAGTTCTGATTCCGATTCCATTCCTGATTCCTCTTCGCTCGATGGATTGCCTCTCCATTTTCTTGCAGCAGAGTATCCCCTCTTCTGAACAAATGAACCAGCACTGAGTTGAGGAATCCTGGGTGGATGTTCTAGAAGCTTCTTAGGTGGATCACGAACGGGTCCATCATCTTGGTTCCAAAGATCCTCTGCGCCAGGTTTGGTGAACCGATCTGCGAGAACCTTGATATGGTCCTTGGATTCGGGCTGGCTCAGCTCGGGTCGGGTCCCAGAGCGGAGACGAGAGAGATAGACCTGTTTCTCGGTGCGGAGGAGGCGGTTTGCCTTCCCGCGCGCTACCTTCTCCTGCACGCGTTTGTACTGCCACTTAGTAAGGCCCCCGGGGAAAGTGCGGGGCCCACCTCCCATAGAACGGGTTAGGATCAAAATTTGTGGGAGTTGAAGGACAAGTGACAGGAGGTGGTCGGAGCCGGAGCGAGTACGGAAGAGGAAGGTGGAGGCCATGGCTTTGCTCGGACAACTAGAGTAGAGTGGACCGGGTTTAGGGTTTAAGGTTTACTGCTGGAGAGGTCCAGTTTTGTGACACCTGCTGTCAAATCGAATCATCGGCATCCCATAAGAATCTACCGGATTTTTTATTAATAGAAATAAAATAAATAAAATATTTAAAAGAACACTACTTTTGAATTTTTGCGAAAACTAAGTAGATCGGGCTCTGTAAACCCGTCCCACCGGACGGATCCAATTGACCTGTCCCGGTTAATCGGATTAGCTGTTAACCAACATCAAGAGAAAAAAAAAATTTCGAACGGATTTAAGCATCCCGTCCCGGACCTGAAAAAAAAAAAAAAAAAATCTGGACGGGTTAAGTAACCCCATCCAGAATTTGAAATATTATATTATATTATTATATTATATTATATTATATTATTTTTGTTTTTTATATTATATTATTTTTTATTTTTTATATTGTATTATTATATTAATATACTTTTATATATATATATATATATATATATATATATATATATATATATATTATGAATAGAACTAGTTTAGTTGTGCTTAAGTTCACCAAAGTATTTGGTGAGCTTAACTCCAAAACTTATTAAATCGGTTTCAAATAACGAATTCAAACCGTTAGAATCTGCCTATCTTGCGAGTGATGCCTCTACATGTGAAAATTTTAAACGTTCAAATTAATTAGTATAAAGTCAAGCGGTAAAAAAACATTCAAAAAATAAATGCACTAAAATTAATTTTTTAATTTTTTAATCTTGACCAATTGACTTTATACTAAATTTATTCAAATGTTTAAAATTTTCACATGTAGACGCATCACTCGCAAGATAGACAGGTTCTAACGGTTTGGATTCATCATTTGAAACCGATTTAATAAGTTTTGGAGTTAAGCTCACCAAACACTTTGGTGAACTTAAGCACAACTAAACTAGTTCTATTCATAATATAATATATATATATATATATATATATATATATAAGTATATTAATATAATAATATAATATAAAAAAATATATATAATATATATAAAATCATAATATAATATAATATAATATAAAAAACAAAAAATAAAATTAAAATAATATAATATAATAATTTAATATAATATAATAATATAATATAATAATATAATCTTTCAAATTCTGGACGGGGTTACTTAACCCGTCCAGATTTTTTTTTTTTTCTTAAGTCCGGAACGGGATGCTTAAACCCGTCCGGAAAACTTTTTTTTTTTTTCTTGATGTTGGTTAACGGCTAATCCGATTAACCGGGACGGGTCAATTGGACCCATCCGGTGGGACGGGTTTACAGAGCTCGATCTACTTAGTTTTCGCAAAAACTCAAAAGTAGTTTTCTTTTTAAATATTTTATTTATTTTATTTCTATTAATAAAAAATGTGGTAAGAATCTACAGTTCTACAATCTACACTAATAATCAAGCGCTCAACTCCACTGCTCTCCAAATAGGAGAGCAGGATCATGCTATTCAAAACCTAACCGTTCATCTGGATTAAGATTCGTGCATAAAAAAAATTCAACGATTAGATTTTAAATAGCAGAGTCCTGCTATTCTATTTGAAGAGCAACGGAGTTGGATTCAATAATCAAAGGGGAAAGAGGTGGTATAATTGGCTAAAAATAAGTTCTATAATTATTGTACTCAAAGTCAAAAATTTAATTTTTTCTCACGACTTCGCAAATTTTAAAAAAAAAATACAATCTACACTAATCACAGAAGAGCGTTAAAACATACAATCAGTATTTCGTTCTCTAAATAAATTTTATATTGTAATTAAAAGAAGATTTTTTTAAAAGAACGTAATTAATATTTACATCCTAAACCTTAAACTCTAAATTCGAAATTTTTATTAATAAAAAATTAATTAATTAAATATTGATAATGGAGAATGAATCTGAATTTTTTTCGAGATATAAGAAAAATGTGACAGTGTATAATGTCATCTGCACGTTATAGACTATCACGGCCTAATTAGTGCTAAACTAATTATCCTCCCTTCTAACTGATAATGGACATATTCTCTACCATGGTCAGAGGGTGGCTGAAAAAAAAATGTTGAACACGATCAGGAGCGGATTCAGGATTTTGATCAGGAGTAGGCACAAAATATTGATAATAATATTATTTTTTTGTCCCGATGAATCAAAGCAGAATAGTTGATAGGGATCTAAAAAAGTCACGACACAATCGAATACGTCACGGCACAATACGGTTCCGTCATGGCACATGTGCCGATTACATGCCGTGATTATCTTTCAAAAATTTGACATGACAAGACACGCCACACAAAATATTTGGTCACGACACGACACATAGTCACGTGTAATTAGAATCGTTAGATCTTAATCAAATGATAAATCTTAAATAAACTAACCTAAATTATGAAAAAAAAGAAGAAGTTAAACATGATAAATGTGACTGGCCACGTTTGGTCACATCACATTGTAGTCACAGCATGATTAATGTGTTGTCACCATTCACATGCCATAAATATCCTTTCAAATTTAGTCACGATACAACATGTGATCCAAGTTATGGGATAACTAGTAAAGACACAATATATATTTATATCCTTTATAGCACATTTCTTTTTTCTCCTAACAAATCAACGATTCTTCTAAGTGGAGTAGCGAATCATACTACATTTTTTTTTTTTAACGCAAATTCAAAAGTATGCACTATATCCATTAAAAAAAAATAGACATAAATATAAAATACCACTGGATTCCAATGTTCGTAACTAAGCAACAAAAGCAGCTGGATCATCTCCATCATCAGGGGGATTGCGATATACCACCATGCGAAGATCTGCTGATGCGCACTCTTCATTGGGGTCTCAGATCTGCAGTGGGATAGCATCAAGCTAAAAAAAAAATTGAGTTTAGATTAGGCCCATTTGTTCCCCTTTTACACGAATATTAAAAGAGTATGTGCATTCTATCTTGCAGTGGCGGAGCCTATATTCAGGGGTAGGCAGTTGCCTACCCCTAGATTTTGAAATACAGTATCAAATTTATATATAGTTGGTTTAGATTTTAGGTTTGTCTATTTCTGATTGAGTCAAAGTTCTCGATTGGTGAAATTGGCCGAGTCGTTACAATTTTGGTAGTATTTTATTTATCTATTTTGAAATATTCCGACAAGAAGAAGGTTAATAAGAATGGTATGATAGTGGGACTACAATAAATTTGTTATTTTTTTGTGAAAGGAATAGACTAAAATGTTTTATAAAGTAATATACTGAAATTTAATGTAATGCATTAAATTATTTTTATTATGTTTAACTATTCAAAATGAGCTGAATTTTAATAGAAGAGTCTTGTGAACTATGCTTCAGAGTAAACTTTCAGTAAAATCTAGTTCTCGATCTAATTCAGTGGATTTCTACCGATTTTCTCGATTTTAATTCATAGTTAATTACCAATTCTGCTTCGAATAAAAATTATTTAATAATATTTAATAATTTAAATCAAATTAAATAATAATAATTAATATAATAATAATTTATTTTGCCTACCCTTGATGAAAATCCTGGCTACACCATTGCTATCTTGGACTGTATTTGCTCAACCATATGATCTAAATTATAGTACAAATAAACACTTGATATTTTATGATATTTTACGAGGAGACTAAATTATATAAAATATTTAAAAAAAAAAATTCAATTCAATTAAATTTTAATATGCATAACTAAAATCTTGAAATCATAGGAGTACGTGGCTTAGCCCCTTATTAAGTTTTAGATCCGTCTTTGAATTTTACTGCGTTCAAATAATTAGCTTTTGGTTTTATTTAATCAATCTTTCATTTACGAATTATTTTGGACGATGAGTTGCGAAGTAAAATACGTTTCTACTTCACGCCGTATTTTCATTTTAAAAGTCCAAACGACCAATTTGAACCGTTAGATGTGATCTCCATATTGAAATGTGCTTGGAGACCAAATTTTACATTTTTTTTGAATTTTTGTACTATTTATTAAGTAATTTTGAAAACTGCTGTTTTGCTGTGGACAGTAAAAACAGTAAAATTTTCTGGACCATCGGATCAGCGATTTTCAAAATTGCTTAATAAATAGTAAACAAATTCCAAAATATGTAAAATTTAGTCTCCAAGCACATCTCAATATGGAGATCATGTTGAGTGGTTCGCATTGGTCGTTTAGATTTTCAAATCGCAAATATGAATGTGAAGTAAAATAGTCGCTTTATTTCGCAACTCACTGTAACCCATCATTAAAAATTAAAAAAGCCAAACAAATTAAAATAAACTCACATGACATGTTAGTAACTATTATATTAATATTGCAATGCCGCACATATTAATACATGGATTATCAGTTAGCACTTATATTATGGTTGTAAATTATTTTGTTATACTAATTCAGTTTTACTGAAAGAAAATCAAATTTAGATTCGATTTGTTTAGTTTAATTGAATTATTCGGTCGGTTCGACTAATAGTTATATAAATTGAATTAAAATTGGATTAGTTTTAACTGAATAAAATCTCGTTTGGTTGAAAATTTACTCAAAACTAGTTTGGTTGGATCCGAAGGAACCAATCAACACCTAATTTTTTTATTCCCAGCATTTACAGAAAATAAATTAAAAAAATAGAACGTACCTATTGAAATCTCAAACCTTAGTACGAACGTTTTGTCGACAGAATATTTTATTTTTTAACATTGATTTTGTGCTTAAAATAAAAGAAGTAAAATATTATTATTAAAGAATTTTTTCTGAGAAAATGCTCTTGCTAAGTTTTGAGATCTTTGCCAGATGTTATTTTTTGATAACAGGCATATAAATTGTTCATTTAATTAGATTGAAACCAGGAGTTAATTTACAAGACAAAATAGCATAACCGTGACTTAGCACAGTGAGCTAAATAACATGTTATTTCTTTTTTTTAATTCTAGAAGAAAAAATGGAATCAAGCCGTTAGTTATGGAATTCGCATCTCCTAAAATATCTCAAATTTTGAACTAAACTGTGGAAAATCGGACCGTTCAAATTCTTCAGATTCAATTATTCAAAGCATGCCCAAGGGCTTTTAATAAAAAAAAAATTACTCAAAGCACAATAATACTGTATAATAATGTGTCTCCTGTGTGAGGGTGATAAAAAAAAGATCGTACCTCATGAATCACTTGTGACTTGTATCTGACTCGCTCACTAATATTTTGTTCGTTAGTGAATTGAGTTGTTGACGAGCCAGTTCATTAATAACTCAAACCAAAATTAATAAGTTTGAGCTGGGATCTACTTCGCTCGCGAGCTGGCAAGCCAGCTCGGTCCGAGTATGAATTTGTATTAATTTGGTATGCATAAATTTATTTTGTGAATTATATTTGTATGAATTTGAATATTCTGTATTTTAGTATGTACGAATTTAATTACAAACTTAATTTATGATAGTTGACTTTATAATACATTTGAGTTTTTAGTCTACGAGCTGACTCAGTATGCTTGTTGCTAAACCAAACAAGCTAGTCACTTTTAAGCTCAAATCTGAATGTTGGCTCGCTCATGACTCGCTCGTTGCTAAAACAAGTGAGCTAGAAAATTGGTCTAACTCGGAGTGAACCGGCTCCTTGTGAGTCTTACTCCTGCGTTCCGAACAAGTACAGTAGAAAAATAGGCACCGTAAAAAATTGATGCATATCCTCTGAAGTAACAAAATATTTCTGTTTAAATCATAGCCGTCAGATCGGAATCCGGGCCAATCCGGCTTGAGGTGGAACACACGGGGAAGCTTCAATAGTCATGCGGATTATGATTGCACGGTTAAGATCCAAACAGAAATATTCTGTTACCTTAGGTGATACGAATTAAAAAAAATTTATACGGACTCGATAGTCACGAGTCACGACCTCGCGCTCCGTTAATTCATCTGACAGTTCACCGAGACACATTATCAACTGCACAAGATTGCCGCACAAAATCCAGTCTCAATCTAGTTTTCCCGGTAACCCGTTTCCCTGCATCTTAGATCGTTGCAGACTTGCAGTTAATAAACCTTTCTCTTCATCAGAACAAATTGTACGAAGAAAAGACAAAGAAATGGAGGGCAGAAGAAGAATTCTAGTGGTCGGAGGCACAGGCTACTTGGGCCAGCATCTTCTCCAGTTCCTGGCAACCTCGAGATCTTTTGAAATCGCATTCACCCACCACCGTCCGATCCCTCCGCAGGAGCTACTGGACGCACTCCCTTCCGTCAAATCCTTCCAAGTCGACGTCCAAACTGGAGAAGGCTTCAATGCTGTCTCTGCCTCCTTTGGCCAGGTCCGGCATTTCCTCAAACACTTTGGCTGACCTGATTTAAATTCTTTTACGAACTAAAATTATTTCTAGAATTGCGCTGTTTTGTTGATTAGAGATCTGAACGCTGTGCTGGAAGGAGTTCCTGTTGTATTATGGGTTTTTATATAAAATAATAAATTAAGCAAAACCAATTTGCATAATGGTTCTTTGCAGCCTGATGTGGTGGTGAACTGTGCGGCTATCTCTGCACCACGTGCTTGTGAAATGGATGCAGAGGCGGCCATGGCCACCAATGAACCCTCTTCTCTTATAAAATGGTTACATGGTTATGGAAACTGCAATTCTCTTCTTATCCATCTCTCAACTGATCAAGGTATCTGTCTTTTTTGCTACGCAGTTTCCACGTTGTAAATTAACAATAGTAACATCATAGAGAGCTTATACATCAGAAAAAAAAATGCATGCCCTTTTTAAAGCACAGAAAAAATAATCTGTAACCATTTTCTGCTATATTATTTAAAAGAACCCAAATTACCCCCTTTTCTTGATCATTTGGTAGAAGTAAGAAATAAGAAAGGATTATAAGATCAGGTAACTCGTGTAAGTAGGGAACAAAGAGGTTTTTATTCCTTTTTAAAGTAATCACTGTGTTTTGTAGGGTGATGGTACTTTTAATGCAGGGGTAAACATGACATTTGATTTTTGGCAGGTTATAATTGGAATTGTTTTAATCTATGCAATATTTGAATGATTTGCCTGTTTAAAGCATGAATGATAATGCATACCCTTAAAATTGAGATATTTCATGTACTATGGTCTTACAAGGACACAGTAAGGTAGAAATATCTTAGCTAACTTTGAAAGTTTTTAATTTTTTCTTTTCAACCTGATTAAACTTCTTTGGTAGTCAGTCATGTTTTCTTCATTTCTGAAACAAGGTCTGATCAGACTTTTTTACAGTATATGAAGGCGTAAAATCATTTTATAAGGAGGAGGATGAGACTATTCCAGTGAACATGTATGGGAAATCAAAAGTAGCAGCAGAGAAGCTTATTACTGAGAAATATGAAAATTATGTTATTTTGAGAAGCAGCATAATATATGGACCGCAGACTATCTCTCCAGTTGCCAGGTCCCTTCCTATTCAGGTCACTCAGTTTGCATGTGTCTTTTTGTTTTTTAAAATTTTTAATGGAAACTTTATGGGCTAGCAACCATTTTTTAATGAAAACTTTATGAACTAGCAACCATAGAACCAGCACAAACCAAATTTTACAATTAAGTTTAAATCAATAAAAAATTGAGCCTTGGTGCCTGTCAGTTATGCAATTAAGCTAAAACTCTGTGGCTTACATTAATTATTTTAAAATTTTGTCTTCTCAAATGCAGTGGATGGATAATGTTCTTTCACAAGGCAAAGAAGTTGATTTCTTCTATGATGAACATAGATGTCCGATTTATGTGAAAGATATGGTACATACTATCTCGTCTCTGACAAACATGTGGATATCAGGTATGTATCTTCTAATGATACTTTTACTTGGTTCACATACAGTGACCCTGCAAAACCAGAAAATATCATGTGTAACCATACATCATACAAAACATTTTCTATGATTTACCTAGCTCATTTCACTGGATGTATATGGTATATTTCAGATTTTGCTGGTATACACAACAAACCTTTCATTTTCTTAACTCTTTTGTTATGACATGCCAATCTAAGCTAACTTTAACTTTCTAAACAACCCGAATTCAACAGATGGGAAAAAGATGCAACTTGTAATAAATGCTGGGGGCCCAGATAGGGTCTCAAGGGTGCAAATGGCTGAGTCGGTTGCACTCCACAGAGGATATAGTTTCTCTCTCATCAAATCAGTTTCTGCCTCTTCGGTTTGTAGCCCTCTTTCTACTCTCTCATCTCTTTACCTTAGCATCACTAACTTTTGTCAAGAAGTTGTAACTTGTGAGTCATTTACCAAGTGGCAAGATTATATAGGTCATGCGTTGTTACTGTGTCTGTACCAACAAATCAATAATCTCTCAGGGTTGTTAAGAAAGAAACAATAAGAAAAATAGGCCCGAAAATTGAATTCTGAGACCAAACCAGTAATTATGCTCTACCGAAATCTGGTCTTGCAATATATTAAATTCTGCAGAGTTTTGGAGTGGTGATTTTCTTCCTATTGACCATATGATTCAGACTCTTTGTAACCATGTTACTTCAGTAAACTGTCGAATGTATTAGTTGATCAATTAACAAACAGAAACAGAAGTAAACAGCAGGAGAAACAAATGACATGAACGGCAAAAATTATAATGATTAATGGAGGTTAAAAATTTGCAGATTAATCGAGGGGTTGTATCCCCTGCAGATATATCAATGGATATAACAAGATTGGTGGAATTGCTTGGTAAAAAGCCTTCTTCATTCCATGATGGTGTTAAAGCAACACTTGAAACCATTCCTGTTTCATGATTTCACACACATTACTTTTATTTCTCTTTTCTTTGTTTAAGTCTTTCTATGGTATTAGTTTTATTCAAAGATAAAGGGGTGCAACTTGTGACTTCAAAGTCTTTCAAATGAGATCTGCAAACGTATGCAGAATAAAAACAAAAGTTACATGAGAGGGATTGTTAAGTAGCAAGCACGTCAAATTTAAATCCTTTAGGCACATCAAGTTGATGATTATCCTGTGACCATGAAATGCACCTTTCACCTAAAACATTACTAGCTTGTAATGTATTTTTGGGTAGTTTAAAAGTTGTATTGAAAAAGATACCTTTTTAGAAGAATTCTTGTCGATTCTCGTAATGGGAGACTTTACTGAGTATTTTTTTTTAAAACATAGAACAAAATATCATCCTCTCAAAATTCTTAACGAAATGACCCGTGTGCCCCATTTTTTCTCCTCTTTCCCTCTCTCCCACTCCTCCCTATTTACTATATTTTATTCTTTGTTCAAGTAAAACTACAACGGTGATCTCATTCACATTTTGAATCATTTTTCTTTTATGTGTATTGATTGATTTAGAATAAAACAATTAGTGTAAAATTTTATTTGCTAAGATTAGAGCATAATATTAACTTGTATATGTGAGCAAAACTAGGATATGTTGTGATCATCAAAGGTTTTGATGAGAATAACTCTAAAATCTATCATATTGACTTCAAATGAGACAAATTTAAACTGTTGAAACTGATCTACTTCACAAGTAATGTATATATATGCAAAATTTTGAAAATTTTGAATTCATTTAATACAAAATCAAGATCAAAAGTATAATTTATTAAATTGCAGGTACTGCATACAACTCAAAAGTACAGTGCATGTACGAGTTTATTCCAAAAAAGGCAAAAAGTACTTACGAAAACTACCTTCATATTTCCAACAAGTCAATACATAACAGCCAGAAAAATAGTCATTTTCCAACAAGTCAATTTATCACATATACCCTAATTAATATAAACACAAGCAAATATATGTATTTGATACTCCCTCTAATTTTATCAACTGTTGGCATTCAAAACACACACAAAATAAAAGAAGGAAAAAAGAGAAGTACCCATTCTCCACAGACCAGAATATTTAGAAGCTTTAAATGTACTTGAGCACTCCAAAAACATATATATATATATATATTCTAATTTGAGAAAGGATGATTCCTTATAGGATAGAGCATGCTCCTGGATTTGGGTTGCTTTCCAAGTCATAAGCAAAAATTGGTTGTCTAGGCCACCCCTGAATCTTACAATTACTTTCGTACACCTTTTCATCCTTCTCTTTTTCCTTTTTCTTCACCTCACCTTGCTCGACTATGTCTGCTCGGCCAATCTTTTTCCTCAAAGTTTTAGTTAACTTTACTGAATCGACACCATCACCGGTAACAACCAAGCGCTTCTTTTCATCTCCTTCTAGGGCTATTGATTCTACTCCTGTTTAATTATTGAAATCAAGAAAGTTATAGAATTGTTTACATCAATTTAAAATAAATGTATATGTTAGTTATGTTTTCTGACATACGTACCGTCTGTTGAAGCAGCTATTTGCATTGCTTTGGACCGGCTCTTGTCGCAGTGCATTTGCACCTCAATAACTATTTTGTTCTGAAACAAAACAGCCCAATATTAATTACATTAGATATTGAAAGAAGGAGGAGGTTCGAATGCCTTCAGTTTTTTGTATTTTCATTGTGCCTCTATTTTTTAAATATTAATAGCTCAAATTTTTAAAACATAAATGTTAAAATAAATCTATTAGATGTGATATATGTTAGTTTTTCTTTGTGTTCATTAAAAAATATCACATTTTAATTTGGGTTTATGTGAATTAATAAGTTAAAAAATAAACATCTAGAAATTATCCATATTAATACATTTTTACAAGCTTTTGATGATAATCAAAATAAAGTTAAAATGCAATAATTTTTGACATGTAGATAGATAAAATGATATAGATCATATATAATGGTCTTATTTTGACTTTTAAGTTTTAAATTTTGAGTTATAAACGTTTTTAAACCCTCCTCTTGAAAGAAACTTCCATTTCATTCTTTTTTGGGTATATAGTCATCTCAAATTTATCAGTAAATTAAGCGGGACCAAACTTGCAATTTGTGATGCATATGTATGCTTTCATGTTTGAATCGATCAATTAACATGTTGCTATATATTTTCTTCGTAATTTAAAGTACATAATAAATATACTACTATTGTGCTAATATGTTGCAACGGGAACATATTATAAGAAAACAAAAAAAATCATACAAAATGATACATTTTCACAAAAAAAAATTAAACTAAATAACAAATAACATTCTTAAATGACATCTACATATAAATAACATTATTTAAATGAAAAATTTCGTCAAATTACATACATGTTTTTGTTTTTATTTTTTTGACATATTTTTATACAAAATATTATACTAAATGACATGTTAAATGTCAAATAATATTATTTATATAAACAAACGAAAAGATATGAACATATGACCAATTAATTATCAATCAATTTAAAATTTCTTAAATGACATTTAAATAATGGAAATAAATTAGGACCAAGATGATACAATTTGCATGTAGCAAGTATATGTCTCAATAAATTTAGACTTCTACACGTGAAAAATTATCGAAAAGATACATAAAACCAAAAGAAGGGAAATTATTTGATTTGAAGAGATGGTATTAAATATGAAACTTCATCTTTTATTCACAACCGTTGATAGATAAAGACATTTACGTACTTAATATAAGAATATAAGAATGAAGATATCTGATCGGCAACCAAACTTGCAAAATAAAATTTTAAATTGAAGCAAAGATTTATTTTTAGAGCAATAATAAGTGACGATCATAATAGTATTGTTGAAACATATATTTATATACGACAGTACTAAGAAATAATATCGTCTGCCGAAAAAATACTAATTATGTAATTAATGGTGTGGGTTTGTTGTAACTTGCAACATCAATTGAATTGACAAATGAGACCGTATCTATCTTTTGTCCTCTTTGCAATATGCATAGCATGATAAAAATAAAATGAGCTATTTGAACATAATAGAATCCACGAAAAACGACAGAAACAAAACACTATTATATACAAACTATAATGAATTTAAACATACCTTCATGTGGTATCTTCTTTCAGAAACAATTATGATTGGGCCTATAAGGTTACTAGGGAGATGATTGAGAGAATGCTACTGTAGTGCTGTCTACTGGCACCGAAAACGAGGTTGATTTTGTAGAGGAACACCCATTGACCGTTTGTTATAAAGAAAGTTCAGAGCAATTAAGTAATTAGTGCTATCCTTTTTAGTTTTTGGTTGGGAAAAATCATTGATGTAATCGGTTTTAATCGACCCGTTTTGAATGGGTTGACCGAAGAAGAAATAACTTGGAATGAACCCAGTCTAGCTTTTGAATGCGTCATACACATCATCAGTCGCTTTTTTTCATAAGATATTCAAAGGTACTTTAATAAAGTAGTAATAATAATAATAATATATACATGCATGTACATGTAAATTTCCAAACATCAGTTGCTTGGTAAATGGTACAGGCGTGGGCCGCGTGGTCCTTATTTTTTTCTCAAAAGAAAATATCAATGTTATCAGAACCGGATTGAATATCGATCCGATAAAGCTTCGGTTCAATGATTTTTCGGCCGGACCGGTGGATCGATCAGTTCAACCGTTGATTTTTTAGATAATAATATATTACATATTTTTTATGACAATTTACACACATATATTGATTAATATACCGTATAACTGAATTATATTTAAAAGAAAACAAAAAAAGGAAATAAATAAGAAACATATAGAACCCAATTACAAAACAAGACTTGGTAACTCCATGTGTGTGTTTATATATATATATGAGGCAAAGCTCAAACTGAAATATTAAAGCAAGATCCGTTGAACTTGGTTTACTGTTTGCTATGTTGCTTATTAGTCGACTTATTTGATTTGAACATTTCATGGAACACTTTAAGAGCGTTTTCAATTCTTCAATATTCAAAGTTATACACATTAATCCAATCAAGTTTCAAGTACTACGCACAAACACAATGCACCGATCGATGAGATTACCAGCAACTTATCCCTATAATAACTTTGAAAATATTACACCTTGACATCCACTATTAAACTTTTTTTTTTAAAAAAAAAAAGAAAAAGAAAAAGTTTGAAATAAGTAAATAAATAGGAACGAAGGCTGAACAGTGAACAACCCTCGAGGCATATTTGAAACTACATGTAGTGAGAGAAATAACTGAGCTCAGTGAAGAAAATAGTAGAAGCAAGAATAAAAGGTAATTGGTACCAAAATTGTTCCTACAGGAAAGCAATGCAGGACCAAAATTCAGCGAACACACCAATAGAGCAACAAAAACCAACCAGCACCAAAATAAGAGATTAGAAAAAAAGAACCGATGCGAATCACCAGCATCGAAGAAGAGAAGCAATACAAGTCAGTACGAACAACCCATGATTGAAGAGACAGAAAGAAAAGAATCAAAAAAAGAATGAAGCGGATTGGATTGGATTTGCATAAAACCGGGTTTTTTTTGCTGCACGGTCTACGGTTCATATGAAAAAAGGTTGGTCAAACTGGTTTTGACCGGTCCAATAACACAAACGGTCCATGCGTCCAAATGAACTGTAGCTCTTTCTGATTTCTAGTTGATTAACTGGTTTCAAAGCATCTGTTTCTTTTTTCTGCACTTGAACACTTAAATAAGCATATGTCTTTTTTCTGTACTTAATCATTTGAAACTTAAAAAGTATGAGGCTATAAGCCTAACAAAAAATTGAAGATAGAAACAACAAATACATAAAGTCAAATTTGATTAAATATCAGTTCTAACTCAAATCTAGAAAGCATCATAAACTTGATAGTAAAAAAAAAATGAAAATCATTACAATTGCAATTTATCAGTTATAAAAACACCTCAAGAACTAATATATCAATGTGACCAGATTCAGAAATGATGACAATGCCCTTGCCTCTTCAATTGATCTACACCAACCTGTCAGATAACATAATTAGTGGACAAATATAAAATAATAACCAGTACCAAATGAAACAAATAACAACTGTACATGAGGATTGTCATTCATGATTTATTCTAACTTTTTGTTACTATGGCAATGTAAATGCTGAAATCAGCAAGACCTAATACCTGTATGAGGGTATTAGTTCATCCAATTTGAGCCTACGGCTTTCATCGAAAAAAAAGGTCATCCAATTTGAATTTCTAGTTTACGAGAAGTACAAGGGTCATCCAAATTGTCTAGAATGACCACATTCAGCTTGAAGTTGGTCTAGCTCATCAATTATATTGATCTCTTCCCATTGACATAGTCTCTCTTTAGCGGTTCCTGCCTTCATCCCGGTTGCACGGTCTTTTTCATAAATGTCACGAAGAAGCTCCAAATTGGCAATCTCCTTATCCCGAATACACTTCATTTCTTGTTTTGCCTTACAAAAATGAATTAACACATTATTATAAAGTAATATTTGATTAACTTGGGACATCCTAGTTCTGGTAGTATAATTCTAGTACAGTATGGGCATAAAGGCGGCAATATGGATGCTGTTGCGGTTGTGATTGCGGTTAGAGAAGTAGGGATCAAAGAGGGAAAGCACAAAGAGAACAAAAACTGCTAAAACTAAATTCACTTATCAGAATTTCAAATTACTAGGTGGGGGACCAATCCATTTTAATTGCAAACAGGTGCCTTAGTTGTAAAATAAACTAATTATCAGCAAATATGTCATAAGGCATATGTATGATTGATATGACATGAATTTGAGATAAACTAGAGGAAGGGGGGTGATTTAAACCTTTGAAAATGCTCTCAGATGAAACCAAGAAATTTTAAGGGATAAAGTGACCTTTATGACCTTATTTGCAACAAAAAAATGAACTTTAATTCGCAAATGTATTAGAACTTCCAATCAGATTAGATCTAAAAACTTCATGTACATAAGTAGAATAAAATTACATGAATTGTATAAATTGAATATAATTCTGATGTTATTATTGGGTAAGATCGGATCTTCTACAGTTAAAGCGAATATCAAACAATCCAGAGCAAGAATTGATCTCATATAACAGAGATTTAAGTAATTGAGATGAAAATTAGAAAGAGAAACGAAAAATGAGACGGAAGGAACCTTTGCGATCAGGCTTGTGACAGTGCTTCATGGGATGTATGATCTCCTTGGCGAACTCTCTCAGCGGATCCATTGTTGATTCTACAGCATCCATTGTCCTTGCTACCTTGGTGGAGTTGGAGAGAAAAATTGAGGAAGACAGAGAGACGAGAAATAATGAAGCAGGTTTAATTTTTTTTTGGTACAGGCGATCTGTTAATCAAGCGCTTTGTTTGAAGAGGAAGGGTAAACTGGGTATTTGAAAGTCTTAGCTCTCAAAATCTGAATAGTTGCTCTTAGTATAGCACTCCCCTTTAAAGAATCAGACTGGACAGTATCCGGGTCCAGTTTTTTCGGTTAAACCACCGGTTCTGATAACACTGAAAAATATACAATATGAATTTCGCAATGAATAATGGGTAAAGGTGAAATCAGTATGGATAATATTCCATCTATATTCAAAAAATTAGATTTAAATATTTGATTTTCGAATATTTATGTGGATATGGATACAAATGTGATTTTACATTTTAATTATTCGTATCCGTTTTATTAATATATTTGTTAGTGGTAATTACCATACAAAAAAATTATCCATATTCAAATAGTAGATATATACCATTTAGTTTAATATATATTATGAACAAATTATGTTGTTCATTATTATAGTTAGATAAATATTATAAACTTAAGTATTTTTTTTATAATTTTTTATATTATTTTAATAAATATCCGATCTGATCTGCATCTGCATCTGTATTCATATTCATATTCAAAATATAAAAAAATAAGAAAAGATATGAATATAGTTTTATCACTATACGCTCCGTTTTCACCCCTGAATTTTATGGAAGTCAATTAGTCTAATACTCAAATACAAATATCCATTGACCATTAGCTTTTCGGCACAAAAGTCTTTAAATAAAATACTTCCCGAGAAAAAAAGGGGGAAATATTGACCTTCCTTCCACCCACTGAAATTAAAGGGGATCTATGCATGGTGATTCCTTAATGTATGGGAAAATTCTCGAAATTTTTATTAATATTAAAAAGAGTTTCAAAATCTAATAATTTGCATCTATTTTTGAATTATTTCCGATTCTGTTTAATCCAGAGAATAATTCTCTGAATCCGAGATTAATTCTTCAGATCAAAAGGTTCACTTTCCGAAGAATTATTCTCCATATAATTAAACATAAAATGTAATGATTTATTTATTTATTGTATTAAAATATTTTTTTGTGTGTTATTGGAAAAAAATAAAAAAGTTTTGGATCTAAGTTATTGATTCCGAATCAAAAGTCACTTCTGAGTAAATAAAAATATATACATATATATATTGTATCCCTTCTAGTATATTTAAATTTTAAGATATTGTATCTATTTTGAAACAAAATTAATATGAAATCATTTCGTGTCAGAGTGATGGGCGAAATCTTGTCATCTAATAAAATCCTGCTCAATCCGGATAATTTTATGGAAAGTAAGTTTGGATCTAGAGAATTATTTTTTGAATTGGGCAGAATTGAAATTTTTCCGAAATTTAATACAAAATATTAAATTATATATATATTTTTTAATAGTAATAAAAATTTCGGAAAAATTTATCAAAGCAAAAAAATTTGGTTGAACTGCTTTTTTGGAAGGGAGAATTTCATATATACCACTCAAAAACTGTGAAATTACGTATTTATTATTCAAATTTCTATAATTACGTATTTACCATCTAAAAATCTATTAACTCACATATTTACGCAATTAATTAAAAAATGAGATTAATTAAGTTTAATATTATATAAAATATAATTAATAACTTATTTAGTCTCTTTTCCTTCCCTAGCCGTTCCTCTTCTACGCATATATTTCCCTCTCGCTTTTTTTGACGTAACTTTCTCCTTCTTACTGAAACTCTTCCCTCATCTCATATCTCTTGCTGAAACTCGGAGATTAGTATTCCACCTCTAGCTTGATCGTCTAAAAATTTGTTTTTAAACACTTCACTTTTTCCAACAAAATTGTTCGTACTGACCGTTTTGTTACTCAAATAGTGCATGTCTTGTAGCTGATGGGAACTCAAATGGTGTAAGGAGAGAAAGAGATGGAGCTAAGTTAATCCTTGATTAATTATTATTTTAAGAATATTAAACATAATTAATCTGAGTTTTGGATATATTTGATATACACTAAAGTTATATTGGATAAATATGTGAGTTATTAGATTTTTAGATGGTAAATATGTAATTATAGAAATTTGAATGGTAAATACATAATTTCACTATTTTTGAGTGGTATATATGAAATTCTCCCTTTTTGGAATAAACTCGTACATGCATTGTATTTTTGAGTTGTATGCAGTGCCTGCAGTTTAATAAACATGCTTTCTGTAAATCAAATATGAATTTCCTCAAAAAACTATATAACTTACAATTATTCATTAATATTTATATTTAATTTTTTAATTAATATTTATATCTTAAAAGTTCAAATATTTCAATTATCCGATCATTATTTGTTTAATATCGGTATTCGAATCCGTATTTGTGGATTATTCGTTTTGTATCTATTTAAGACGAATTTAGTTTTGAATATTGATATCCGTTTACTATCCGTATCCGTATTTGTATCTGCTCATTAAAATGCGGATACAAATTTAATATTAGCATTATCCGCTCCGTTTACACTTTACACCCCTATTGAGAGGTCCTTTGTTAATTGCTTTTTTTTTTTTTTAACCCAAAGAAGGAAATCTGTCCTTTGAGACCATCATCTGGTCTCAACCAATATAGACATATACAGTTTCCAACAAAAAAATCAATTTACGCTAACTGGTACAGTTCCGACAAAAACTGTGCCTCAGCCCAGTTTGATCACATAACTAAACGAGGTTCATTACATCACATCAGAACTCAGTTTTATGTATATTAAAGGGTCAAATAAAATTGGAATCAGATCAGGACAGGAAGTTCAACCGTTCAAATGGAATAAACTTAAATAAATTAGAACACATAAAGAAGTTAGATTAGATAGACACATATAAGTCTAAAGCACGGCAGTAGCTGACTCCATTAGTGAAGCCGGCACGCTCGAATTTTCTCGTGAAGTAATCGACATCTTTTTCTAAAAGCCAAGAAGGAAGCATTATTTTCTTATTTGGGCAGTGTTGAGAATTTATTGCCGAATTTTTTATTAATAGAAAATAAAATAATAAAATATTGGAAAATATATAGATTTTGGATTTTGTTGAAAAATAAGTAGAACGGGTTTAGTAAACCCATCCAGCAGGACGGGTCTAATTATCCTGTCTGAATATAAGTAATTAATGACAACGCTAATCAAATTAAACTTAACGGAAAGGAAAAAAAAAATCTGGGAAGGGGAAGGGTTAAGGCGACAGAATTTATTTATTAGGGCCCATTCCCATTCATATCTCTAATCAATATAATAATTAATCAGAGAGCATATGGTACCAAATCATGAAACATAATTTATTTATTTTTTAAATGCATAAAGTTTAACACGTATGTGGCGGAATTTGAGGATAGCCGTGCTTTCAATATTTATATAATTATATATAGGTTAGAAGATTGGATTCTCTTCGCACTAAGTCAGAATGTTTGTTTGTTTTCGATGTACCAATGAATGGATGAATCACACGTATTTCATTTTTTCTATTTTGTTTGCGTTGAGGTGGCATGGACATGGAGTGCCGTTTATGGTGTCCCACCAGCAAAAAATATGGGACGGGTTAAGGCGTCTCGTCTCTTTTTTTTTTTCACAGACGGGATGTCTTAATTCATTTTAGATTTTTTTTTTTTTATTTACTTCTGTTGAGTTTGCTTTGATTGGCGTTGTCATTAATTACTTATATTCGGACTGAATAATTAGATCCGTCCCGTTAGATAGGTTTACTAAACCTGTTCTACTTATTTTTCGACAAAATTCAAAATTTATACCTTTTTTTAATATTTTATTATTTTATTTTCTATTAATAAAAAAATCGGGCATATGCCATGAAGGCTAAGGTTAGTCGCGATTGAAAAAAAATCTAATTGATATTTTTTCCAAATAGGAGATATAATTAGAGTAATTTTATATTGTTGTATATATTCATGTTATCATGTAAATGTAAATACTTTTTTTTTTTTTTTTATCAATCGAATCGTCAATAGCTATTTCTGTAGTAACCCCCCCCCCCCCAAATGATGTGTAAATGATGAAAATGAATAGAGAGTGAACATATAGAAGCAGAAGGTACCTGAGCTGCAATTTTTTTTTAAAAAAAGGACGCCCCAATCCAATGCCTATTGAGACTGCAGCGGGTATGCTTTAAGATTCATGTCAAGTTAAAAGAACAGTTTCGATTTGTCACTTGCAGCTTAGGTGCCTGAGGTGATCGTACAGATTCGGAGGAAGAGAAGGAGAACTGGAGTTCACAAAGATATTTTGTAACATATTTTAGAAAAGAAATATTTTTGTTTGCTAATTTGATTAAAAAAATATTTTATAAAATTTACCTCTCATAATTACAATGCTTAACATTTTTTTTAAAACAAGGATTCTCCCAAAAAGAGACCTTTTTCATTACAATTTTGTTTGCACTTTTCATGATCACAGGATATTCATCAATTTTGTTTGACGTTCTGTCTTTAAAAAATAAAAAAATTTGGATATATACCCATTACAGCTTCTTTAATTAGATATTTACCCATCCAAAATTAAATATTAGATATTTACCCATCTAAACATAACATATTTATTAATATATCCATTTTCAATTTTTTCCACTAAAAAAGGTAAATTCATATTAATTAAATATTGAATAGACCATTTTATCCTTGAGAATTGAGAGCTCAAACCTCCATTTCCTGCTCCATTTTCCACTTGATCCTTCTGACCCTTCCTCTCCCACCGCGCAATCTCCTCCATCCTGTGCAACCCTCCTCCATCTCATGTCTCCATCCTGCCTCACTCTTTCTCTTCCCGTGCGATACTCCTCCATACTACGTGACCCTCCTCTGTTAGAAGTGATCCTCCACCTTCTGTCCAATTTTTCCCTTTTTTCTTTCTCTCACAAAAACTGTTTGCAATGGAGGAAGATTGGAACGATATTGATCCATTTTCTTAGTTGATTATAAATTTTAACAATAATTCTAATATTGATCAGTCCAATAATGTTTTGAGCCACAAAGACGCAATGGCTCATAAGAACTTGAAGTCGGTGAGAAAGAGAAGAGACGTGATGGTTGATTGTTTAGTTTTTTGATATACATCATAAACTAAAAATGAAAAAAAAGCTGAATTGGATTACTATTCACAAGCCAAAAAACCAGGAGCTGGTACTGGTACTGCAGGGGATGAGACTGGTTCGGGTTGACGTGTCTTAGGATGTGAGACAAAGGGTAGGAATTGGATTACTATTCTTTGATGAACAAGGGAGACTTGTCCGAGCGCATTGAGGGCTAAAGAAATAGTGGGGCAGTGTCTATAGTTAAACCAGCACAATAGGGCGTACATCCATCTCAATTACATAACAAGGAGGACCCTAAAAATAGTCTATATCGAAAACAAGCCGAGAATAGCGGTACTGGTACAATATGAAGACACCTCATGGGAAATAGCAAACCATGTAGATCCCTGTATTTTTTTACAATCTGTTCAGTAGCAAATGTAGCTTAGGTTGTTTTCTTTCTTTTCAGGACTTAAATTAGGGATTTCATTTTTAGTATGGTAACTTGGACTTTTTTCTGGTAGGCAGAAAGGAAGTAGGATGTAACAAACACTATATGAATTCAATCAAAAGTGCCTAAGAGTTTTTATCAAAAGAAAAATGACTTTTGTGCTACGGTTTTGGTTTTTGGGTTTTTTTTATGTTTTCACTATTTTATTTTAATTTCACAATTTTCTTCTTAGGTAAATCATTTTGAGCATATTTTAACTTTTAGGATTATTATTGCTCTCATGTAACTAAACTTCTGGTATTAATTAAGAATTTGAATTCATATTAAAATGTTGCATTAATTATAATCTTTGCACGGGAGGAGATGGGTGGACTGGGGAGAGGAAGGGCAGGCGTGAGGTAAAGAAATATCACACAAGAAATTAGAATAGAAAAGGATGTGGGAAAGGACTAATAAGGGTAAAATGGTCTATTCAATATTTAATTAATATGAATTTACCTTTTTTTAGTGGAAAAAATTGAAAATAGGTATATTAATAAATATGCTATGTTTAGATGGGTATATATCTAATTTTGAATTTTGAATGGATATATATCTAATTAAAGAAGTTGTGATGGGTATATATCCAAATTTCTCTTAAAAGTATATCCCTCTTATTTAACTTTTGCTTTTATTATGCATATGTTTGCAGTTCTTGTTTGTAGGAATTTGAAATGAGTGGGGTTAAAATGCACCCTCTTTTTTGTGCTCCAAACGTGCACCCTCCTCTCGTTTTTTTATTTTTAAAATTCAAATAGTTGATTTGAATTTACCAACGTGTTCTACATATTAAAATGTGCTTGGAGACCAAATTTTACATTTTTTGGAAATTTTTTACTATTTTTTCAGAATTTTTGAAAATCATCACTGTACTGAATTTTTTATTATTGTTAAGTTTAATAAAAAATTCTGAAAAAATAGTAAAAAATTTCCAAAAAATGTAAAATTTGGTCTCCAAGCACATTTTAATATGTAGAACATATTGGTAGATTCAAATCAACTATTTGAACTTTAAAAATGAAGAAACAAAGAAAGAGTGCACGTTTGGAGCACAAAAAGAAGGGTGCATTTTAACCCCACTCATTTGAAATAATAAGTTGATTATTCTGTGAGGCTGTAATCATATTTGGACAAGAGATTCTCAACACTTTCATCATGGTGATAAATCTACTATTACAGGACCCTGCAATTCTTCATCCAGCCATTCAATTTTTTTTTATATGCTGATCTCAACAAAGATACTTTGTCATACACAAATCTTAATAAAGTTGAATGGCTGGATGAGAAATAATAAAGTCCTGTTATCTCCAAGGAATAACATCAGATTTATTTCCCTTCCATAATAAGTTTGAGCCCCGCTGACGACTTCGTAGCTATATTATGTTCATTGCACACCACTCATTTGGGTTCACTTCAACTTCTATAAATTTGAAAGCTTTATTTCTTATGTAAAGCCAAAACTCATTTTAAATGATTTGATTTTTTTTTTTTATGGAGCTGTTGATTCGGTGACATTTCATAGTTTTTTAAAGGAAGCGTCTAATTGTCTACAGACTTTTGTTCACTATTTTTTCACAGTTTTAACTTGCGCGAATACTGTAAAACTACTTCTACATGCTGTATAATAATACAATATATCACATAATAAATATCAGTTAATCACAAAACATCCAGCAAATATTTGAAGTAGTCTCACAATAGTTAAAAAAAGATTGCAACTTGCATAACAAGACAAAAAAATTTGTACTTTCAAACTGTACTTTCAAAAATTATAGTTATAAGAAGATATTGGCAGTTACTATTAGTTATTAACAGTTATTTTTGACAAAAAACGTGATAAAAATGCAAAATTAAAATTTCTAATTAATAAAATTTTTTTTTTCTCGATTTAATGAACACACAAATTAATCATCAAATTAAAACATTGAATACTGTAAAATTATCCACTTGACCTATAAAAATGAAATATACAAACTATAAATTACAGACATGCAAAATACACAGATGAAAACTATAAAATAAAATGTTAAAAAAATTAATTTTCAATACTGTAAAATTATCAAATTAAACTGTAAAATCAAAATGTAAAAACAATAAAGTTACCAAATTATAAAATTAGCAGATTAAATAAAATTTAAAAAATATCAATTTGCAATACTGTAAAATTGTAAACTTAAACTGTGAAAATAAAAAGTAAAAACTATAAATTTAAAATAATGTAAAATTAGAACATGAAAACGATTAAAATATAAATTGTCAATACTATAAAATTGTGAATTTAAACTGTGAAAATAAAGCGTAAAAACTATAAAATTTCAATAATATAAAATAAGCATATGAAAAGGATAAAATAAAATATAGAAAAATACAAAATTTCAACTTAAACTACAAAAACAAAACATAAAACCTACAAACAATCAATACTGTAAAATTTCTAAATCCAAACTATAAATCCATTTCATGTATGCTGTAAAATTTCTGAATCTAAACATACATACATAATCTGTTCAACAAAACAATAATATTCACCACACAGCATCTGTTTAACACAAATCATAATATTCACCACAAAATAGCAAACCTAATTATATCATTCAACATCTAGAATATCATAAAAAAAAAAACTATGGAAAGATAAAACTTCTACATTAAAACCTCCTGTAATCATTGTTGGGATGAGTAAGAAGCCTCATCACAAGAACCAAACGTTCTTTTGAGATATCATCTTGCATACAAATAAAATAAACAATGAAACAAATTGGATTTATTACAAATAAGAATTACAAAATAATCTTACAAGTTTTTTACCTGGTTGAAAATTATAGGACTGTCCGTGATTATAGTGTACACATAACTCAAGAGGAAGATAACGCAATCCTTCGAATTCTTTCCCTGTAAATCTGAAACCTAAAACACTATAAATCTGAGATAAACACACTGCAAACTTCAATACTATAAATTTAACAGATATAAATAGTAAAACTAACAGATGCGAACTATAAAAACATCAATGAATCAACTATTCACAACCTCAGGTTTGGTCCGAAGTCATTTGGACAGGATTCCTATCCAAAGCCTTTCTAGGCCGCACGATCAGATCTGATTCAAATTAGTTGAATTAATGCTAATAGCGTTAGCTTTTCTCTCCGTTAAACCAAAAATAAAAAGAAATGACTCCTTCCCTTCTCTCTCTCTTCTAATTTGGAATCAAATTCCTAGCACAGCTCCAATGGAAGAACATACCAATTTAATCTTTCTCTAAAGTTTTTTCTTGTGTCGTTAATTATTGATGCTTAACATATTTCTTCCAGTATATGGTGAATTTAATTTTTTTATTTTGTCTACCAAATAATTTTTGCTATGTGCAAATGTTTCTTCAACATCAATTTGTACTTACAAATTCTCATAACACCTTTTTATTTTTCAAAAATTTCCATAACACTCTTTTGTTAATTTACTATTAAAATTTTAAAATGATTGTTAGATTTACTGGTAATTAGTACTAGTTCGTGTAACGGTAAAATTATGGATGGTCAAGCAGGACCTTTATGGAAGATAATACAAAATGATGGATAGTTTTAATTAAGAAGTGAATAGCTAGATTCTTTTTAAATAAATTTCTTATATAAATATAATTGTTTGCCAAACTTTGTAATTTTTTACCAGTATACCGAGAGCCATACCAATTTTTACCAAAAGCTAAGGGTGTTCATCGGTTTGGTTCGGTTGAAACTGAATCGAACTTGGCAAAACAAAGTTATAATTCGGTTTTAAAAATAGAACTGAACCGAACTGAACCGAATTCTACTCTTGGAGTGCCTTGATTAGCATAAAAATCAGATATCAACTCAGCTTGGCGGCGCTCTTCCAAAAATCTTTCTTAGTGATTAAAAAAATCAAACAACCATTGTTTGGGGTCCAAGAACCGTTTAATTACACTATTCATGCTCTCACTTCTTTGTGTGCTCTTCATATCAGCACAGAAAACTCGACGTCCATACACTAAAGCCCATTTAGTACGGTTTTCAAATAAATCTTTCAACCAGGTATTTTCATAGAGATTATACTTTTAAAGCATATCATCCCAAACTCCTAAAATTCTTTTTCATCCTCATAATCATAAACACAGTAAGTAAAGTCTCTCTCAAAGGATTTTGAGCAATTAAATACGTGGCTCAAATGTTTGGCTACATTATGATACATATGCGAAACACACAACCGATGAGTTGTATTCGGCCATACAATTTCAATAGCTTTACTCATGGTTGCATCCTGATCTATTAATATCACTTTAGGAGCTTTCCCTCCGACAATGTGTGTAAAAGTATGAAATAACCATTCAAATGATTTCACCTTCTCATCGTATAATAATGCTCCAGAAAATACTACCGTTTGCTTGTGGTGATTAACGCTAAAAAAAGGAGCAAAGGATCGACCATATCCATTTGTCTTATAAGTAGTATGAAAGCACACAACATCTCCAAAGTAATCATAATCTAACAATGACCTTCCATCAGCCCAGAAAATGTTTGTAATTTGACCATCTTCATCAAGTTGCATGGCATAATAAAATGCTGGGTCTTCCTTAACCCGCTTTTGAAGATATTGCATTAGTGCTCCAGCATCTCCAAGTGCTATATCATACATACGCTTTGACCTTAAGTAGTTCTTGTAGTCGGTTGGTAAAAAGCAAAGATGTTTTCTGATATTGTTATATTTAAGCTATTGTTTTGACCAATTTCAGTACCAAAACATGTATTTTAAGCCATCAAATAATGTCTATTATAATGAATGCATGTAGAAATTGGTATTGCTGCGCTTTCATTCTTACTTTGCAGAAAATTGGTGAAATCAGGAGAATTTTGAAGTTTAAAGACTCTGACGCGACCCTCATCAGGATTGACGCGAGGCGCATCCAATCCTCCGAGTCGCACTAGCAGGTTCCAATGCTATCTCATGAGAAGCGCATCCTTCATGCTCCAATGCGGGTCACAACGGTGGTGATATGAGTCACACGCGAGCTTCTAGAGCAGACAACAAAGACCCAATAAAGGCCCAGAATTGAAGCACTCGTTTTGAAAGGTCTATAAATAGACCACCCCTGCCACCAGAGGAGAGAGTTCCGAGTTTGAAGATTCAAAACCTCAAGATCCTTGAAGTGTGGTGCAAGAAAGGAAAGAAAGAGTGAAGATTCTTGCTAGATTGCTTTATTCAGTTTTATCATGATTTCTCATTTTATCTCTTTCTCTATGATGCTTGAGTAAATTTATCTTGTTTCTAGGGTTGATGTAATCTAAACCCTTGATTGTAATGCGTTGGATTTGAATTTGAGTTGTTCTTGTGTTTATTTGATTGAGTATTATTCTTTCATTGCTTGATTGTGATCGTTTGATTGAATCTTGTTGTCTATTGTTGAATGTTTCTTGCATTTCTTCTAATATTGAGACCTTGATATTTTTTGCAATTTGATCAAGTACTTGAGTTAGGTCTTGGATCTGAAAAGATGGATCAATTGAAACGAGAGGTGAGATTTTCATCTATTGAGAGATAGTGGATATCTTTAGCAAACCGAACAACTGACTTAAATTGAACACTTGTAAACGAAAGTTTGAGGTTGTAGATGTAAGAGGGTGAAATTGCAATTCCTTACTAGGTTCATTAAGCCAATAAACGAGAGTTGAGGTTTAGGAACTTTAGGTACGGTCAATAGATCCTTACACAAGCGAATAACTCAGAAACAGATTCAATGCAACATTCACTCGAGGACCACGCGGGTCGCGTCACAAGGGTTGCATGCGAAAGCATGCGAGTGGCGTGAAGGTCCAGAGTGGTAAGGTTGAGGATGAAATCTGAAATCCTGAAAACTTCATTTTAAAAATCGATTAAAACAAACATTTATTTTCTGTTATCTCCTGTTGTTGAATTTAGAAACTTGAAACGAAATCAAACCAAACTTGTCACTTTTAGTACCTAACTAGGATAAGTAGTGATCTAGAATAGAAGTGTACCGTCTCTGAGGATCGATACCTGATTATACTCTTGAACGAAAGTTGTGTACTTGCAACCTAATTCAAAAACTCAATCACGGTTTAAAAGGGTATAGCTAGCTGTACCTGAAACTTTGTGTGCACGCTTTTGTGCGAACATTTTCTACCACCAGCTTGCTTTGCCAAATATCATATGTTTGCTTTGGTTTCAATCCTGCTAAATCGGCTGTCTCTACATTCACCTTTTTTGCCTCACTCATCTCTCTTTGTGACCTTAGAAGCTTTCTTTTTGATAGAGTGGTTGTACAATGGTTATGCTCGGTCGCAAGAATTTCACAATATAAACATCATTTTCAGAGAGATTTATTCTCATGTGTGCATTACAACCTGTACGGACATCTAAGTGCTTTTTCTTTGGTTGTTCCTAATTGGACCTTTCTCTATAATAACCCTCTTTACTACAAGTAAAAGTTCTCATGGTAAGTACACTTGATGTATTCTTTGGAGTAAGATTTCTTCGAATACTAAAACCAACATGATATGCATAGACATTGTAGAATTTGTAGGCTGCATCATCACTTGGAAATTCCATACCAATCTTCGGTTCTTCAAACTCCAATTTTTGTGTTAATTCATTGTCTAAATAAGAGGTCAAAATTCAAGTATGAATAAATATGAATAACAATAAAAAAAAATAAACTTTTCACCTCTAAGGTTATCATGGCCAATGTACCCGAACTTAATAAAGTTGATTTCAATAATTAATAATCAAAACTTAAATTAGTCCAATCATTTTCAAGTAAGAATTAACAATAATGCGATGCAAAACTGGTTTAGGCATTACTACAAGCACCTTATCTACATGATGAGAATCTTTTTCATAATTACTAAAAGTTGAAGAAATTCACCTTGTGGATGGAGAATTGTGATTTCATCTCCATTGCTATGGTCAGAGGCAAGTGCCAAGTGTACATGCTGAATGGTCGGGGCAAGTGTCAAGTTTGATAGTTGGTGGGTCAGAGCGAGAATTGTTGTTGGAGCTTGAGTAGATACTTCTTCCTCATTAGCAACATCAATAGCATTTGTTTGTGGTTGATTTTTCTCTATTACAGGAGAAGAAATAAGTGCACAATCTTGACTGGAGATAGTGCGCCAAGTTGTGTTCCGACATTTGGTAAAGGTCAGGTTGAAAGGATGATACTCCATAGATGAGAGGCTCCTGGTGGTAATGACTTAACAACACAAGGAAAAACTTTACAAAAAGATTAAATTGGCAACGAGAAGGGAGAGAAGAATGTTCTTTCATTGGAGCTGTGCTAGAGATTTGATTCCAAATTAGAAGAGAGAGAGAGGGGGAAGGAGTCATTTCCTTTTTTTTTTGTTTAACGAGGAAAAAAGCTAACACTGTTGGCATTAATTCAACCAATTTAAATCAGATCTGATCGTGCAACCTAGGAAGGCTTTGGATAGGAATCCTGTCCAAATGACTTCGGACCAAACCTAAACCTCATTGTTAAACATTAGTAACTATTCACAAGCATAAACAATCACTATTGAAAACATCAATCTTCAACAGTAGTAAAAACAAACAATAATATTCTAAATACAATTTATACATTCCACACAAGTATACTATTCAACATACAAAAACTTT
Organism: Carex pumila; assembly: GCA_033356055.1. Classification (NCBI taxonomy): domain Eukaryota; kingdom Viridiplantae; phylum Streptophyta; class Magnoliopsida; order Poales; family Cyperaceae; genus Carex; species Carex pumila. The sequence continues at coordinate 112,742 of JARJHM010000360.1, forward strand.
TACTTTATAACTCTTTTTTTTACTATTGTCTGGATGAGTTAGAAGTCTCATCACTAGAACAATGCGTTATTTATAAATATCATCCTGCAAAAAAAAACAAAACAAATAAGGTTATAAATTGATATCAACAATTAGTAAAAACTTTAAGTCCTAATCCTGCAAATTATTGGCAAAATTCTAAAAACTAGTTGAACAATCATGTAAAAGGTTACATACATATTGTAAAATGTTGTATATATCATGTAAAACTGTGAACTATATCCTGTAAAATAGTCTATATAATATTAAACATGATTCATATATCTTGAAAAATATTGTACAGATCATGTAAATTTGTTAGATAAATACTGGAAATTTAAATCAGTAAAACTATTACCTAGATCTTGTAAATATTGCATAAATGTTGTAAACTATTGCATATATATCTTGTGAAACTGTTAAACATATCCAGTAAAAAAAAAATACAATGCATATCTCATGTAAAATATATGATATATCTTGTAAAACTATGTAACGTATCCTAAAAAATATTCTACAGAAATTTAAAACCTAACTGATAGATCCTGTAAAATATTGTATAAGATCTATAAATCTATTACATGCATCAAGGAAATTTAAATCCATAAATAACTCACTCAATTTAAATTAAAATCCAGACAAACCTGAAGGTCCAGATCTAGATCCAAACCCAAATTTTGGCTTACTATAAAGGAATTGGAATTATGATTGAATAATGTCATTTGAATCGGGGGTGTTAGATGAGTGTGGTCAGATCCTCCTTAAGAATCATGTGGATCAACTATCCACGACTGTTAATGCGAATTAGAGATGAGTGTCGGAATGAATTTGAACTGTCGATCGGACTGCCCATTTTTTCACCCATGTACGGTTTGGTTTCTTCCTAACATTCATCTCTCCAGTAGAACCTCCGAGAGAGAGATGAAGAAGAGAAAAATAAGAGAACAATCATGATGTTTCGTCGCTCGTGGGGACTGGTATGGCCTATCTTATTCTCATCTCAATTTATCTGCATCAAGGAAATTTAATATCTCATGTGAATCAAGTCATCTTTATGCCTATTCGTATGTATGGGTTGAAGTCAATCCTTGTCTGAAGCATCTGATCATCGTGAAGGAAAGGTCCAAACGAAATGATGAATTTTTGTTTGTTTTTGGATGAATGAATGAAATAAATCGTCAAATTGATTTGGAGAAAAACGAATTGAAGGAAAATTTCCGAAGAGAGAGAGATTCATTTTTTTATCAGTAAAATTAATTTGGGGGAAAAACGGAGAGAAGAAAAATATCGAAAGAGATCTGTCTTTTATAAGGGTGGGGACCAGAGTCCGTTAAAACAAGTTTAAAGGTACTGAATAAGATGCTGTTGACAAATTGTGGACAAAAGTTAGTGGATATAAATCTTTTCTCTTTTTTAAATTTATGTTTTTCTTTGTGCTTTAAGAAGCCCATGGGCCTGCCTTTGTTTCTCTTGCTGAGAGAATCATCATTAAGCTTGCCTATCAATTTCAATACAAGCAATAGCAAGAAAATGATATGCATAGACGAGAGAAAAGTGACTGTCGTTCGGGTTGTTCTCTCTATTAATGGCATATCATTGATGCAAGCATCCTAATTAATCCCGGTATCATCTTTTTTAAAAGTGACAAGTACATTTTAAACACTTAATGAACTGACAGTCAAACGAAGCAATTCCTAAATTTAAAACATCCTCAACCCCCCTCTATAGCCAAACTGTCCAAACCCAATTTGACTTGTTAAATAAAATTGACATAGTTATAAATTTTTTTTTTTTTTTTTGGAGAAAACATAGTTAAAATTTTCTCTGTGCCAAACTCTACTAATTATGCCCCTATTTAATGAAGTTACATATAAAAATGGAAAACTTGCCTCATCTACAGTAATGTGATTTGAAACCATTTAATGTGCCATAAAAATGAATGTACATAAATTGTCGAAAAGTACACTAGAATTACTCAAATTAATGTATCATGAAATACTGAGTAAAAAGAGGAAGCTGCAATCCTCCTGTTCTTATTTACACACACACCAAAAAAAACATAAATGGTAATAAGAAAAAAAGAGAGGAAAATAATAAGAAAAATAAAAGATTACCACCATTGATGCTACAGAGTACTAACACAAATACTGGGCTTAGTGCAATGGCACTAGCTCCCCTCTCTCTTCGAAGAGACACATGTTGAATTCTCCATAATAGCATCTAAAAGACGTTGAGGTGTACCGGGGCCCTTTAATAAAAAGAAAATAATACACACAAACACAACAGAAGAGAAGAGACATAGACAGCTCCACAAAACCATTCAAGATGGCCGAGCTGGCCTGGGTAATTAGCTGGTGCTTTGACAATGCTTTGACTCAAGGTCGGAATCATGCACGTCATGCTCAACTGGTTTGGTACAAATGAGTGGGCAGACATTGGTGAATTCTTCGTAGTCGTCGTCATCAAGAGCATCTATCTTGGGGAAAGCATGGCAGGAGCATTGCTTGAGAGAGTGGAAGAAGACCGAAGAAATGCATGCACCGACCCAGTGAATCACCCCATCATGCCTCTTCTGTGTTCCTGCTACTGTGCTTTGGCTGCTCCTTGGAGATGTATGATCATCCATTGGGTGCAGAAAGGATATATAGAGAGTACTTTTTTGATTAAATGAGAGAGGATAATTTTGGAGAGACTGTTTTTATAAGTGGACTTGAATATTGATCTCTTTTTGAAATAAATAATCAAACTGATTATTCTTAACTTCTTCCCTGTTTGATTAGAAAGATAGCACCCAAGAAATGACAGCAGAGGAATTGGTTAGTAAGAAAAACCATAAAAAATTATTGAAAAGAAATGGACATAACAGATAGAAAAAATAATATAATATATATATAATAGAATTCTGAAGAAGGTTCACATCTAAAAAAAGAGTAGTTTTTTCTTACAAAGTAAAGGCATTAGGTTTTTGGAAGTTACAAGGAAAAACATAGAAACCCTCTTTGTTTTTCTTTTTTCTTTTTTCATACGAAGAATAGTAGCATTATGAGAAATGAGCAAGGGTGAAAAGTGGAAACATCTAAAGTGGACGATTTGATTATCCACCTCCAATTCTATTCATTTGATGTACGTATTTATTGTTAGAAAAAATTAAAAAAATGCTTCAAAATCAATGTACTTCATTAATATATACTGATAAAATAGTCATCCTATAAAATTTGACTGCGTGAGATCTGTATACAGTGATAGTGAATTAAATGGTAAAGGCAACAATGGAGCATTGTATCACTATTCAGGTCGTTTTAAAAATTCACCGCGCACTAAAATTTCACCCTGCATTAAAGCTCTTTCACACGTACATTGCATAATTCAGAAAATTAATAAAGTTTGCCTATAGGATTGTATTAAAAAAAATAATTTGGACACTGTATTTTCTTGACTCCGAAAGTATGTATTTACTTCTATAAATTTTACGATAAACTTACTGTATTGGTTAGTTTCTGCCAATTTAGTTCAAAATCAGACTATTTTTTAGCTTTTTTTTAAAACTAAAATATCTTTTTTCTGACCTATTATTCTTCCTTTATTTCAAACAAGATTATAATAAAATTTTAGTATCAGCAAGATGTGGAATTTGAGAGAGGAATCGACTGACATAAATGGAATACGAGACGCAAATATTTACAAATTGTTCACTCTAGCAAATAATTTTTATTTTTATTTTATGTAGAAACCATAAAAAAAAAGAACACTGACGAAAAACTGTATTGTGAAATTAATGATATATTATTCAGGGTCTGGTCATTTTTTTTAGAAGTCTGAAACTAACCTTTTTGCCAAAAGGAAAAAAAGAAATATTGCCACAAAAGAGAAAAGCTGAACTAATAACAAATACTTGACCAAACTCTTATTTTTTGTCACAAATAGTAAGCAAACCCTAGCAGTAGCATTCAGTAACAAAATTTCAGATGAAGAAAAAATAAAGCACAAAATTTCAGATCTATAGATTGATTGAACCAGCCGCAAATTAACTTTCCCTCGAACCAACATAAGATTTAGGCAGATCTAAGCATCTTCTTATAATCTAGGAAAGAACCGCCGAAGGGGGTCACTCTGCCCTCAGAAACTGCCCACAACTCATCCACACTATTTGTTATCAGATGCTCATCGTGACTTACCTGCAAAATTGTTTCCAGAATTTAAATTAAATACCGAGTTCTCAAGTCTTTAATATTTGTAGTTTAATTTTCTAAAAAGTTAAATAGTTTCTATCATTAGCCATTAGGAAAATTTTGGTTCTCATGTTAGGGTTGTGCTTATATAGAGTAATAGTGCAACATTTTTTAATTTATTTTGTTATTATTTCTTTAAGGAAACCAAAGCCAAACTGATGTATCAAACATTATGGAGGAAAATTGCACCCATAAACCCTAAGGTTATTTTTCTAATTGAATATATAAACAAGCATCAAGTTAAATTGAATCCAACATATTTTAAGTTGGATCAAATTAATGATAAAGATGTACCATTAAGACTCCTCCTTGGAAAATGACCAGACCCTGAATAAGTGCCTCCACCGCATCCAGATCCTAAAACCAAATTCATGTTCAGTTAATTGATTTACAAGTAACCTAACAAAAAACATGAAAAATGAAAAGTTCATTTAACATATGCAAATAATGCAAAACTGAAAGGAATAAATGTTAGCCTATTTATTGGGTGAGAAATGAACTTACAAGATGGTTAGACGGTTCATCAAGTAGAATAATATGCGGTTTCTTAAATGTGATCTTTGCAAATGCAACCCTGCTTTTCTGACCACCTAAAGCAGTAAGGAAAACCCAAATTAAGTGAGAATTTGAGAGAATTTATATAAATTTTTACAGATGAAACAATGATTGGTGCTTACCAGACAGGGTATAAATAGGTTGCAGAGCAAGACTTCCTGAGACACCAAAGGAACCCAAATGAGCTCTCAGCTTTTGTTCTGGTACACCCTGAAGGAGATAAAAAGCAAATAAATCTGTCAATTAAGAACTGCAGTAGTACATCCCAGAACCCAATCAATTAAAGGCATATATTTTTAGATTTGAGGTACTCACAGGAAAACATTTCATCATATAGAGAAGAGGATTTGCTGAAAGATCAAGACCGTCTACATGGTGCTGACTAAACACAGCCATCCTAACCTATAACATTTTTACAGAAAATGAACAAAAATTATTCAGGAAAATATAACATTAGAATAAGGAACATGCTGTGGTAAGAATTCCTTCGAGCTTTATGTGTAAACCATCAATCTCATCTAAATCTCAACTGTAGTGCACACTTTTTCCTTTTTTGACGAAAGTAGGCTTTGCCTACTTAAGACTTTATTAATAATAAAAAAGAGAGTTACAAGAAGATATGTGGTTAGAGAGGGGAAACAAAGTAAAACATAAAAATAGAGAAGGAGAGAGAGAGAGAGAGAGAGAGACAACACAAGATTGAAAATCACATTCCTAGCTACCTAGCCTAAAATCCCTTGAAAAAACTACAGAGTATTGCATACTTTTTAAATAATATCCCACTCACGCTGACGAACAAGATATACCTCTGGTTTAGATACACTAAATAGATGAGAATATGCTTCCATTTGAGACCATATTTCTCAATGTTCAAGCTAAAGGCTTGAAATTAGATGTAAGAACTTACCTTGGGAGACCGAAACACAGTTCCAGAAGTCGGTTGAAGATCTCCTGATATGAGCTTTAGTATAGTAGACTTACCAATACCATTTGGACCAACCACTGAAAATTTTGAAATGAAATTATAGCTCACTTTCAGTGCCATTCCAGGTTTGTAATTTCAAAGCTTTGGTACTGATTTGACCATAATAAAACATAGGAAAAGTGATTTCATTTGTTTCAAACACAAAATGCTGCAAAAACAATACACCATTGAAATCACAGGTCAAATATAAATAACAAAAAACCACAAGAAATTATAGAACACTTACTTGCTATGCGGCTATCGAGGTCTATGCCAAAATTCAAATTTTTAAATAAGAGAGGCCCTCCTGGGTAACCAAAGGAAGCATCGCTACACAAGAGATAAGAAACAAATATAATAACAAAGAAAAAGGCAAAAATGAATTGAATGGTACAGAGTACACAAACATGAACAAGCACTCGATAATAGAATATGAAGAGACTGAAACCAAGATATTGCACAATAGTTTGTGTTGAGTTTTTGCCTATTAAATTTGACATTTTAAGGGAGCAAATATGAAAAATATATAATTTCAACAGCAGTATATATGAAAAAGTTTGCAAGTAATTTTTCTTTTAAACAAAACCTGAAACTGATAATTGGAGGTCCGGGCTTGTCATCTGGAGTAGGAAAATCAAACTTGTAGCTGCACCAAGAAGACAAAAAAAGTAAGGTTGTCAGAAACAGAAGGTTCATAAATAACGAATAATGAATAATTACATGAATCAATTATGAGGCAAGCAATTGAATTAAATGTCCATAAACATACTCTGGATCATTGATAATAGCATCTACAGTACCCATCCGATCCAATGCCTGAAAGATTTTAATATCAAGTATCAGTAATAAAAATTAGAAGAAAAATATGACACCAGAAGAATTTGTTTTCAGGAAATGAGCAAATTGATGATTCTAGTAATAAGAGCCATGAAGAGTACCTTGATTCTTGACTGAACAAGCGAGGCCCGTTTCGCATTATAACGGAACTTATCAATAAAATTCTGAAATGCAAACAAACAACAGATTATTGTTAGTATCAGTTTTAAATTTCTAATTTTGTGAAATTTTGAAATCAAGAGTACATGGATTTACATCACCAATGTCTAGGATAAGGGTACTTTTGTGCCATCATTTTGAACTCAGTCATACCAGGCTTTGTCTAGGTATGCCTAATTTACAAGTAAAATAAAGGTATTCTGCTGATTCTTAACAACTACACTACTAAACCATAGAAGAACACCCTACACCAGAATGATACCAGAAGTACAACACCGGTATATACTGAGCACAACTTTGTAGGTCCTCCATTTTAATTTTGAACACACTAATTTACACAGACAAGGAAATTGTATTAAACAAGCAAAAAATGCCAAGATTTAAGATATATAAAAGAGACCTGCATGTGTGCCCGGGCCTTCTCATTGGACTCCACAGCCTTCTGCTGGTTCTTAAGCAGCTCTTCCCGTGACCTCTCAAATGTGTCATAGTCACCTTTGTAAGCTGTCAACTTTTGGTTGTGCAGATGCAGTATGTCTGTTACAACCTGTAATGGTTAATTGTACCAACATTTCATTATTCAAATAGGATTTGGATTGTTCAATAACCTGTCAAAAGAAAACATAGTATGCAGGGTGGAGACAAGAGTTTTAAAGAATATGGATTATGGGATCAATTGTAAATAATTTGCATGAGAAAAATATGCTGATTGATCATAGAAAAATTTCAAGAAAATCTTCGGAAGTTAATTTTAGATTATGTATGGCATTAGTGCTAAAATGGTAGTGACTAAATCATAGACTGTCAAATTAAAAAATCACAGCCTTTAATTGTCCCTATTTATTTTGTTCAAGGACTCTTATGGACTAAACCAACATTCTTTTGGATCTTTTCCTGTATATTCTTCTCTCCTGTTTATTCTTTTGTATTGTCTGTTATTTTTGTGCTCTTCCTTTATTCTCAAGTGGAGATTTTCAAAGCTAATCTTCAATAGATGTTGTATTATGGTTTGCTCTTTGGTTTCTATACCTAATACCTGAATTCCGAGCCTCCAAAAGGGGAAAAAAAAATATTGTTCTCCTCTTTTTCTTGATCTCCACCTATGTTATCTACGTACAGCTAATACACTGCCGTATGGGTATCAGAAATGAATCAAATACGGATTCGAGCATGATACAAATGTGATATGTATCCAGTATGCCAGATGGCGTACTCCAATATGTATCATTAAATTATGGCGGGATATAGCCCATGAACACGCATAAATACGTGTATACCTGCCACATAAAATCATCAAGAACAATCTCATTTCCCACACAGCTGGGCACATGCACCTAGGGACTTGTTGGAAGCATCTGCAGCAGCTCCTCCTTGAAGCAAGAATTTCCATTTAATAATTCTAATAAACTGTTTCTTATTTTTATTTTTATTTTTACTCTCTCTTTGGCTAGATTTAATTTATCTAGATCTCCTACTCATCATAAAAGAGCATTTTTAATAGAGACCATTGCAATTTTTCCTCCTTTCTAACCATTAATTGTTTCACACTGATCCATTTCTGATGTAAATAAAAAGTTGCCAATTGATTCCTCTCAGTTCACTTTTTTGGTCAACCAAATAATGTATCTACATTTTATTTAAAAATTAAATGGCTATACTTTTCTAACAGATGTTCTTATCATTTAACAATATTATATTACAAAAATATTTTGTGTTACGAGACATGACAAGTATATATTTAAGATATATCATATCCTATAATTTTGAAAAATTGCATTTTGCTGTATCACGTTGCATCCGATACAATACTCGTATCCATATCCATGCAGCAAAGGTCTGCACTTTTACCAGATCGACACAGAAAAATATTTGCTGACTTACTGTATTCAAAAAGTCTCTGGCGTGAGAAACAACAATAAAGGTTTTAGGCCACTTCGTCAGATATGACTCCAGCCATAAGACAGCGTGGAGATCTAGATGGTTCTGCAAATAAAACAAAAAAATAATAGAAAATTTAAGCTGTAAAAAGAATAACTATATAGCATATGTTATTCCAGAATAAAACAAAAAAAAGTTACCGTTGGTTCGTCAAGAAGTAAAAGATCAGGTTCAATAAATAGAGCACGTGCAAGTGCTATGCGCATTCGCCAACCACCTGAAAATGCTCTTGTTGGTTTTAGCATCATTTCTTGTGTAAAGCTTAGTCCCTAAAAAAAACAGTTAATTGTCAATAAATTTAAAACATTAGATGCAACAAGCATGCATATTCAACCGGAGGATATAAAGTTTTCCAGGGCACATCAGAACCAGATATCCAGGCTTGACCAGTAAGGCTCCGGATTTTGGTATGACACCTAATTTGGGCAATATAGTTTGTCATTACTTGACACTTAACAGCTGGCTGTCCAACAAAACCTCAATTTATCCTTAATTGTGCAATTAAGAATAAAAAGCCTATGGAAAAAAAGGAAATAAAACCTGAAACAGCAGCAGTGTTTCATAAACGTTCAGTTTAAAAGGTTATATAACAACTGGAAGACATATCGGCATCCGGACTTCATATGGATATTAACACAAGAAAATAAGTTTCTACATACATTTACATGTTTTATTACTATAATGGAAAAGGATAAGGGAAGGAGCAAGCTCTTACAGCCAAAATAGAAGCAGCACGGGCTTCAGAGCCATCCGCACCAATAAAGTCCAGTCTTTTGTAAATTTCTTGAAGCCTCTTTGAAATAGCATCTGTATCCTTCTCCATATTTTTTCCCGATTCTTCTTCGAACTCTATATCCCTCTACATCACAACTTATTGAATGAATTAATGACAAAAAAATACAAGGTTAAAAAAAAAAAGTGCTTTAGGTTTTTCCTAGAAAAAAAAAATTAGGTTTTCTCTTACAGTATGGGTCAATGAGTTCTAAGTTAGGGTTTAAACAGAGGAAAAAAAAACAGTCACTGTCATCACACAAACATTAAGAAAAGGAACACTAGATAGTTTAATCCCCAACATTGTACCCATCTCACTTTATGAAAATCAAAAGAGTGAGGCTATGGTACTATGCATAGCGCTGATTGGTCCATACTATGGATCAATATCTTTATTTTCAAAGTCCGAATGGTCGATCTGAACCGTTTAACATGATCTTCATATGAAAATGTACTTGCAGACTAAATTTTACATATTTTATAAAGTTTTTACTATTTTTTAGATAGATGAAAAACTACTTCTTTTGATCAAATGATTTTCTACCTAAATTACTTCTTTTGATGAAAAATTACTTTTTGCAGACTAAATTACTTCTTTTGAATGGTCTAGAATTTTTTGATCAAATGATTTTCTACATATCTAAAAAAATAGTAAAAAATTTATAAAAAATGTAAACTTTTGATCTACAAGTACAATTTTATACAGAGATCATGTTGAACGGTTCAGATTGATTGTTTGAACTTTGAAAACAGAGATATTGATCCATAGTACCCTAGCCTCACTCAAATAAAAATATAGGAAGAAAGAAAAATGGGAAGGTATGGAGTGCAATGCAACCTGTCGAGCAAGCAGGCGGGCTTCCTCATCCAAGAGCTGGATTCTCTCAACATCAGCATTGAGCACACATTGCAAGGCTGTGGTGTCGTCACCAACCACTTCTTGCTCCACATGCAATATCTGACAGTTTTTGGGTATCCCATCTATAGCATGCAAGGCCATGGATCTCAACAAAGATGTTTTACCTGTACCATTTCTCCCAACAAGACCTAGTAGAAAATATTCACAACAAGTAAAGCGTGTCAAGTAGTAATTTTGCGAAAAAGAGACATAATTGGATCAATATTGCAGCATTTGGAAAAGGAATCCCACAGGCCACAAGTCACCAATACAATTCACAATACAGTAATTCCTGCACCAATCAAAATTTCAGTACCAAAGTGTACATGCAGAAAACTGATGAGAGTGAGTCTACGGTACTATGCATAGCACGGATTGGTCTGTACGAATCAATATCTTAATTTTCAAAGTCCAAATAGTCGATTTGAACCATTCAACATGATTTGCATATGAAAATGTACTTGCACACAAAATTTACATTTTTTATAAAATTTTTTACTATTTTTCTAGATGAGGAGGGTTCAAATGCACCCAAATTTTTGTGCACCCAAATGCACCCTATCCTTTTTCTCCGTTTTCAAAGTCTGAATAGTCAATCCGAACCGTTAGATGCGATCTATATATTAAGATGTGATTGGAGACCAAATTTTACATTTTTTGAAATTTTTTTACTATTTATTAAGCCACTTTGAAAATCGCTGATCCAATGGTCCAGAAAATGTAAAATCAGCGATTTTCAAAGTGGCTTAATAAATAGTAAAAAAATTCCAAAAAATGTAAAATTTGGTCTCCAAACACATCTTAATATATAGATCACATCTAACGGTTCGGATTGACTGTTCGGACTTTGAAAACAGAGAAGAAGGATTTGAAAGATAGGGTGCATTTGGGTGCACAAAAATTTGGGTGCATTTGAACCCTCCTCTTTCTAGATAGGTAGAAAATCACTAATTTTGAATGGTCTAGAATTTTCAGATTAAGTGATTTTCGACCTATTTAAAAAATAGTAAAAAAAAAAATGTAAAAAATGTAAAATTTGATCTACAAGTAAATTTTCATATGGAGATCATGTTGAACGTTTTAGATTGATTGTTTGAACTTTGAAAATTGAGATATTGATCCGTAGTACGGACTAATATGCACTATGCATAGTATCATAGCCTCACTCGTATATTATGGATAATATCTCACCATAATGCCTTCCATGCGATAGAGTAAGGCTTGCATCTAAAATCAGATCACGGCCACCCACTGTAACAGAAAAGTTCTCCATGTGTATGTCCCGGATAGTGGGGCCACCCCCTCCATCATGGTTTACAAAAACTGCCGGCATTCCTGCCCTAACAGCTTCCATCTCTAACACATGCATTTGATATTCAGCCTAGTAAAAGAAGGAAAGAATAATCAAATAAGGCAATTTGGGGAGCTCAACAGTTCACTAATATAGTCTCAAAACTATGCATGTTTAGCTTCTCCAGGGCTTTGGTAAATTACATCCACTATTCATTCTAATTTTGCAGAAAGTATCAAATATTATTTCGTATTATTCTGCAAATAATATTCAACCATAAAAAGTGGGTGATAGAATGAAATTTACCCACACCTCTGATGACTGTTTTTCTTTAGTTCAACTTCACAAAAAATCAAATTTAAGAAAAAAAAAGATGTTTTACATTATAAGCTGGTCAAGTTGAGATTCAGGAGAGATGCAGTTAATATGACAAACAGTAATGACTGATCTAATATTTAGTTTGCTTGTTTTTTTACAAGTGGATGGTGTCAGTTACATATTTACATTTTTACATGAAGAAATGCAACATGTGCAGATATAAAAAAGGAAAATGATGTTACCTCTCTCTGCCTTTCGTCTTTCCTTTTTCTCCTTTCAATCTTCTGACGATCCCTTTCAGAGAGCAAGGGGCCTTCAAAAATATCTTCTTTCTTCTTAGGAGCTTCCTCTTCATCCATCCCATCATACATTCGTAAAGGTGTTGCTAAGCTTCGCACTGCTTGCTTCGGTTTGACTGATTCATGCTTCCCAAATTTCTCTGAAAGCTTGCTACAAACCTGAACTCCAAAAGATAGCAAAATATCAAATGATATGATTTCGATTTGGAAAATGAGGAGAAAAAAGGAGCCACAGCAGTTCTTTCATATCCTCTCCAAGCCTTGCCATGTAGCCCGTAATGTGATCATAGAAGAAAATCATAATTCATGATGGTAATTCTATCAATAGAGTGGTTGGTAAAATGGGCCTAATACTGCATATTTTTATAAGATTGCTAGTGGTAGCAAAAGGAAATATGATTTTAGTATGGAAATTAATGGTAAGTATATGATGTAGATAGGCTTAGTGAACATTTTTTTTTTGTTATTATCAATCTTTATATGTTGTATCTGAATAGATTCTATTGCTGAGAGAAAGATCTTTGGGGAAATCATGACATAGGTACTGATCAGGAAACTTTAGAGACTCCAGTCACTTGGCCATTTTAAAATCTGCTACTGACAAAGCACCTGAATCAGATGGTTTGCCTTTCTTATTTTAACAAAAAAAAATTGTCTATAGTCAAGGATGTTTTTGTGATAGATTTTATATTGCAAAATTGAACAAGTCAATGCCATATTTAAAACCTAAAGTGCAAGATGCTAAACATATTAAGCAATTTACAACCATTTGACGTATAAAGTGGATGTTTCATTGATCCTAGGTTTGCAACCGGGGAGCACAAGCTGGCATGACAGCATCCGCTGATAGAGGGATGAGAATAGAATTTACAGTGCTAGTTTGGAGGAAAGACAAAAATGACAAAGAGGCATAATGGTGAATTTAAGCATGGTTTTGATGTATGCAATAATAAGGTGCATAAAACTGTGTGCTGTCTTTTGCGGGTTTTCTGAGTACATTTTGGTGCTTGCAATAATGCACAAAAATATCTGCTGTTAAGTGCCTGGTGAACTGTTTTCTGCTAGTTTGGTATCATTTGTAGGTACAACTGATAATGCTGTTTTGATTGTTTTCTATATACGTCACTAGGAGGTCTTGGGATATGTGAAGAGGAAGGCGTAAAACATTTCTAGGAAACCCGTGGTCCAAGAGACCACCCTTTTGAATTCTATCAAAATAAAACTTAGTTCAGCTAAAACGTGGAGGATAAGGGAATCTGAAAACAAGATAATACTACTAATGAGACACAAAATTAGACCTTTTAACTTCCTTGTAATGAAAACAAGATAATACTTCTAATGAGACACAAAATTAGGCTTTTCTAACTCCCTTATAGATGAGTAGATTTCACTCTTGTAGAGAAAGTAAGATGAGGAAAAAGAAATGAAGAAAATAGTTACAGAGCGACACTCGGAATAGTCAGACACACATCCCGAGTCGATAAGGAGATCTCCAATGGCTTTGAAAACGCCATCGCCGTCGACGCCGAAGTCGAAGTCTTCGTCGGCGAGAACATTGACGAAGTAGTCGACGATGGGCTCGTCGAGGTCAACAAGCCCCTGCCCCAGCACCTCGTGCACCGCCGCGCTCGCCACCTCAGTCATCTCTCTCCCGCGCAGCTTGCTGTCAGAACAAAAAGGGAAGTTCGTTCCTTTTGTGCCTCGTGCTGCGGCTCGCGAGTTGTGTGGGACTAGTGATTAGTGAAGGAAGAGGAAGAACGGGAGGTTATTTGGGCCTTATACGGGCTAATGATGGGCTAGTTAATTAATTTTATCATTTGGAAACCTCTACGTTGTATGTGGATCATAAGCGGGCTGGTCTTTTAGATTGTGGATCTGAGAAATCAGCAATATGAGGAGGCCGGGACAGACAGCAAAATTACATTTTCACATTGAAATTCCTTTTACCAGTAACAGTAATTCGCCCGATTTTTTTTATCTGCAGCATTAAAAAAAAAACATCATTTTACCAAACTCGACAAAAATGCGAAATTTATTTATTTTTTAACTTGTTTCTATTTTTTTTTTTTTGGATAATGTAATTTTCCTTTTTTGGAAATTATATTTGATATTTCTCCACGAGCATGGGAACCATTCGCATCTCAATACGACGAATGAAGACCACAACTATCGCGGTCAACAACTAATCCGTGAACCGTGTGACCTTTGTCTCTGTGTCTCTCTCCCCAATCAGCATCTTCCTCGGCTCATGGCTTCCTCCACGCTAATTAGGACCCTAGCTGCGCCGCAGGCCCGCTCCAGCGCTGGAAAACCAGTCTCTACCACAGTTTGTTCTCTGCACGGTGGTCAAAGAGGTATTTCTCTCTCCTCAGGTTTCAGCGAATCAAGGATATATCGCAATCAGAGAAAGGACGTTGTCAAGAGTAGAACTCCTCGCCGTGGATCAATTGTATGTAAAGCTCAGGAGACAGCTTTAGATGGTAATTAGTCAAATCTTTTTTTGTTCCTTGATTTTTTTTTTTTTAATCTATGAGGAGTAATGTTTTTTTTAAGGAAGGAGACAATCAAAGTTGGTCAAAAAGGGGATTTCTTTTTACTGTAATTTATTTTTGTTGACTGTTTTAGTTTCAGGTAAGGTCTCATATATCTGCAATTAAGCAATTAATCAACAAAAATGTATAATGAATGATGACATAATTAAATCTAGAATTCAGGATCAGCTGGTACCCAGCTGGTATTTTCTTAGAAGTTCTAAATTATTATTCACCATTTACACTTGCTTGTTAGTATATTTTTTTTTCCAATCAAATGGGAATGTCCATTCAATCATCCATACCTCGAACCTTCATTTTTTTAGTAACAATAATTTCATATCACAGTGTATTGGGAAATTCTTATGTTTGGTATTCAGCAAATAAATCAGTGTATTGGGAAAATTATTATGTTTGGTATTCAGCAAATAAATCAGAGTGTATTGCTACAGGGATTTCTATGAAAAAAATAAAATACTCTCATTTGTACCAACTCTTGTTCTTTGTTTAGTTTTAAATATTGTAATAAACATAAGCCTTAACCAATATAATTGCAGTATTAGTTACATTTTTAACAGTAAAAAAATTGTAAAGCCCGTGAGAGGTCATACGAGTGCCAGAAATTTTTTGTTTGTGTATTGCTATAACCATAATTTGACAGAGTATTTGGCTAATTTGTAGTCCCTGATGTGGCAAGCTCATCATGGCAAGAGCAGGTGTTGGAATCTGACTTGGCAGTGTTAGTCGAGTTCTGGGCACCATGGTGCGGTCCATGCCGCATGATGCACCCGGTCTTAGGAAAACTGTCTAAATCCTATGAGGGAAAGCTCAAGTGCTTCAAATTAAACACAGACGAGAACCAAGAAGTCGCCAATCGTTACGGAATAAGAAGCATCCCGACAATTATAATCTTCAAAAATGGGGAGAAGAAGGATGCTGTTATTGGTGCCGTGCCCGAATCCGCTTTGGTCACCATTATCGAGAAGTTTATTGTGGTTTAATGACCATGTTGTTCAATATTTGTTTGTTCTGTGGAATGGATTATGTAACTTCTCTTTGGTTGTTGTTAGACTAAAAGTTGGATAGTAATTGAACATAAGTTTCGGTAATTGCTTCAAGCTGATGCAATTTTATATCATAAAATCCCTGCTTCCAAAAGCGGTGGGAGTTGTATATCAATAAGTAAAGGTGTTTCAACAATGACAATAATAAATACAGCGTGATTGTAACAATTGACTTGAAAAAGGAAGGTGAAATTTGTAGTCAATCCTTCAAGAGCTTGATTTCTTTTTTGTTCTTTTGGGTATGTTTGGATCGTATGAAAATAGTGCTATTCTCATAATATAGTGCTATTCTAAATTGAATCACTTGCTATTTGGAACAAGCTGAATAGCACTGTTCGGCTATTCTACCAAAATGTTGGAATAGCTATTGTGCGTTGCTTAAAAAAAAAATTCTTTCATTTTTTTTTTTTAATCTAGCTCATGCCCACTACCATTAGAAAAGAAGATGGAGGTGACGAGAAAAACTTATATTTTCATCGATATAGCTAACGATTGAGAGAAAGGCTGTCGGTTTCAATCTCTCCATCTCACAACGAACAAATAGATATCTCAAAACCCTCTCCTCTCCTCTCTCTGGCCGCTCCTTACTATGCTCGTCACTGCGTTGGTATTGATTGATTCTGTGACGCAGCTTGTTCACACGCAAGCGTATACACAAAATTTCAGGTACAGCGGGCTGTACCCTTTTAAATCGTGATTTAGCTTTCGAATAAGATTGCAAGTGCACAACCTTTATCGAATAGTATAATCATGTATCTGATCTACAGGGACTGTTCAACTCTGAATTCCTACTTATCTTAGTTAAGTACTAAAAGTGAGAAAATATTGATTTGGTTTGATTATGTTCCTAAATTCAATAACAGTAATGACAACAATTAAAAGTTTGGTTTTACTTGATTACAAAATAAAATTTCCAGGGTTTTAGATTTCATTCTCAACTCTACTTCTCTGGACCTTCATGTGACTCGCATACTTTCATATGCGACCCTTGTGACGCGACCCACATGCTCTCTTACGCAACTCGCGTGGTCCTCGAGTGGATTTAGCATGTAGCCTGTTTCTGAGTTATTCGTTTGTGTAAGGATCTATTGACCGTATCTAATGTTCTCAAACCTCAACTCTCGTTTATTGACTTAATGAACCTGATAAGGAAATGCTGAAGGATGTGTGTTTTAAAAGTTATCTTTTAATAATAATTTATGTGTTGTTCATGATTTTATTACGAATATTATTATTCTTGTTCCTTGAGATTTATATGTTATATCTTTGAAAGTATTCAAAAAGATGCTCTTGGTCTTGAATCATAGAACTCCTAAGATGAGAAACATTTAATCACTAAATAAGTTCACAATCGTGGTAATTAAGTAGGAACATTAATTACCGAGTAAGATTGTCATGTAGATTAAAGTATATTGAAGTTCTATAAATGTTGATAAAGGATTATCATTTAATTACATGAATATATAAAATGTGTATTTTATATATTGAGCTGACCTAAATGAATGGAACATTATATGGATTGTGTTTTGTGTCATTAATGTTTCCATTGTGTCTTTAGAATCTTATATATGAGATGTGTAGATTTTTCACATGAGAAGCATATAATGTGATTGCTATTTAAATACTATCTTATGATGGGAATAAAATAGCAGTTCGTTGTGTACAACTTGTGCGGGAGAAATCTATATGTTAATATTATCATTGTCCCTCAATTTGAGTTATGATATTACTGACCCCTTGGTAAAGTGGAATTATATCGCATGCAATATAACTGATGTAGTTATAATTATAATTCACTTGAGAGACCAAGAAAACGAATATAATGCAAAAATGACACGATCCTATTTTGCATATTATTCATAATATCATGTGACAAGGATAGACACAAAATTAGTGGATTGAGTAAATGATTTACTATGTCGTTTGGATAACTATAATGTAATGATAGAACCTCTTATAGTCAATAATATAAAGTTTTATATTATTGCCAAGATGACATAGATCCTCTATACGGTCACACCAACTGAAGAGAAACAACAAGTATTTTACATTTCATAATGATGTATAAGATAAAATACATGTGATGAAATGCTAAAATAAAATGTCATAATATGACATGCTTAGACCATAAATAAATTTATGAAGTTATGCAAATATTATTTGGTATAATGTTTGAATACATTATAAGAATAATATAAATATTGTATAATAGAATAATATGAATAATATTATTTGTTCATAAATTAATTTATTGAACCAACCATAAGATGAGATTAAAGAGAGCATGAGATGGCTAAACAAGGCTAATGGCATTTGTGTAATTGATTCAAACCTTACACAAAGGGTTGCCCTAACCGTTGCCTATTTAAGGGGGCTCATTTTGGAGAAAAACAAGCTAATTTTCTGCCTATAACACTTGCCAAAATCAGCCCATTTGAGCAACCACGTTTTTCCTTTCTCCTTGACCAAAAGTTGAGAAGGTTGCTCTCTCATATTCTCTTGTTAGGTTTAACCACCAAGAAATCAAATAGTTTGTTGATTTAAAGATCAAGAGGTGGTTGTATCTAAGCCTTGAACTTCACATCCATCTATCTAAGAGGTGTGGTAGTTCGTTGTTTAGGTTAAAGGTGAACCAAGAGGTGCTTCCAAGAGAACGGCGGTTCCAAGAGATCTAGAAGGGAAATTAACTTCCCTCTAACAAGAGATTTGACAATCTCTTTAGGTATAAATTATTATCTCCTCTTGTATAAGAAATAAATAAATTTATTTATTTTTATTTAGTACACATTAGGTGCTTAATAAAACTATTAAGAAGTTTCTTGTTTGCTATTGTCATATAAATAACATCATTTGTGTATTGAGCCAAGTGGTGATTGAAATTTTTTTTAATTCTCACCATAGGCATACACATGAAATCCTTACAAATGCAACTTCACCTTCTTAGATTTCCAACCTCAAACTCTCGTGTCCTGGTATTCAACCTAAGTTATTTGTCTGGTTTGCTAAAGTTATCCACTATCTCTCAATAAATGAAAATTTCACTTCTCAGTTACCATTGATTTCACATCTCAGATCTAAGATCTACCTCAAATACTTGATCTAATTGCAATAAACATCAAGGCCAAAATACTAGAAGAGATGCTATAGACATTCAACAGTAGATAACAAGAACCATTCAAACAATTTCAATCAAGCAATGAAAAATAATACTCAGACAAATAAACACAAGCAAAAGCTCAGATTCAAACATCATGCATTACAAAACAGAGTTTTATACTACATCTTAACCCTAGAAACTAAGGGATCTGCTCAATCATGATCAAGAAAGAAATAAAACAAGTAAGAAAAGAAGAAATCATGATAAAACTGAAGAAGGAAGTAGATATGTGAAGAACTTCAAATCTTCCCTCCTCAGCTCTCTTTCTTGAGCGACACTTCAAGAAGCAAGGTAGTTGGATTCTCCAGAATCTGCTAAATGAATCGGTTAGTGGCAGAGAGTGGCCTTTTATAGCCTTCCCAAATGACCCTTCCAATTTAGGCCTTTATTGGGCTTTCATTGGGCCTCCGCCTTCTGCTCTGGGAAACTCCGAGAGTGGCAGAGAGTGTATGTGTATGTGTCTATGTATTTTTCTATAATTTTAAATTTCATATTTGATTTACAAATTTTTTTGGTGTAAATTTGATAAATCTAAATACGAATTTTCATGTATATTTTCAATAGAAATATAAAAAAATTTAAATTTAATGTTTTAAAAAAAAGTAAAAAAAATAAAAAAATGGTAACCGTATATTATTTATGTATATGTATATGTATATGTGTATGTGTATGTGTATTTTTCTATAATTTTAAATTTCATATTTGATTTACAAATTTTTTTGGTGTAAATTTGATAAATCCAAATACGAATTTTCATGTATATTTTCAATAGAAAAAAAATTTTAATTTTCTGTTTTTATAAAAAGTTAAAAAAAAAAATCGGGTTCGGTTAACGGTTAACCGAACCAACGAATTCGGTTAACCGTTAACCGAACCATTGGTCCACTAAACCGTTAACCGAACCCATACCCTTGGTCCGCTAAACAGTTAACTGAACCCTTGGTCCGCTAAACCGTTAACCAAACCCATTGGTCCGCTAAACCGTTAACCGAACCTAGGGTCTAGTTAACCGTTAACCGGAAATTTGGTCCGGTTAACGGTTAACCGGTTTAGGTAGATTTAAAATTTCACAGTCAAACCGATTAATTTTTGAAATTTAATTTAAATTTTGAATAAAAATAAAAAAATCGGCTCACCTGCAATCAACGAACTTGTCTAAAAAAAAAAAAAGTTGCCAATGATGTGAGCCCAAAACAGGAATATGCATATTATCATAGACTCACTCAAATTTTAATATACATGATTAAAAAAATATTATGAGATCTTGATCAATCACCCTCAAACCATGAAGTAAATTCGCCTTAGAAGTTACGAACTTCACTCACCTGCTGAGGCAGAGTTAAAATTTCGAACTACCGAGATTAAACTTATATGAAAATTATTATGAGATCTTGACCAATCACCCTCAAACCATGAAGTAAATTCGCCTTAGAAGTTACGAACTTCACTCACCTGCTGAGGCAGAGTTAAAATTTCAAACTACCGAGGTTAAACGTATATGAAAATTAATTATATAAAAGAAATCCATATTGAAAATAGAGGTCAATTATACGTATATCCATGATATTTTATTTAAAATTATATTAAAAAATTATATATAAATCAAGCTTGTAAATAGCGTTTATAGCGGTATAGCAGGGAGAAAAAAAAAACTTTAGCGAATAGCAGAGCTATAACGAAAGCTATTATAAATAGTGTTTTTTATTTCAAAAATTATATTTTATATTTCTACTAATAGTAAAAAAGAGTAGGGTTAAAATGCACCATTGTTTTTTGCCCCAATCATGTCCCATCTCTATATTTCCATTTACAAAGTTCAAATAGTCGATCCGAACCGTTCATCTTGTTCTACATATTAAAACGTGCTACCAAATTTTATATTTTTTGGAATTTTTTTAGATAGGTACAAAATCACTACATCTGGACCATCCAAAAACAGTGATTTTGTATCTATCTAAAATAATAGTAAAAAAATTTCAAAAAATATAAATTTGGTCTCTAAGCACATTTTAATATGTAGAACAAGATGAACAGTTCGGATCGACTATTTGAACTTTGTAAACGAAGATATAGAGATGGGGCATGGTTGGGGCAAAAAAAAAATGGTGCATTTTAACCCTACTCTAGTAAAAATGTCTCATCAAGAAAAAAAATATCAAATTAATTAAGAAGTTATAATATTCATATTAATTATTAAACCAATACAAAGTTCAAATTGTCATTCAAAATATCTCTAATTAAAAAACTATTGATATATTTTATATTCAAAATATACCACTACCATATATTAATGCATGATATAAAATTTAATTGATATAGCGATATAGCCTGCACATGTTCCATTGTATTGATATAGCTTAATAAAGTAAAAAAAAAAACCAATCTAGACATTAAGACCCATTAAAATTGTAAAATCATGTTTTCAGAATTTTTATTTTTGCAAAATCATAACTCATGTAGCATAGCGGACCGTTATTACCGCTACGCGCTATACCGGACTGCTATTACCGCTATAGCGGTCGTAGCTTGATTAGCACAGTTTTAACCGGTAGCTTAGCTTTCTGGGTCCAAAACCACTATAGCTAGCTATTTAGAAGCTTGATATAAATACAAAACAAAATTGGGTGTCAATATATAATTATCACATTTGTTGACATAGGAAGAAAGGAATATGAACAAAGGGAGGAGGAACTAAAATGAAATGAACTATACAGGATTCATAACAAAATGAAACTGAAGTGATCTGAATCCAATATTCCCCAGCTAATTAAATAAAATGCAAGTTTACCAATTAGGGTTGTAAACGGATCGGATAATATCCGATTTCGTCCGAATCCAAATCCGGAAAAGTACTTAAATTATCCGATCCGTATCCGTATCCGATACTATCAGTATTTGAAAAATTATAACATATACGGATACGGTAAGGCATTTTACTATTCGTATCTGACCGTTTACACTTTAAATCACAACAAATGTGATATATGTTATTAAATTAATTTATTAAATTGCATATTATACGAATAATTTATTAAATTACATATAGATATATATTTTAATAAACAATATAACACTATGACATACTTAGTGACTAATATTTTAATAATATAATATATGTTTTGTAACTAACAAGCTAATTATGAAAAATATCCGTATCCGTCTGATATCCGATCTGTATCCGTAACATTTAATATCCAGTCTGTATTCATATTCGAGACTATCTATATCCATATTCAAAAAATTAAAACAGATACAAGTACAGTAAAACCACTATCCAATCCATATTTGATCATTTACACTCTTGTTACCAATACTCTTCTCCAGTAGTTTCAACCTTGAGGCACTTATAATGACTTTTGTATTCATTACTGATTAAGAGGTCATGAGTTTGAAACTCAGATGGAGAAATTATTTGTTGTAATAACAAAGATATTAAATAGTTAGATGGTTTGATTTTCAACTTTACTTAATTTTTTTTTTTTTTTGACAAATTGACAACCGATCAATTCTGGCATAATAATACGAGTGCTGGATAATTATCTGATAATGAACAAATGCGATAATAAGCATTATTTAATTCCGTCTGGTTGAAGTAAAGTTATTTCGATAAATAGATAAGACGTTACTGTAAACATATCCAATTCGATTATCTCTTAAATAAGTAAAGCTTTATTTACTATACATCTAACAGTGATTGTCGTTTCCTCTGATGGTGATTAACAGTGCAATGTGAACCTCAGATCACAACAGCAGTTATCGAAGGTACTATGATTTGAAGAGTCAGGCAATGATGGAATTAGGGCTGTGTTGCCGAAATTTTTATTAATACTCAAAAATTATGTCAAATTACTGAATCTATTCAATTTTGAGCAGAATCTTGAATACTACCCTGTCCGGTCAATAAATAATCGGACTGATTGATTTTGTCCAGTTAATAACTAACCGGACTCAATCTACCCAATTCAAGAATTTTCTCCGGTTATTAAATAACCGGATTGATTTTTTTTTAAACATAATTTTTTTTATATTAAAATATTATAAATGTTAAATATATTTATTTTAAAATAGATGAAATACAATATAATTTGATTTAGGACCCTGATAATTGTTCCCCCACTCTCATCCCTCCCCCCCTCATGATCCCTCCAATTTTATTTGTTCAATCTCGTCCATATTTCTCATGATCCATAATGAATTTTGTGAATTTAAAACCACGAATATCTTCTATGCAATTTTATCTTTCAAATGGGATCCATGATAACATACTTTCGAACTCGTCATCACGTAAGTATTTATATCTCGTCATTTAATTATTTATACCTAGTATTTTATAAGTATTTATACCTATGCACTGAAGTATTTATATTTATGTGGACTATTTTAGTTAGAGAAAAGTTGACATAGAGACAATTGGAGAAGGTTGATGCCGTGATGCGGGGTCCATGATTGGGAATAAATACTTACAAATATAGATATAAATACTTGCACGATGAGGTATAAATACTTGTGTGATGATGTGCCAGTAAGTATATTATCATGGATCTCATTTAAAAGATAAAATTGCGTAGAATACGTTCGTGATTTTAGATTGGCAAAATTTCTCATAATCGTGAGAAATGTGAATAACATTGAAAAAAAAAATCCATCTCTAAAAAGGTGAGATGTACAATTATTGGAGGATGATGGGAAGATTCATATAATTATTCTATGATTTATTAGAAAGATTGGAACAAATAACCTGGATCATATTTTTTGCGCTTGTAAGAAAATTTAATATATTTCTTTATGTGTTATTGGAAAAAAAAAATATGCTTTGAATGTGAGTTATTGATCACGGTTCAAAAATCACTTCTAGGTAAAACAAAAAATATTGTGATCCTTCTAGTACATTTAATTTCTAAAAAAATGTATCTATTTTGAATTTTTTTTTTGAATAATAATCATTAAATAACTTAAAGTTTATGTTTTTTTTTTCAAAAATAAATACAACTTTTTAGAAATTAAATGTACTAGAAGGATCACAATATTTTTTATATTTTATCTAGAAGTGACTTTGGAATCGGGATCAATAATTCATAATCCAAGTGTTTTTATTTTTTTTCCAATAACACATAAAGAAATATATTAATTTTTATTACAGCCGCGTAAAATCCGATCTGAAAAATGTTGATCCAGATTATTTGTTGCAGCATTTCTAATAAATCAAATTATATTATATTCCTTTTATTTTCAAGAGGTTGGTTAAGATCAAAGTGGTAGTTCCTGAGCTTTGATGCTACCAATTTATTTTTCAATTTTTAAAGTTCAAAATGTCGATCCGAACCGTTCAAGTTGATCTCTATATTAAAATGTGCTTGGAGACCAAATTTTACATTTTTAAAATTTTGTTTACTATTTATTAAGTCACTTTGAAAATTGCTGATCCAATGATGGCTTCTGATTTTTAATTTTCAAAGTGGCTTAATAAATAGTAAAAAAATTCAGAAAAATATGAAATTTGTTCTCCAAGCTTATTTCAATATAGAGATCACATTTAATGGTTGAGATCGACGTTTTGAACTTTGAAAAATTTAAAAATGAATTGGTAGCACCAAAACTCAAGAACTATTACTTTGATCTTAGCCAACCTCCTATTTTCAAAGAAATATATTCAACATTTCTAATATTTCAATATAAATTTTTTTTTTAAATTTCTGTTTTGGTAAAAAAAAAAAAAAAAAACTCAATCCGGTTATTTAATAACCGGACAAAATTCTTGAATTGGGTAGATTAAGTCCAGTTAGTTATTAACCAGACAAAATCAATCAGTCCGAATATTTATTGACCGGACAGGACATTGTTCGAGATTTTGCTCAAAATTGGATAGATTCATTAATTTGATAGAATTTTTGGGTATTAATAAAAATTTCGGCTGTTAATGGGTACAGTACGTTATGGATTGGGTTTCATATTCTTACCCATTAAATATTAGCTTATTCATACAGAGCTCATTATAATAATGGATAACGAAACAAATAATAATAATTAGCAAAAAAATTGATAGCATATATAATTGAATAAAAAAAATATAGGAATTAAATATATATATATATTAAAGAGATGAGCTACGGTGAGTTGCATAGTAATACGGGTTTCTACTTCACGCCGTATTTTCATTTTGAAAGTCCAAACGACCAATCTGAACTATTAGATGTGATCTTCATATTGAAATGTACTTGGAGACCAAATTTTACATTTTTTGGATTTTTTTTTTACTATTTATTAAGCAATTTTGAAAACTGCTGTTTTGCTGTGAACAGTAAAAATTTCCAAACCATCGGATCAGCGATTTTCAAAATTACTTAATAAATAGTAAAAAAATTCAAAAAAAATGTAAAATTTGGTCTCCAATCACATTTCAATATGGAGATCATGTTGAGCAGTTCGGGTCGGTCATTTAGACTTTTAAATCGCAAAATATGAGCGTGAAGTAAAATAGTTGCTTTACTTCTCAACTCACCGTAGCCCATCTCTATATTAAATACATATGTACTTAATATCACAAAAATAAAAACTTTTTTTATCCCATTTATAATAATTTTGTTCCCTCACTTTAAAAGATATGATTTATTAATGAAATGATAAAATATTTTATAAATCAATTTTATCTTAAATTACAACAGTAAAAGATATATAAAAGTTTGGATAAATGTATTTTATCATAAATTACTACATAAAAAATTATATGAAATATAATATAAATTAATCTAATTATAATAATAAAATTATATAGTTATATGTATAAATAAATAAATAAATAAATTACATATAATTTATATTATTAATTATCTTATAGAATAATTGATACAAAATAGGCCTTATCCATACTTTTATTTAATAAATTAATAAAAAAAAATCTTACTCATATTTAATAAATTAACAGAAAAAAAAAATCTTATTCGTATCCAACTTAGCGAATGCGGGTCGGATAATATCCGGTTACAAGGAAATACAGGTGAAATCTCGAAGTCAATCTAGCTAGAAATGAACAGGGCACCTAACAAAGAGACTGCTGTTCAACATTAGTCATCAGAAGTACTATGATTTGAAGAGTCAAGATTGCATTGATATTGAGATAGGGATGTGCTCTCTCAAAGTCTAATTGGAAAGAGAGTGGACACAAAAACTCGCTGTCCTCAAAATAATAATCCATTTGCTGTACCCTTTTTTTTTTTTCATCTTGAGTTTCAGTTTCACTTCTATCTCCAACTTCCAAGCCTCGTGTGAACACCGTAATCCGTTCACAGTTTAGTTTTGGCTTTTGAAACCGCCTATTATTAACGTTGGCCTTTTATGTCTTCGCCCTTCAGAATTTACTTTATTTCCGTATTACTTTTAGAGCAGGTTCAGATCAACCAGAATTTTTATCAAAGGGGGCAAAAGAAAAAATATTGAATTGGATTTAAATATCTAATCGGATTTAAATCTATTAACTAATTGGATACTCGATAAAAAAACAGTGCTTCGACTTTTATTTTCTAATGCTCGGACTTGTAATTTCTCATGCTTTAACTTATAATTCTAATTATAAATAATAATTCAATAAATTTATTTTTATTTTAACACTAAATTTAATTCGAATTACAAATTAGATATCCAAAAGAGAGAGCAACAAAATTTTCACGGGCTGAGAGAGGGGGAGCAAAATCAATCAGTACCAATAGATCACCACTAAAACTGCCACCCCCCTGTTACATGCTGGGCCTGCCTTTGGTTCAAATGCATGTCTTTTATTCTCAATTGTTTTTCACATCCTTATTCCTCTTTTTAATGTACAAACAGTCGATTCGAACCGTTCAACATGATCTTCATATTAAAATGTGGTTAGAGACCAAATTTTTTTACTACTTTTATATAGATACAAAATCATTATTTTCACAAGATTTTGAAATCCAAAAGTAGTAATTTCATAAATGTATAAAAAAATAGTAAGTTGTTTTTCAAAAATATAAAATTTGATTTTCAAGTATATTTTAATATGAATAATACATTAAGCAATTCAGATTGATTATTTAGCTTTAAAAACATAAATATGAATTTGAGACACGATTAAAGTGTGAAAGACATGAGGAATTTGAATGTTACTTATGTGTCTATTTGCAATATTTCAAATAAAATACCTCACACTTGATCAGCTTCTTAGAAACATATGAAAATAACAAAAATGACCAAAAATTACTAAAACCTAATCGTCCAACAAAAGTTTCAACAAATTCGCAAGCTTTTGTTTTTGCTTATGAACCATTAGCCAAAAAAGAAAAAAAAAAAAACTAATTTTAAGTTCTTCGTAACTTTTACCTATTTTCCTTAAAACTTTATTTAAAAAATATGACAAATCTTCATGTGCTTTAAATCATCGTCTCTTTCAGTGTCTAAGAAATTGCAAACAAATTAAGCAAAATCACTTTCATCATCGTACCATCCATTAATAGAAACAACTGTAACCCACCATTAATAGAAACAAATATAATACCAAAAAGATGAAGGTTGAAATGCCTTTATTTTTTCTGTTTTCACAATGCATTTATTTTTAGAATTACAATAATTTGAAATTAAAACTTAAATGTCAAAAGATGGATAGATGTGATTTATATCATTGCCTCAACGCACACGTAAAATATCATGATATTTTGATTTTGTTTTCATTGGTATTGAGAGCTTGCAAAAAAATACACCAATGTGGAAAAATCATGGACGTTGATTTTTCTACTAGATTCATATAAAACTAAAAAAATTTGTATGTATATGTAGCTAGAGAAAATAACATAGATGACATCTAACAGTTTTATTTTGACATATAAATTTTAGAATTTTTGTTATTAAAAAAAAATAAAAAAAGATACATAATGAAGACAAAAAATAATGACATCTGAACCGTCCTCTACCTATCAAAAATAAAGATAAATATCTACATTTTCACTTTTCAGAGGGCTTACATGCATACTTCCCTAGTTACTAAACGTACAAATTGTTAAAATTACTCATAACCCCTCATGAATCCCCCAGTCAGTACCTTTGGCTTTTCCTTCTTCATCTCCCTTGTAACAGTGGATTTGTATCAGATGGAAGGAGGATCCCTCCAAACCCCCTCCTCCTCCTCTTCCTTCAATTGCAATATATGTCTAGACTCCGTATCAGAACCGGTCGTCACCATGTGCGGCCACCTGTACTGCAGGTCGTGCATCTATGATTGGCTCCATCGTCACCACCCCACAACTGGAACCACCTGCCCGACATGCAAATCTCCCATGTCTTACACCTCTCTTATTCCCCTGTATGGTCAGGGCTCACGTACCAGTGAGCCCAGCATCCCCGACCGGCCTTTTCTCATGAATTGCACCAGGTCCAGGGGGGAGGAAGATCATCACCTGGTCATGAGTTATTCCAATTATGGTACTTGGGTCGACGATGGAAACTTTCGTAATTATTGCGGGCTTGCGGGTTTTGCAATAGGATTGAAATATGACTGCCCCTACAGGCGTTTGGATGAGTATGGTGCAAGGGAAGGAATTTGGATTGAGATATGGCTTAGGCTGTTGTTTTCTGTATTACTAGTGTTTGCAGCTCTTTGTGCTCTCCGGTTTTGAAGAAGATGATGTAAATTTGTACTGGGTTACTGTTGTTGCAGTTTCATTTAGTCTGTGCGAGTAAACTAATTGGGATAAATTTTGCATAGAAATTATGCTAGTTAAAGGGATCGAAGTTGAAACCTGCCTTATATTATTATTCAAATAAATAGCAAAAAAGGAAAACGATTTGCTGAAAGAAGATGGAAAAGGATGAAGAATATGGCATGTGTTTTTCTAATGAATGTAGCATGGAAAAAAAACACACATCAGTTTTCTCATTCCTGAGATCCGATAAAGCTGGCATCGTTAAAAAAGAGAAGCAAATTATTTATGTTTGATTAAAGATCAGAGGAATATTATTTTCATTGTTTCTAATTCTCGTTTATTATTCAATAATCGTTAATCAGTATTGGAGTTCCGAAGGGCATTATAGTCCACTTAAGATACAAACTATAGATGAAGAAGAGCACAGGCTGCACAAAATAGACAACCGTACAAATCAGTGCATAATAATTGTTACTTGATGAACTTTCACTTTAGCAAATGCTCAAATCCCTACGGGCCTGTTCGACAAGGTATGGAATATCAAGGGAATAGAGAAATTGTGGAATTGGAAATTGACCACTCTTCTAGTATATTATAAGTGTGTTCGGTGAATTCAATCATTGGAATATGGAAGTAAACATTCATAAAATATAAGAATTATTGGAAATGACCCTTTTGACCTTGGTTGAGTTCTGTTAAAACACCAATTATGCCCGTGTTGGATCATTCTCTTCATATTGTACATGAATAAATTGATGAACACAAATTCAATAAAATACACTGAATTGTATTTGAATAAAATGCATATTCAATAAAATGTTGAATATAAATTCAATATATAAGATATAAAACATAAAATAATAATAAAGTAAAAATATTCAATTTTTTTTAGAAAAAATGTGAGTCAAGCCCACATTTAAATCCATTGATAATGGTAAAATATTACAAGAATTTTGTAACGGTAAAAAAATGAAAAAACTCAAACAGCTGAGCCTAAAGAAAAAAAGGCATGAAAATCCTAAAATTAAATAACAGAGAACAAAAATCAAACAAGCAAAAAAAAAAAAAAAAAAAAAAACAGAAGCTAAAAACTTAAAAGCCTAGAAAAGAAAATTAAATTTTGGAGCTCCATATCAGGGCCTATGGAATTTTGCAAAAGAAGCCCTTAGTTTTCCTCTTCCCAACCACAACTTGCATTATTTTGAATACCTATCTGGTACCAAGTTTGTTTGTACCAGTATAACATTAGTTGCTCCCACTGTCTTCATGCACTTCTCTTTCCTATCTGGTTGGCTATTTGCGTACCAGTAGCGTACCCGATGTATCTTGACTTCGTACCAGCCCCTATTTTTCCATGGAATCCAAATTAATCAATACTACATAATCAATCCAATCCAATTTAAATCAAGTATATTTGAACGAGCTGGCCTCATTGCAAGTATTCTGTAATTTCTAATTATTATTGTATTGGAGTTTTGGTAATTTCTGTGTATTATGCATAGTTACCTTTATATATATTCTTTTTCAAGCAAAACAAAAGGTAAACTCTACACTAAACGAAATTTGAACGATTTGTCTTACCCAAACGAAATTATTATCATAAAATAAGTTAAAACCTTCTTAATTTTTCAGAACAATCTGATATTGTTCGGTAATGAATTGGTTAATGGTACGCGTGGTTACTGGTAATCAACCTAACTTGAAAAGACAATAAAAAAAATCAACAAATGAAGTAAAAAAAAGTATCAACAATTCAGAAATATACTCTTTACTGGTTAAAACTATAAATTTCTTGACAATATTAAAATATTTTCGAAAAGATAAGACAAAGATCAAGAAGGAAAGAGATTAGTCATAATTTTTTCATGGTGACGGATCTCATTTAAAAGAAAAAATTTAGTACGTTACTCATCTAACTTTTAATTTGTTGTTTTCATGAAAAATTACCGGAGATATGCTTGAGAACGTTACTCTTCTAACTTTTAATTTGTTGTTTTCATGAAAAATTACCGGAGACATGCTTGAAAAGAGGCGGAGGAGAAATTCTTGTGCAAGGAGGAAGGGTGAAAGCCAATAAAAAAATGAAAAGGAAGATCCACGTCAACAAAAATGAGGGTAAAAGAGTCCTTATTCTCTATTCCTTCCCAATATCTAATTCCATGCCTCCCCTGGAATTGAAAAAGTTAGAAAAGTACTCTATTCCATTGTCTCTATTCTGGTTAATTCCAAATCTGTTCAGTAGAAATAGCGACTCAATTCCATCTAATTCCTCTATTCCGCTTCAGCCGAACAGGCCCTACAAACATTACCACTATTGATTTCAAGAGAGCACAGTATCTCAACCAAAATTAGGTAACAATTTACCTTGCTAACAAAAATTTGGCAAAGAACACGAGTATGTCAATTATTTTCTTAGTTTTATCCTCTGCATTTCTCATTATTAAAATTCAAGCAAACATCACGTGATCCATTCTGTCGGAGAGAATTTTGCAGTGACTGAAGGGTATATTAATTAGGCACAACTTTGAAATTATATTCTAGCAAAATCCTTAACACATACCGCTATTGCTGATCTCCAAAACATAAACATTACATAACAAAAAGAAAAAACAACCTTAAGACAAGAACAAAATAATAAAAATTTGCAGGATAACAATAAAACAAGTTCCTCCACTATTTTCTAGCAGGGATGTTCATCTTCTGCTGCGAGTTGATGATCTCAGCAATGGCTTTCATGGCATCGGCCATCTTATCTGTAGTTTTTCTCTGATCTTCACCAGACTCGTTTATTTCAGCTGCATCCTGATTTGTCTCGACAATTTCAGAATTTGTGGATTGTACTTTGGCCTCATCATGTTCTTTGTTTGAGTCCGCTTCAAGTGTGTTTTCTAGTGGATTGGTACCAGTTTCTTGAGGCGGCGGTACAAAAAAGGGAATTTTACCCCATTGCCAGTCATGCAGCACCATCTTGGCTACTGTCATCAAATCAGGCTCCCTACCCTGAAACAAAATAATAGATCTCATTTTAATCACAAGCATTCTGCTGTGGAGTGGGCCTCTGTTGAAAATCACATTCCTCCCCCAACCACAAGCAAAGCAAACACGAATACATGCCAAAAAAAGAAA
This sequence comes from Carex pumila, assembly GCA_033356055.1. Classification (NCBI taxonomy): domain Eukaryota; kingdom Viridiplantae; phylum Streptophyta; class Magnoliopsida; order Poales; family Cyperaceae; genus Carex; species Carex pumila. The sequence continues at coordinate 144,550 of JARJHM010000360.1, forward strand.
AGGTGAAAGAAAGAAAGAACAATTCCTTGAAAAGTTTTCCAGAGGACTCACACATCTGGGTAAGAGAGTCATTCTCATCGGCCCTGTAATAAAATCAGATTTAAACAAAACGAAAAAAACTATGAATGTTTAGTCTGATGAGAATAAGGAAAGTGTAATACCAATCGTCAATCTTATAAGCCCTTTGTAAATGCTCCTTTTTAACCTGTTTTAATACCTCACCTATATGCTCTGTTGCATCTCGCAGATTTGTAACGCGTACCTAAAAATTCAAGTAGTATTTCATTTACAATTTGCGAACTAGGCAAATGTCATATCAATTGGGCACTTATAAGAGATAAAAACAGCATACCACACCCTCGAGAACTATGTCAGTCTCTGAATCATTGTTGTGATACACAACACCAGGACAGTCAATTAGGAAAATTCTTTTGGTCAAGATGATATACTGCCAAACCTTGGTCTCTCCTGGGATTGGTGCCACCTTGCAAACCTTCATATACATAGTTTAAGGATAAAATTAGAATCTTCAAAGAATGAGAACACATAAATAACAGGATAATTCATCTTGCAAAACTGAGGGTAAGGTGGTTTCAATTGCAATCCTTGACCAAAAGACCAGCAAAGAAGAATATGAACAAAGATTAGGTCATAAAAAAAAAATCATACAAATAACAAGAGAGAATACATTTTTAGAGCGTAAGGTGTTAATAACAGATGACTTTCCAACATTAGGATAACCAACGAACCCAACAGATATGGCCTGTTTGTCACTCTTCAAGCGCGCGAATTGCCTCAGTACTGATAGAAGAGATCCCTGTAACAATATAGAACAATTATTTGCCTGCTCAATGATGCTATTACTTGTCAAATCACAAAATTTCATGAAATAGGTCTATAACCCAAAAGCATGACAGATATCTCAGATTTCTATCACAGTCGAAAGCTACTATTAAAACAATAAACAAATAACATCCTCTTTCTAGTTGATTCTACATGTAAGTGGTTTGCTTATAGGAACTAGACGCTCACATGCTTTGTAGAGGCGGCAATATGTGTTATTTTAATGCAATGGGTAGAACTGAGAAGTACCCAGCTATCTTGACAGAGAGAAAGAGACCAACCTTGCCAAAAGACTTGGTGACACTAGCATGAAAGGCCAAAGTAGGATACTCTTTTGACAAAGTGCGAAGCCAACCTTTCGATGCCCATGCTGGTACCAGATCACACTACAATAATAGCAGTTAGAAAAGGAATAAGCACTGTACTGTAGCCAATGGTGAAATTCTATACGAGACACCAACCTTATTAAGTAAAAGAACCATGTGCTTGTGCATGCATTTTTCCTTTAGGTGCTTTTCCAAATGGAAGCATCTTGTTCCCTGTGGGTCCCTCGCATCAAGTACCTGCACATGAAAAAAAAAACCCGTACATTAAATTTAATTAGCAGTCTCTTCACCACATAATTGACCATAGCTAAAATTGGTTTGGCTTCAGTTGAGTACAACAGTAACTCATTCAAGCTTAACAACATAACTGCAGCTATTGAGTTAAACTAGGGGCTATTTGAAACTTATTTGCACAATTAAGGGATCAACCGGGCTATGATTAAGGGAGATATGCATGATCAAACAGAACAGAGATACCTGCCCAAATAGAACTCAAACCAAAGTATCTGATAGGACATCACCATAACAAGAATTCTATTTGGCACCTTTAGATTTGTAAGAAAAAAGAACAGAAAAAATAATTCTGGAAAGCAAACAGGCTTGATGAAAATAGCAAGAGAGGGTAACTACCTGGACAACGACATCAGAAGAATCAACAACCTTGTATAGTTCACCCCAAATTCTCTTACTCTGTCCCTTTTCAAACATGGTGTGTCTAACTAAGTCTCTCAGTCCATCCTCCTCTTCTTCCTTTGGTAGGTTTGCCGATGCATACTTTTGTTCAAACATATCTTGAAATTATCACCAGCAATCAAATAAAATTAAATAATAATAATAATAATAATAATGAAAAGAACAATCAAATGTTAAATCTAGCTCGTAGTCAGTATACCTTGAGAAGTGCTAGCTTGTGAAAGGAGAGACTCATAGTCAGATACTGCAAGCTTAGGCCGTTTCCTTCTTCCCTTTGGACCAAAAGCATGCTCAAAAGGCTGTGTGTCAAGAAGATGTGCCTTCGCTTGCTGTTTTAAAGAAATCACACAAAAACTCTAAATTAAGGATTCAAGTTAACTGATTACACATGGCTCAGAAATGTGTTATTACACACACACACACATCATATTATATTATCCTGATTGTTTTGTCTATACTAAGCGGTACAATAGATATAGGTGAAAAAAAATCTTGAATTTCCATCGGAAGCTGGATTTTGCAACTATTACTAATACCCTGTGCAGTTAAATTTGTTAAATACTTAGCCAAAGTGGACAATTCAACAAATTAGTGACACATTGGTTTATTTCATTGCTTTGATCCAAGGAAGGATTTCGAAAGGTCCTATACAAATATACTACTTTTGAAAATATACCTTTTGGTGATCTTGAAGAAGCGATAGAGGCAACTTCCTCTCCTTCAATATAACATTGTACTGATTGGACATGCGGCTCTGAAGCTCCTCTCTGAAGAACTCTAGCTCCTTCTGGTTGACAACCCTTGTATTTCCTAATATTTCACAATGAATTAACTAACTGGTAACGAACTGATTGTAACATTTTGATTTGCTTCTTAATTTTTTTAATTGTCATTCAGAATATATATACAATCAATACTTAGTTGGACTGGAGAGAGAGAGAGAGAGAGAGAGAGAGAGAGAGAGAGTGCGTACGAACCGAACCAGCGCCGATCAGGCTCGATGCGAGTGTTAGGCAGGTCCTTGGACTGGAGATCATGCCATAGAATATGCCCCTTGCTATTTCTCTTGGGCCTCTGATTAGTCATCTTGAGGCGCCGCACGGTGGCGGCGGAGCGCATGTTCTTGTCGCCTTTCCCCTTCCCCTTCCCATTGCTGCGGTTGACGTCCAAGGAGTGCTTCGGCTTGCCCGATACATTCACGCTCTTCTCCTTCCTCTTCCCCATTTCTTTTCTTCCTTTTTTTTTTTTTTTTTTTTCTTTTTTTTTTTTTTGATTGAAGGAGGTGCTAGAGTTGAGAGGAGGAGCACGATCAGGCTTGGTGCTAGAGTTAAAGAGAAGGAACACGGCGGCTTTCTTTTTCTTTCTTGCGTTAGGAAGGGGTTATCGGAATCGGGAAAGTATCCTCTCTACTGGACCTGCTAGTGAACAAAAGCCCTGTTCATGACTGGTCCAGATCGAAATTGAATGGAACAAGCCCTGTTCATGATTGGCCCAAAACAAAGTTCTTCAAGCCCATGTTCAGCCCGTTCAGTGTTGTTCAAAACTGAGTCCTGTTCGGAACAAGCCCAGTTCAGTTCAGTTGAACTGGGCTGAACCATGGACAACCAATCGGGCCCAACCTTGGACAACTTATGAACCAAATCATAAACACATCATCAACTAATATAAAAATACCACATCATAAACACAATCGGGTCCAGTTCAGATTTTTCTAACATACAGCATACAACATAATATATAATGGAAATTAGGCAGATCTGATTTTGTCAACAAATCCGAATATTGTTTAAAATGGAAATTAGACTGATCTAACATACATCATAATATATAATAAGAGTTTAAAATTAGACAGATCTAACATACAGCATAATAGAAAATTTCTACGAAGTACATGAATTTTTTCCAACAAATCCGAACTCCAATTCTGTCAACAACAAGAGTTTAAAATCCAATTACAATTTCAAACAATATATAATTTGCAAATTGTTTCACAATAATTAAAATTCAATCTCAAATATTAGACTAATTATCCTAGATAAACAAATCTGAATTCATCTCTTTCAACAAATCCAAGTATCCAATCTCAATGCTGATTAATGTAAGTACATACGCTGAAAAATTACATTAGTCAGCATTGAGAAAATCTGAGTTCATCACTTGTAAGCACCTATAGGTCAGTCATTAATCACTTGTTTAGGGGACTCAGTGAATTGAAGATTGAGAAGGACGGAAACAGAACTGGTACAGGACAGGGTTGGCAATATGCTGTTGTTACACAGAGTAGTACTTACACTATCCTTTTGTACTTGCACAGAGTAGTTCATCATAATTTGCAGTTGAACCGGCTATGTAATTGCAACTCTAAATTTGGACTTTGTAAAACAGTAAGGCTTTGTACAACAGTAAGGAGGTTGGACTTGGATGAATATCTTTCGCTACAATAAAAGAAGCAGTATGCACGTTCAAAAGAATCTGACTTTTTATTTGATTTGTCCAACTCAAACCATTTGAAAATTTATTCATTCCAATTAAAGTCAATTCGTTAAAAAAAATGAATTCATCTAAATAGTTGACACGAGACAAAGTCAATAAATTATCAGAATCTATGGCGGTCTCTCAAGGGTTTAGTCAAAGAATTAAAGACAGATATTAAATTTTGTTCAAACACTTTGGACAAATTTTATTTAAAGTCCTTGTGATTTATGTCAACCATTTAAAACTTAATAAATTTAAACAGATTTAAATTGTTTGCAAGAATTTTAACACTGGTTGAACAGTTGACAGATGCTTATTCAAAGCTCTAAGTTGAACAAAATTTCCACCCTTTAAACAAAATTAAAGAAGAATAATAAGAATATAGCGAATGGAATTGGACTTTTTTTTATCTATGACTCTATGAACACCTCTGAGTCTCACACCATTGAGTGTAGATCATGCATGACAAAAGAGAGAGACGATCTTGACACGAAAATTCAAGTTGGTACCCAACAATGGTACACCACAATCTGAACAACCCAACAATTAATGGTACCCATCTGATCCGATACGGCTTTGATATGACGGAGAAGAAAATTACCTGGAGAGAGGAGATAGGCAACAGAACAGCGGAGGAGGAGGGAGGCTGAGCAGAGAGGCGACGGCGGAGAGGCAACGCGACTAGGTTAGAGGCGATATCGCTAGGCTGAGTAGAGAGGTGACGGCGACTAGGTTAGAGGCGAAGGGAGAAAGAGAGAGAGATCGGACTCCATCAGAGGCGATATCGCTAGGGTCTGTGACGCTGCTAATTCGATCTGTTCAAAACCTACTCAAACGGGCTGCTCGAAACTGTCCAAATGGGCTTCTCAAATGGGCCGCTAAATGAACATAACCAAACTTTGTTCAGGTCCTGTTCAGATTTGATCCAATAATAAAATTCATATTGGACCTGAACTGAACATTGAGCCCATTCGTATTATAACTCGTTCGAACTTTGTTCAGAAATTGTTCAGCCCAGTTTGTCCATGAAAAACCCTGTCCAATTAGCAACCCTATCTCTACTATATTACTCTAGCTTGAACTTGTAGAATAGGCAGAGATCTGGACCGTCCATCTAATCCAGCGGATATGATGTTTTATATTATTAAAATAAAATAAAAAATGATGGCCAAGCTGACTAGGCCTAATGGGCTCAATTCAGTCCAAAAGTCAGCCCGACTCTGTCATGTAACAAAGCAAGCTCAGCTCGGACTCAACCCAAATTTAAAGAGAAAAGCCCGACTCACTTTAATGAGTTTTAGTTTACAACTATTCTCAAAAAATTTAGTGATACGTGTCGACTGTCGAGCATGCTGTTGTTCAAAAAAATCACTAATTTTTTTTAGTGATACGTGTTAAGCATGCTGTTGTTCAATGGCAACTAAAGTAGAGCCGAATAGCTGAATATTCCTGTTTATCCTTTTTTTTTTAATTTCTTATCTTATTTCTTATCGTTATAAAAGAGGAACAATTTCCATATTCATCAATCATATCACTCAAATTAATACCATATTTTTTAATCACAAATAAATTTTAAAAAATAAATATTATCAAGATGGAAACTATGCAAGAAATGCAAAACATATAAATAAAAAAATTACTTCCTCAACATATCATTTAAAAATATTCAAATTAATACCAAGCATTAGAAAAAAAAAATACAAACAACATACGATAAACCTATTTATTTATGATAAAAGCACATAGAGCTATTGCAAGATTCTTTGGCATGCCTCTAATTATGCTAAAAAAAAAATTCATATATAAATATATACCAGAATAGTTAGGGCAGGGCTGTCCAAGCTCTTCTGAGATGGTGATTCGTCTCTGTAGAAGCTCTACTAGTAGCAGATCAGTCGCCACAAGCATACAACAAACTAATCAATACAGATAAATCGACACATTTTATTATATCACATAAAGCCAAACTAATACATCTATTAATTATATCCAAACTAAAAAGCCAATAAAGACTACAATTAAACATTCAGTTGAGTTTAAGATAACCTGTTTTCATCTTCAAGTTACTGATAAAGCAAGTCGGAAGTCATCACTTTCTTCAAACTTCCTTTATTTCTCAGCTTGTTCTGATTCTAATTCAGTTCAAGATTCCTTCCTTGAAAACTGAAAGCAAAGATTAGATAACATCAGCTTTGATTGTTTGATATGTGATGTTTCGCATAAGTGCAAAAGATTGAAAATTTTACTCGGCACTAACATTTTGGATAGTAATCACTAACCATACCAAAAAAAATCAATTTGGATATTTCAGATTTGTAAAAAAAAAAAAAACAAATAAAAACTCTGGATCTCAAAATGACGACAACAGTTACTGTTAACCTGATTAGCACTAAATTCAGGTATGCACAAAATGTTTTTGATATTTATATAATGTTTACATGATCTGACGACTGCTTCAAGTTCAAGAAAGGCTGCAATAAGTGCACTTCTCGACACGTCAATGTCAGAAAGAACCCTTCCCGTCCACTCTTCTAAGCTGCGCCTTCTCTGCAATAATAACAACCAATATTGCAACCTGAATTTAGTGTATCATTTCATATTTACAATTAAGTATTTGTAATTATCACATGGACCCTACTATTTGTTACACTTAGGGGCACCTCTAATTGCTTAAAAACTGAAATTAAATTGCAATTGAAATTAAATAGATGAGTTTAGAGAAATTTGACACGCGGGATGTTAACAGAGTTCGGCAAAACAAAGGCCTATGTCTCCGGGGCTTCGCAACCTTGAGTGGTGTGCCTTTCTATTACCCAATACGAAATGATTACAACTTGTGAACCGTTGAGCCCTTACACACCAAGCGAGAAGTCAAACGGCCAACTCAAAGAGATGAGAACAAGGTCTCAATTATCTAGAACACAAGAGAAACACTCAATAGATTACTCTAACATAATCTAGATCAAGATTAGTGAAGTAGGTTTGAGGTTGCTTGAGGGATTTTGAAGTTTTAAGCTCTCACAACAATGGAGTAGCCTAAGCTTTCAGAAAATCACTTTTAAAATGATTAGGGTCGGCTGAGGTGACTTTGAAAGTGACCCCTTCAGTCTATTTATAGTGGCAGCTCAAAAATGAGCTGTTTGACATAAAACGTTACCAACGTTTTATTAAACGTTACAACGTTTTATTCAAATGCGATTTTAGAGTTTTAAATCTTTGACAGCTTAGTAAAATGTTACCAACGTTTTATAAAACGTTACAACGTTTTAACCTGTAAAAACTTGATCAAAATAGAAGTTATTTGAAGCTTAATTATTCCTGAAACGTTGCAACGTTTTATAAAACGTTACAACGTTTTAGAAACGTTCCAACGTTTTATAAACGTTACAACGTTTCATGTTGGTACAGTTCAGCTGTGCTTCAGCAGTTCTAAAGCTATTAATCGTTACAACGTTTGTAAAACGTCACAACGTTTGTATAACGTTATAACTTGATTCTTCTTTTGATCAGTTTGTTACTACTGATTATTATAAAACGTTACCAACTTTTTGAAAACGTTCATAACGTTTTATCCCAATTTAATCAACCTCAAACATACTTTATCAAGCTTTTGATTTTACAATTTGTATTCTTGATAAAAGTCTTCGTGATTTCTTCAGTCCAAGCTTATTATATCGCAGTTCTTACTCTTCTTGGACCTATATGTTCTCAAAAATAGAAGAAATCGTAAAATTCAATAATTGTATGTTTTTGCAAATTAGTCAAATAGACATAAAAGATTATTGTACAAACAACAATCTCCCCATTTTGGCGATTTGCAAAAACATACAATGTGAGTAAGTGCATAAATCGAAAATTTTCAAAAATTAGTTAATCCAATTTTGATTTTGCATTTCAATCCATTTGTACCAATTTCTCCCCCTTTTGGAAATTGACGAAAGGGTGAAAAATTAGCACTAATTTAAAGTGCTCCCCCTCAAATTATGCACTCTCTCTTAATTTAGTAATATAGTAACAATAATTTTCAAATAAAAATAAAGTTGAGGGCATAACTTTAACATGCAAGACAATTCAATTTCAATTCACCATATCAACTTATATATATCAATATGCATAAACCATGCATATAAGACATTTCGATTCATGCAATCCAAGTAATTTAATAAGACTTGTCAAGGCGCCAAAATATCCAATTTTACAATTTCGCAAAATAGCCCCTTACAAGTTAGCAATTCATACACCATATTTAAGATATCTACATCTCATACATATCCACACCAAATTTCCAATAACACAATTCAATCAAGTCATGCAATTCAATCAAATTAAACTAGTTGAAATTCACCAATTTAACAATTCAAAACAAATTTAAACCATTTCAAAGCAACAATTCAACTAACATAACTAAATTAAAAGCAATTCAAACAATTAAAATTAAACATGCAATCAACAAACAATTCATGCAATTAACACACAATTTTAAATTAGCAAGTTTTTAATTTTGAAACTAGTGCGGTCTACTCGTCATTCATGGGGTCGTTTGGTGCATCGGCCACTTCTTCTTGACCTTCAATTGGGATGTCCTCTTCTTCATCATCCAGGTCTTCTTTCTCAACCAGATGCTCACGTGCTCGTGCCGGGCTTCCCGAGGGACTATATTGCTTGATAAAGTGATTGGAGAGACTGGATTGTGCTTCATCAAGCGTATTGAGAGCTCGAGCATGTGCTTGCAGTTGTTGCCTAATCTTCATTTGCCCGTTTTCAAGCTTGTCGAACCTCCTTAGCGTGGCTTGATGATTCTGTTGAATCTCAAGACTTTGAGCATGTATTTGTTGACAAAGCCACATCATTTGCACTTCTTGACCTTGTGAAGGGACAAATGCACCCGCTTGTGGCACAAGTTGAGGTTGAGGTTGAGGTTGAGCCAGTGCCACTTCTTCTTCCGGATCCCAATATTGATTGGGTAGGGCTTCCGGATGGTTTATCCATTGGTTGATGGCTCTTGCATCGGGTTCATAGCGCCTCAGACCCGATTCTGAATGACCATGGACCCACCCGATTCTTGTCAAGTGGTCAACCAAACTGGTCAGAAATGATACTTCTGCATCTTCAGGTAATTGGATACTGTTGAGGCGGATGATTTTATGAATGAGATGGGCATAAGGCAAAGAGTGGTTCGTGGTTGAAAATGCACCATTAATGTGACGAAGAAGGAAGTAGGGTATGCTGATCCTTTTTCCATCTATTTGAATGAGATGACGAAGAAAGTACATGGGTCCCCACTCAATATTGGTTTTGATTGTGGCTTTGGGCATGAGGATGTTGTTGATGAAGAGAAAAAGCAACCGATGTAGAGACGGAAGGTGAGAAACATAGATTGAAGACCCGGATATGTAGTTTCGATCAAACCATTTCTTATAATCATTTGAGGTTCCATCGGCATAAAGAGGCCAACTCCTCAAGGGTTAGGTTTTCTCCTCGTCATTCTCAACCCCAAGCCATTGAGCCACATTATTCAGAGAAAGCACGATTTCTTTCCCGCCAACCCAAGAGGTGATTGTGAAGGGTTCATCACTAGTTTTGATGTTTGCATAGAACGTGCGGGTAAGAAGTTGAGTGTAGGGTTCAAAACAAGTTACAATAGGTTCCCAACCCCAATGATTCACATATTCAATTATCTTGTCATCTTCGGGTTGGGAAAAGGTAACCATTGATTTGTCAAACCGATAGCATTTGGTTATTTTCCTATTCATGAAAGATCCCACATAATTCTCATAGGCAACAATATCCCGAAATAGGTATCTATTTGACCGGTGAATTGTCCAGTTCGGTTCTAGGTTCGCCCCACTGTTTTAACCACCCTCTGAGTTCACACGTCTTTTCTTACTACCCTTAGCCACCGCATCTTTCTTTGGAACCATTAGATTAGGTTTAGAGAAAAAGTTTACCGATTGAGAAGTGAAGCGCTAAACCGAGAAGAGGAGAACCCTAGAAGTGCAGTGGTGAAGCCGGATCGTCAATCCAACGGTCGGATCGCCGGATTTGCGTCTAGGGTTTTGGCTAGGGTTTAGGAGAGAGAGAGATAGAGAGAGAGAAATGAGATTTGGAGAAGAGAATAGAGTAGAGAGAAGAGAGGAGAAGAGAAATTAAGAAAAATTTCTTGATTTGGTGGAGTAAGATGGCCGGAATGGGTAGAGAGAGAGAGAACGGCGGAGTAGAGGAAGAAGAGAATATGGAGGAAGAGGAGAGAGGTTTTGGAGAGAAAAGATTAGGAAGGGATGGATCCGGATCCAATATAACGCCTTTTCGCTATAAAACGTTACCAACGTTTTGAAGGATTTCATGATGCGAATCAGATAAAATAAAAAAAATTTAATCCGATAACATCTAAGATCGTTCTATTATTGCTAATTTATCCATGTCGTAATCATATACATATTCCTGCAAGAGGGAATTTTATATCATACCTATGATCTTTAACGTAGCTTGATTCCTCTGAGGTTCACCTTGAATCCGAAACAAGAACGGTGTCGAGTTTGTGCTAGCGAACTCTCTTCCGCGTCTAGCTTTTCACCCGTCTATTAATCGATTGTATAATCAATCGATATATATTTTAGCAAAATGTTTTGGAGAAAAAAAAACTCTAAACTCACAAGAGAGAGAGAAAAGCCATACCTGATGTATATATATTTTGTTCTATTATTTACAGGCATTAAAAATATAATTAGACTCTTTAAATTCGTATTAAAACATGAACAGAATTCGAAACAGCACATCAACTTCTGACCTTTCGTTACTAAAACTATCATAACTTTCTGTAGGGAATTCCAAACGACTTGAAACTTTCACCGTTGGATTCTAGATCCAAAGGGCTACATAATTCATATAGATCATATGCCCAGATTGGTTAATGTTTTCCCCTTCAAATGCTCATTCAAAGTTGCCTTAAAATCTGTCCATTTTGTAATCCGAATTTAATGGTCATAATCAATATTTGTTTGGGCTTATTCTCTTCTCAATTTGCTAAAATATGTTTTGGACTTGGGCTTGGGCTTGAAATAAATTTATATTTCATAATATTCACATATTATGATATGTGCAACGAATATTATTCTCATAATATGCACATTACAATATATATTTATTTCCCTGCTAGTCAGTCACATCATGTGACATAATATTTATTTCTTGTTTCCCGTTCAGTTGGTGTGACCTATATTGAGGATCTATATTATGTTGGCAATGAAATAAAATATTTAATTTCATAAACTGTAAGCGGTATTCTAGCTATACATTACAGCTACCCAAATAACATAGACGTTTAGTAATCCTTTTACGAAACGCGATCCTTACAGTAATGTAACATTTGTCATTACTTGTGTCCATTTCTTGCCTTATGATATTCTGATTAATATACAAAGTAGGACTGTGTCATCTTTATATTATAATCATTTCTTGATCTCTATTAAGCAAATTATAAAATTATAACTGCACTTCAGTTATATTGGATCCATTTATAATTCTACTTTACCAAGGGGCCCAAAATATCATTTCTCATTATTAATGAGTGACAATGATGCTATTGACATATATCATTTTCCCGCACAAGTTACATATAAAGAACTATTATTTTTATCACCACTTCTTGCAAGTAGCTTTTAATAATAATCACGTTTGTACATTCCTCATGTGAAAACAATATATGTCTCAATCTTGAAATCAGAGACACGATGAAAACATTAATAACACTAACACAATCCATATAATGTTTCATCTATTAGGTCTGTTCAATATATGAAGCATTTCATACATTCGTGTTATTAAATGATAATATTTTATCAACGTTTGCAGAACTACAACGTACTTTTAATCAACACGACAGTCTTATATGTCATATTAGTGTTCCTGCTAATATGCAAAGCCTGTGAACATTTTAGTGTTGTATATTTATTTACTTAAAGTCCTGCAGTTCAAGACCAAGTGCATCTTCTTGAACACTTCTAAATATAAATATAAAACTCATGGAACAAAATGTAAATCACATTCAATTCATAAATATAACATATATAAAAGAGAATCAACAAATGATAACTTTTAGAACACAAATCTAACACGTTTTACAATCGTTACCAACGTTTGTTTAAAACATTGTGTTTTTACCTAAAATGTTATAACGTTTTTGTAACGTTTGTGTAACGTTTTTGTGAAGCTTTCGGACTTTTGAAGTCTCATAAAACGTTACCAACGTTTGGAAAGCATTACAACGTTTTCATTTATAATTTTTGCAATTTTGGTCCCTTGTCAGGTAACCGTTGTAACGTTTTACAAACGTTACCAATGTTTTGAATGAAACTTTTACAATGTTAGCCCCTTGTTAGACAAACGTTGCAACGTTTATAAAAACGTTGTGACGTTTCTAAAACATTGGAACGTTTTTGAAACGTTTGTGTAACGTTTTGGTGCACCTTTCGGACTTTTGAAGTTTCACAAAACGTCACCAACGTTTTCAAAAACGTTATAACGTTTTATTTCTGTAGAACATTCTTTAAATGAACTATTTTGATTGTAAATGATTATTTTGAAATAAGTTATGAATATGTTTATTATCTAAATTCAAGCATGCCTAATTTAAATCTCAATTCATTGTGTTGTTGAGTGTTCAGGGGTTTTGTGAATATATCGGCAATTTGTTCTTTGGTGTCGATATGTATGAGTTCAATTTCACATTTTTCTATATGATCCCTAATAAAATGATGCCTTATCTCTATGTGCTTTGTTCTAGAATGAAGGACCGGATTTTTGGATATCATAATGGCACTAGTATTGTCACACATAATTAGTACGTTGCGGAAGCGAATTTCATAGTTATTTAGGGATTGAATCATCCAAAGAATTTGTGTGCAACAACTACCGGCCGCTACATACTCGGCTTCCGTTGTGGAAAGGGCAACCGAGGTTTGTTTGCGACTTGACCAAGATACAAGTGAACCACCAAGAAATTGGCATGTACCACTTGTGCTTTTTCTATCCATACGGTCTCCAGCAAAATCGGTATCGGCATATCCTATCAAGTCTAAATCCGATTGTTTGCCATACCATAATCCCAAATTTAAACTACCCTTGACATATTTAAGAATTCTTTTAACGACTTTCAAGTGCAATTCTTTGGGATTTGCTTGATACCTAGCACATAGACATACCGCAAATATTATATCGGGTCTACTAGCAGTTAAATAGAGTAGGCTACCTATCATAGCTCGGTATTGAGTGATGTCCACCGATGTGCCATTCGGATCCGAGTCAAGATTTGCATTCGTAGCCATTGGAGTTTTGCTTGTATTGCTATCGGTCATCCCAAAAGTGCCATCCATGAGTTCCTTGATTTGAAGTCCCAAGAAGAAATTCAATTCACCCATCATGCTCATCTCGAATTCACTACTCATAAGAGAAGAAAATTCCTCGGCAAGTGCCACATTAGATGAACCAAAAATTATATCATCTACATAAATTTGCACTACCAATAGTGATCCATCTCTCTTCTTGGTGAAAAGAGTTGTATCATTTTTACCTCTAATGAATTCATTGTCAATTAGAAATGAACTTAATCTACCATACCATGCCCTAGGGGCTTGTTTAAGTCCATAGAGTGTTGGGGTTTTGACGGTTCAAACCCATTGATTTAGCTTAACAGCGGAAGTGTGTAAAACAAAAATTTTACGGTTAAGTTAAGCTAAAAATTAAACGAGGTATGTCAGGAAACCTTCCAAGGCGGTCCACCTTCAGTATTCCTTTGGCATCAAAACCTCATTTAATTTATTTACAGATCTACTCCATAATTGATTTTCTAAAGCATTAAATCTATTTACAAATTAAATAGATTAATATAACAATTTATACCTCAATTCCAAATCTCAGTTGGAATGCAGAATAAGCGAGAAGAGCTACACCAAGGAAGGAATCGACTCGTAGTATCACACGTGTGATACCTCTATCGGTTATCCACCAGGACTAACCGGAGAGCGGTTTATTTCTTCTGCCAGAAATACCGTAAACCGCGGAATTCTGCTGAAACACTATTCACCGAGAAAAAGGACGAAATAAATATATTTGTGTCCCGAGATTACTTGGTATCGCTTTAAAAGCTAAACCGCGGGATTTCGCAAAATATATTATTTTCCTAATCTCGAAATAACCGAAATCAAGGAAGAGAGAAAAACCGATTAACAAAGTAATCAGATTAACACGTGAATTAGTGAGTCTTTCTCTCTACCCCTACCCCTCTATTTATAGACTTTTGAGGAGGTTTGCAAAAGACCAAAATACCCCTCAAAACAAATCTATTTACCAAAAGCCCTTGACACCTCATCCTTTTTCATGTGAAATGACCAAAATACCCTTGCCACCTCACATGACACATGTCAACACATGGGAAGTCGGCACCAAGGGTAAAAGACCATTTTGCCCTTGGCCCATTAAGGCATGAATAGTGTTGGGCTTTGATTTTGGGCTTTGACTTTGGGCCTTTAATTTTAATTAAGGCTTTGATTATTTTGGGCTTTTAAATCCATAATTCAAACCCATAATTAACAATTAAAATTCCAAATCATATATATATAATTGTCATGTACAATTATATTTCTTTTCGGTTATTGTTCGGTAACTTTTATACAACGTAACGTGTACGTTTATAAATTAACCGTTGTTTCTGCTTGTCATTCTAAATGACATTTATAATTTAATTATATCACGTATAATCAATTATAACCATCTTAATATTAATTATAATCAATTTATAATTAATCAGTAAGATTCTCCGAGTAGCTCCTATATGGTGTGACCCAATAGGATCTGTGTTATGTTGGTAAACAGAGTTAAAACTGTTTTAACTTCTGTTAGTCATGGGTGGCATCTAGCAACACATCATGACCATCCAATTACACAGATGATGCTGTACTGTACAATATCACGATCCAGTAAATAATTTACTTGTGTCAGTTCTTCTGTCTCATAGCTATCAGATCAGTTTTAAGGTAGATATGTGTCATCCTTGTTAACTGTATCTTTTCTTGATCTTGAGTAGATTATCAAATATAATTACTCTTGTAATTATACTGCATGCAGATAATCTAACTCTACCAAGGGGCCCAGTGATGCTATAGCTCGTATAGAGATACGAGGGACAAGTAGTATTCTTGGTAGACTATCACTTCCTCACCTAAGCTATACATATGGAAATGCTACCGTTATGGCTGCTTTTTACGGACAGCGTTAGATAACACTTACTCATATATATTTCTTAGTGGGAACGATAAATACCTCATACTGCAGAACTTTGACACTGAATGAAAACATTAATGACACGAACACAATTCTATTTAATGTTTCATTCGGGGTCTGTCAAATACCATGTTCCTAGAACATGTATCTATGTGATTAAAATGACATCTCGTGTCAGGTGGTTTGTAAAACTTAACCATCTTTTAATCCACATACTAACCTTATAGCGGTAATTAGTGTTCCTGCTAATTACCTTGGTCAGTGATCTTTTAAGAGTATATATTATCTATATTATGGAGTTTCACAATTTCAGTCATGAACTCGAAATGATCCACAAATGCAATAATACTCAAGGCAACAAAATGATATATAAATAAACATTCAATTCATGAACAAAGCTTTATGATTAATTTATCGTATTATTGACTTCTAGATTATTACAAACTAACATAGAGTGCTTTGGTGAGTCTATACACATGATTAGGAAATGTTAAATCAACAAAGCCTTGAGGTTGATTAACATACACCTCCTCATCTATGAATCCATTCAAAAATGCACTTTTAACATCCATTTGAAATAATTTGAAATTTTTGTTTGAGGCATATGCTAAAAGCATTCTAATGGATTCAAGACGAGCTACGGGTGCAAAGGTTTCTTCAAAGTCAATACCCTCTTGTTGTTTGTACCCTTGAGCTACCAACCTAGCTTTGTTGCGAATTACATTTCCATCTTCATCCTTTTTATTTCTAAAAACCCATTTAGTTCCAATAATCATTCTATCACTTGGCTTAGGTACAAGTTCCCAAACTTTGTTCCTTTCAAATTGACCAAGTTCTTCTTGCATGGCACAAATCCAACTAGGGTGTACATTTGCATCTTTGAAATTTTTAGGTTCGATATGAGATACAAATGCACAATGACCTATCATTTGATTTAATTTAGATCTTGTTTTAACATTTTCCCTAAGATCACCAATTACATTAGAAAGAGGATAAGATGGTACTTCCCTTAGGTCTTGAGGAATTTGGTACTCAATTCTTGGAGGTTGTATCTCTTCGGTTTGCATTCCTTCAACTATTGGATCCATCTCATTATTGGTTGCATCTTCAATTATTTGATCCGTTTTAATATTGTTGGTTGTATCCATTTCGGGTTGAGTTTGTTCGGGTTGATTCTCAATTGTGTCGGTTCTTGTTTCAACTTCATCTTGATCAAGAATTGGCACTTCAACACCTACAATCTCAATACCTTTCTCGACCTTTTGATTAGCACTTTCATCAAATTTAACATGCACGGATTCAATTACAATTCTTTGAGATGGAATGCAAATTCTATAGGCTTTACTTGAATTTGAGTACCCTACAAACATTCCCTCAATTGATTTAGAATCAAATTTAGTTACTTTGGGAGATTCATCAAGAACAAAGCATTTTGAACCAAATACTCTAAAATGAGATATCTTAGGCTTGTATCCTTTCCATAGCTCATATGGTGTTTTATTCAATATGGTCCTTATGCTTACGCGATTTACTATGTAGCATGCCGTATTTACCGCCTCGGCCCACAAATGTTTGGGTAAGGAGTATTCATTTAGCATGGTTCGGGCAAGCTCAACTAAGGTTCGGTTCTTCCTCTCAATTACCCCATTTTGTTGAGATGTGCGAGGAGCCGAATACTCATGTTTGTATCCCCTTTTAGAGCAAAGTTGATCAAATTTTACATTTTCAAATTCCCCTTCATGGTCGCTTCTAATTCTAATGATTTTTTACCCCTTTTCATTTTCAACACGTTTGCAAAATTCAATGAAGTTGCTAATTGCATCATCCTTGTGTTGTAGGAATAAAACCCAAGTAAAGCGACTATAGTCATCTACAATTACATATGCGTATTTCTTTTTGGCCAAACTTGGTACACTAATTGGTCCAAATAAATCCATATGTAACAATTGCAAAGGTTGATCGGTTGAAGCCATGTCCTTGGATTTAAAGCTACTTTTAGTTTGTTTACCTTGAACACATGCCTCACATAGTCCTTCAAGTTCTAGTTTATGTGTTGGTAAACCTCGTACAAGATCTAATTTCACTAATTTCCTAATGGTATCAATTGAAACATGACCTAATCTACGATGCCATAACCATGATCCATTAGATGTGACACTTAGACATGTTTCACCGGAGTCAAAATGGGTAAAATACAAGTAATATACATTTTTCTTTCTTTTACCCGAATATATCAAAGCATCATCCGAAGACCTAACTATGTGACAAGCATTAATATCAAATTTAGCATAGTATCCCGAGTCACATAGCTTACTCACACTAAGTAAGTTATAATCTAATCCATCAACAAGATATACATTAGATATGGTCAAGTGTTGGTTACCAATTGAGCCTATACCAATAATAGAGCTCTTTCTTTGATTATTGCCAAAGGTAACCGTACCTCCATCATATGGTTCTAAGAATTTAAAATTAGATTTGTCACCGGTCATATGGTGTGAGCATCCATTATCAATTATCAAAGTACTTTCCTTTTGAGATGAAATCAAACACACCTACAAAGAATATATTAGTTATTATTGAGTTAGTAACTAACATATACCTTGTCTTTAATCTCCCCCTTTATGTTTGACAATTATAATACTTTTAGGGGAGATTAAGTGTGAACCTAAGCTAGTATAGCTTTAGGAATCCAAACAACATTATGTTTGTTATTTACATTCCTAAATCTACATTCTAAGGAAGTGTGGCCAAGTTTGCAACAATAGTTGCACATTGTAGTTGATTGCTTTTGAGTAGTAGAACCTTGTTTGAGAATGGATTGGTATTTCACTTCATGCATACCACTCTTAATGATTACCATGTGACCTATTTGCAACTTTAAATGCAACACTCTTGGTTTTGTTTGAATCAAATCTATTGTGATGTTGGGGAACATCTCTAGCTAAACCATTTCTTTGAGTTTGATTTTGTAAAACAATCTTGTTTTTGAATTCATAAAACCATCCATCGGGTCCTTTGAAATAAGTTTTGTTTGACTCCTTTGGATTAAAAGTGTTCATATCATTATTTTTAAAAGCTTTTTTGTTTTTAACATTTCTTTTATTGTACTTGTACCTAAATGCATAATTTGGTGATTTTTCATTTTGTTTGACATTCGAGACATGTGAAGACTTCAATTTTGATGTTTCCTTGTTCAAGGGAGTTAAACCCTTTTTAGTAAAAAATTGATAAGTTGAATATTGTTCACAATTAAACTTAAGTTTGGCATTTGGAATGCTTGAAATTTGAGAATGTTCCCCTTTTTCTTTAGGGCCTTGCATGTGATTTGATTTAAGTGAGGATTTACCCTTCTCAAATCCAAGACCAACTCTATCATTTTTATAATAGGATTGATCATGTATCAACTTGCTCACATAGTAGGGATCTAGACTAGTGACTTTTGATAATTCACTAGGAGATCTCAAGGCCCGAATTTCGGTCTCCAAGGTTTGAACCTTGACTTTTAAAATGCCTATTTCACCTAAGTGCGATGCTTTTAATTTTTTATTTTCAAGTTCTAACATATCATTTTTAGCAATTAATTTTTGAATAATACCTTCCTTTTCAACCAAGGTTCTATTTGAATCATCAATGAGAGATCGCAACCTAGATTCATTAGCATCTTGCATTAGGGTTTTATTTGTGAAAGTGCTTGCATCATTGGTTTCTAGCCGATTGGTACACAAGTCATGGTTGGTCTCACTTGTAAGTATATAATTTTCAATATCAATTTCTCCACTATATTCTTCACCACCTTCATTTACAAATTCTTGTTCGGTCTCATAACCATCAAGACTAAGAGTTGAATGTACCTCATTTGCGAAATTTGTTGAGGTTTTGACTTCATCATCTCTCTCCTTGGCATTCCTTGATTTAGCAAGCTCCATGAGAAAGTTGATGGTTGTCTCATCGGTGATGTTCTTGCTTGCTATAATTGAGTCCATGTCAATCTTCAACAGACCTTCATCCACACTTGCCATCAATGCAAGGTTGATCTCCTCTTCATTTTCCGATTCCATATCGGATTTATCCGTCTCGCTATCCGAAAACAAGGCTTGCATAGCTTTGGCTTTCTTCTTTTTGTATCCGTCATACTTTTGCCTTGGTTTTCGGTCTTGTTGTTTCTCACCATTCGTATTCTTCAATTGTGGGAATAGTTTGAAACATGTTTGGATAGTATGTCCCTCTCTATGGCATGCAAAACATACTA
Source organism: Carex pumila (assembly GCA_033356055.1). NCBI lineage: Eukaryota > Viridiplantae > Streptophyta > Magnoliopsida > Poales > Cyperaceae > Carex > Carex pumila. The sequence continues at coordinate 164,416 of JARJHM010000360.1, forward strand.
TCCTCTTGCTCTTCTCTTCTCGTTCCTTGTTATATTTTCTTTCAAAATCAAGCATCATTTGAAACATCTTTGATAAGAGAAAGGCATCTTTGGATGTTTCATGATCAATTTTGTTGATAAATTGATCATTTGAGAGATGGGTGTTTGAGGAGCTAGGAAAGTTACGGTTTTGTGCCGAGAAAGCTACGGTTTTGGATTTTGAGTTTTGCTTCAAATCACCGGATTGTCGAAGTTTTTCTTCGAAGCTCCTAAAATGTGCATAAAGGTCATCCGGTGTGAATGTGTCATGCGTGCCTTGGATTGCTTCTAGAGCACTCACCAATCCGGACCATCCATCCCTCATAAGCATCACCCTCAATAGCTTTCCTACAATTTTATTGTTAGAAAGTGGTTCTCCCAATTCGGTAAATTCATTTTGGATATGCATAAGTCTATTATACATATCCTCAATGCTTTCACCATCTTCAACCTTAAAGGTTTCAAATTTTGCCTCTAAACCGGTTAGTTTGGTTCGTTTGATTTGGGTATTTTCTTCATACCGGTTTACAAGAGCATCCCACATTTCTTTTGCACTTGAAGCACTACCAAAGAGTGAGGCTACCGATTCACTAACCAAGTTATATATGGCATTGGTTGCAAGATCATTTTCTTTTTTGGTTTGTTTGGAATCGGGAGTTTCAACCTTAGATTCGGTTTCACCATTGGTGGCAATGGAAGTAAATGTTGGTGTGTAACCATTTTCAACCACATTCCATACCTCAAGAATGTTCAAGTAGTTAATCATGGTTTTCTTCCAATGCATGAAATTTTTGGTGGTAGTACCAAAAATTAAGGGTTCTTTCACGGATCTATAGGGTGCCATTTGTCAAGTTGATTTAACTCCAATTAAGTGTGCCTTAATTTGAGTAACTTGCTCTGATACCACTTTGTTACACTTAGGGGCACCTCTAATTGCTCAAAAACTGAAATTAAATTGCAATTGAAATTAAATAGATGAGTTTAGAGAAATTTGACATGCGGGATGTTAACGGAGTTCGGCAAAACAAAGGCCTACGTCTCCGGGGCTTCGCAACCTTGAGTGGTGTGCCTTTCTATTACCCAATACGAAAGGATTACAACTTGTGAACCGTTGAGCACTTACACACCAAGCGAGAAGTCAAACGGCCAACTCAAAGATATGAGAACAAGGTCTCAAGTATCTAGAACACAAGAGAAACACTCAATAGATTATTCTAACCTAATCTAGATCAAGATTAGTGAAGTAGGTTTGAGATTGCTTGAGAGATTTTGAAGTTTTAAGCTCTCACAACAATGGAGTAGGCTAAGCTCTCAGAAAATCGCTTTTAAAATGATTAGAGTCGGCTGAGGTGACTTTGAAAGTGATCCCTTCAGTCTATTTATAGTGGCAACTCAAAAATGAGCTGTTTGACATAAAACATTACCAACGTTTTATTAAACGTTACAACGTTTTATTCAAATGCGATTTTAGGGTTTTAAATCTCTGACAGCTTAGTAAAACGTTACAACGTTTTAACCTGTAAAAACTTGATCAAAATAGAAGTTATTTGAAGCTTAATTATTCCTGAAACGTTGCAACGTTTTATAAAACGTTACAACGTTTTAGAAACGTTCCAACATTTTATAAACGTTACAACGTTTCATGTTGGTACAGTTCAGCTGTGCTTCAGCAGTTCTAAAGCTATTAATCGTTACAACGTTTGTAAAACGTCACAACGTTTGTATAACGTTATAACTTGATTCTTCTTTTGATCAGTTTGTTGCTACTGATTATTATAAAACGTTACCAACATTTTGAAAACGTTCATAACGTTTTATCCTAATTTAATCAACCTCAAACATACTTTACCAAGTTTTTGATTTTACAATTTGTATGCTTGATAAAAGTCTTCGTGATTTCTTCAGTCCAAGCTTATTATATCGCAGTTCTTACTCTTCTTGGACCTATATGTTCTCAAAAATAGAAAAAATCGTAAAATTCAATAATTGTATGTTTTTGCAAATTAGTCAAACAGACGTAAAAGATTATTGTACAAAAACAGTATTAGTTCTCTAACACTGGTACCACCCTCAGGCCATGAAAGAGAAGTTTAAAACTCTTTAAGCTTTTTTTTTTTTTTTTTTTTTTCTGATTCTCTCTTATCTAGTTCTCTTCTTACTTGTGTAATTTACTGATACTTACAGAGGCACCCATTGCTTAAAAATAAATTAATAAACACAGCAACCAAAAGCAAAAGCAAAAGCAAAGAAGAAGCATGCTGGTACTGTGATTATCAAAACCATACAAAATATCCTTTAACTGAAAATAAATGAAAACGTTGGCTCTAAGTCAAATTTGCCAAAACTGTTTCATGGGCATGTAAAAACTGTTTCAAACTTGCTAAGTTATGTGGCTAAGTTGAATGATATAATAATGTAAAAATATCATGTAAAAACCACAAATGGATACACATACATTCCAGGAATATTCCTATGTAATTTGACCATCATCTCACAATCAAAATGTGGAGAATTGAGGTGAAAAACACGAGACCCACAAAATAAAATCAGTACCAGTATCATGGTTTGTGTTTTCTCTCTGAAAAGAATTATTCATTTTGTGTTTTCTCTCTGAAAAGAATTATTCGTCCTTGAAATTATCTAAATTATTATAAAATAGAAATTTTCTTTCTGGGACGAAATATGCAAGAAATTAAGTGAAGGGAATTTGTATCCTATGAGTTGAGTTGAGTTCAATTTTTGAGCAGTGATTTAATTGTGCACGAATATTAATGGTGGCTAGAATGACTACATTAATTCTGGATGTGAAGCTAAACTCAAAATTTTATACAGACCTGAGACCTGAAGCATGCAATGGCGCACATGGGTTGAAGAATAAATTAAAAATGATCTCGCTGTGCCTGTGCCTGTGCCAAGTGCCCAAGTCGAATGCTATGTTATATGTATAGTAGGAGTATGGCTAATTGGCTATGTATATTATATTATTTGAGCTTTGCAATTCGCTTCGCGTCGGAAAAGGGATGTTATATTCTATTGTTATACCTATGGCTATGGCTATGGCTATAATATAAGTTAATCATAGAAATGGATCTTAATTAATTTTCATCTCATAAATTAAATTAATGCATCTTAAGTTCTTAACCACATCTCACAAATCAAGTAGTAGTTCTTTTGCAACTTTGCCAACAAAGCCGCTCTAATCTATAATATTAAATGATTTAAATGAGTCATCGCGAGAATGATACGATTATGCCGGCCATTTTTTTTAATACCCAAAAAAGAAAAGAAAAATATAAAAATAACCTCCGTTTTTTTTTTCCAATAACACATAAAGAAATATATTAATTTTTCTTACAGCCGCGAAAAATCCGGCCTGAAAAATATTGATCCGGGTTATTTGTTGCAGTCTTTCTAATAAATTAAATTATATTGTATTTCATCTATTTTTAAAGAAATATATTCAACATTTCTAATATTTCAATATTAAAAAAAATTTCTGTTTAAAAAAAAAAAAAAAAAAAACTAAGTGGACCGCCTGAATACTGGGCAGTTTGCTAAAATTTTGGCCCGCCCCGTTTTCAGGCGGTTAGGGCATATATAAAAAAAAAAAAAAAAAAAAAAAAGCCTGAGGTTATTTTTATATTTTTCTTTTCTTTTTTGGGTATTAAAAAAAATGGCCGTGATTATGCCTATCCAAAATAAAGCAAGTCTTAAAGTAGAAAATTATTGTTAAATTTCCAATAACAACCCTAAAATCACCGCCTAAAATTATAAACATATTCACTATAGATACCTAGTTTTAACAATAATAGTACTAAATTCATTTAATTGGTGCGGGTTCGGATTACATCAAGGTCCATCTCAGTAGGATTGGTTGCTTGCAACTCAACTTGGATGCCATCTATCTCTCTATTAAACCGAGTGCGTACAGATATCTCGACTTTTGTGTGACCAACGTGTATAGTGCCTATTCGAGAATAACATAGGGGTCAATATTATTTGGGCTTGGAGATTTGTGCATAACGTATTTGAATGATTGAGATATTCCTAAAAAAACACTTTGATATATGAGAAGAATACAAATTCTATTAATCATGTTACATAAAGCATCTTGCTCCTCACTCTTGTTGTCAGGGACCTTCTCACAGATTAGAAAATAAGTTAGAAATCTTGAGTATTACGAATAATTTGATATTCATCTAGATTATTCTTAAAAAATGCAGCATGTAAATAGTTAGGCAATAAAAGTATAAACTATTAGTTGAAGTTGAAATTATTTTATTGAAAATAAATACACCCATTTTTATTATATTTCATAAGATCTACTAATTAAAATATTATTTTATTTTACTAATATATATATATATATTTATTGGTATCTAAGAAGAACTTAATTCTTTTTTTTTATTGAATTGTAAATAATTCGATTTAATAATTGCATACCATATATCGTAAGGAAACTTTTTTATTTATTTTCTTTATTATCTTATTTTATAACATAAATTTATTTGTTAAATTATTTCAGGTTAGCTTGTCTTCTATACACATTAACTAACTAGAGCATTTGCTTAAATATACAAATAATGCAAGTACATCACACAAATATAGTGATTTGTTGGTGGTGGTCATAAGAAATTCATTTTTCGAAACTATATAAGGGGAAATAAAAAATCATTTGTCTAAAAAATGAAGAATATATTACCTAGCTAGTATTCCATATTAAGAATATTTGTTGATATTACTTTAATAAAATTAATAACGATACATATATTTTATTTTTAGAGATCTGTAACATGCAATTTAATATCTGTTATGAAGTACTTATTACATTAATAATTAAATAAAATTAAGAGCTTTGATATGGTTGCACTGCACATGACCCGATGGACTATCATGCATGTAGGTTATCAAATTTAATGACTCGATCCGAGTCAACATGAATGATTTTTTTTATTTTTTTATTATCAAATAATTAATTTGATTTGTATATGAATTTTGAAATTCTTTGGAACGACATTGTTTGCATAAGAGTGGATACATCTTTTTAGAGTTAGCAAAAATAAGTCAATTAATTGCAGGTATTTAGTGGACTTGAAAATTATTTGTCAATCTTTTTAATTAATTAACATTAGAATTCAAAATGCACGTAATATCCACCTAAATAAATATATATATTTTTATGCATGACCTTGCTTGTGTCTTATTTAAACAAGTTACCGCATCTCTGAAAAACATAACAAATTTGTTCAAACAACATGTACATTTACAAAGAATTGATTTCATACGAAATTTTTTGTAAAAAGCCTCTAAAAATATATAAGTGCATGCCTACATGATTAATTAATAATTCAAATCATGTAAATTAGATAATTGAAAACTAGCATCATATAATTTTTTTAAACATTCTATATATATATTTTGTAATTAGTCAGATTTAATTTGTACTACTTAATTAATTAAGACACTGATAAACTGTTTGAGAGAGATTTGGTACATATAGATAGATATAATCTCATTGATACCGTACGTAGTATCTCTAAAGTCTGACATGCAAAGTTTGTTGTAATGTAATGCATCATAGCAATTCATCTAAAAGATATTTAGAAAAATATATATAGACATATAGTACATAAACAAAAATAATTATAATTTGAAATTAAATCATGAGAAATGAGAATAGATAAGAGGCAGAAACTGCAAAAGGGAGAGTGAAATGAGGGCTTCCAATAAATTAAAAGAAGGATTTATTTAATTAGGGTATATATAGCCCCGCGCGCGTGTATTAAATTTATTCTTATTGGCTTTATTTTTAACTAATCAATTAATTGGATTGTTTTATTTTTATTGAAGCTTAAATTAATCTTGTTTGTTAGAGTACGTGTGTCCAACATTTCAAGATCCTTAATTATCAAATCATAAGGTATCTGAATATATTTTTAGACTTGAAACAAAAAAAAAGATGTACCGGTATGTGGTTGTCCGAATTGATGATAAGGAAAATAAGATAATTGTAGAGAAGGGGTGAATGTGTCAGAGATACATTATCTATTAATGATTGTTGATTTGTTATTTACTATAATTTTATTACCTGATGATTGTCAATTTGCTGTTTATGAATATGATTTTGTAACTAAGTATAATTGTTAAAAGAGTAACTTCTTATTTAAATATATATATTTGTATTTCTTTTGTATGAATTTTCATAGATTAATTGTGCTTTTCTATTATAGATTTTTACATATTTTTGAAGGAGAAGGGTTCTAATGGCCTCCTCCATTGTGCCTCTATTTTTCTACGGATTTACAAATAATTAATATTTCCAAGTTTTAGTTTAATCTAAACATGCATATCAAGTGATATCAAGGTGAAACATTAGTTTTAATTCAAGGCACTATGACTAAAGGTACAAATTAAGAAGCAAAAAAGAGCACAAATTAAGCTGAACCAGCACTATGACTAAAGGGGTGAAGTCAAGTATCACAGAAATTTACACAACAAAACTATCTTAGTAAAGAACTTTGTCCTTTTGTTTAACCAAATGCACTGCACAAACAAAATTGTTCATGCAGTCATTGCCATCACAAACAAAATAAGCTCTCTCTCCCTAACAACGACTAACTAAGTTAGAAATTAACTAGATATTCACAACACGCGTGTCGGGTCAATCAGCTATCAACCCTCTCTTCTTTCTTCATTATATTGCGCCATTTGTCCTTGAGATCAATCGGAATTCTGGTTTTATGAAATACATTTGGATACAATTCTAAAATTGCACTCCAAGGAATTCTCCCATCAACTGTGACTGTGACCCCAAATTTTTTCATCCCTTCCTGTTACATAAATTTGGGGTGAAAATTGAAGCACATAAATATCAAACAAATAAGAAAAATGGTTAATCTAAGAAAAATACGTACTCTAAGAGCATTTTCCTCTTCAGCCGACCAGGGAAGCATGTTGCGTCTACGAGGACCTGCAACCTTATTGGAACTGAGAGATGGAACAACCAAAACATATCAACTTCAGTTACATAAATTATGAGCTTCTTTGGTTAGGTCCAATAATTGCAAAGATATGTGGCCAGTTGTAGGGTTGGCTTATAGATATTACAAGTAATCAAAGGTATCAACAAATATGGCCAACTCTCTTCATTAATTCAACAAACTACAACTGTTAATATGATGAAAAAATAAAAGCAAAACAGGAGCCTTACTAACGAGGCGTCGGTCTGCGCTTTTTTCTATTTTTTGCATCTGCATTAATTCCATATTCTCTTCTTCTCTCATTCCCCAGACGTGGCTCCGGGACCCGACTTAACATGTATATACTTATCTAGCCGTGCAAATGCTGAGTCAGCCTCACACTTCTTAGCCTCCTCACCTCTCCCACCAAGTATATCCCTATCCTTTGACACATTTCTGTCATTAGATTTGACATGTTTCTCCTTCCTCTTACCATTTTTGTCCACCCTTCTTCTGCTGTCTCTCAAGTCTGATTCCGAGCTCAAGAGAGTAGCATCACCATTTTCATCCTCTGCTGTACCATCATCACTGGATACAGCTTTTTTGCCCTTTCTTTTACCAGTTATGTTTTTTTCAACCTTTTGTTTTCCCTTTTCGCCCTTTTCTTGGTTTTCATCTTTCTTCATTTTAAGAAAGGGGGACATGCTCTCCCTGGCAAGGGAAAAGTCCTTTTTAGCACCAGCATATTCTTGTTCAGCTCTAGAGTGCGCACAACAGGGGCAGTAAAACAGACCTTCTTTGTCAAAGCTGCTTGGGGTGGTCATAATGCAGCTCTCATGCACAGTTATTCCACAGTCTTTTCTGGAATTTTTGACCTCCCTTGTTACATACAATGCACCGGTTATGTTCTGAGAAGGGTATCGGAGAACCCATAAATCTCTCGCAATCACTCGCATCATCTCGAAAATCGGCATTGGACCTTAAATTATTATCATTTTCATTTCTGGAGGGTTCAATTGGAATGCTTGTCTCTGGGATAGGTTCTTTAGGCTGTAATAATAGAACAAAAGTATAATTACAGAAGTAGCAAATAATTGATTATATCATCTATATAACGAAGAAAACACTTCATATAAGCTCCTAAAGATCCTCTCCCCCCACAACCCACCCCGCCCCCCCCCCCCCCCCCCAAAAAAAAAAAAAAAAAAAAACAGAGATAACGGATAACATAAAAGATCAAATCACCTAAACACCTTTGGAAAATATGATCAGAACCTCTCCTCTCTCATAAATTCTCTAAAATACCCTAATTAACCTTAACCCGTTGATGATGATGATAATAAGTACCCTTTGCATAAAATGGAGAAACTCAGCAAGCAGTGGTACAGGACATACTGATATTGAAATTAAACAAGTGCTACAAAATGCACGATTTCCCCTTAAAATTAACATCAGAGTGGCATGTGAAGTACCTCTTCGACTGATGTCTTTGACTCAGCATCTCTCCTCTTCAGAATAAACTTGTTCATGTCATCACTTAAAGGTTCACTCCTCGCTGCTTCTAAATTAGATACATTTCCTATCTGGCACAATAATTAATGCATAAATAGAAATAAAAAAAATATATATATGCAGCTCTCCTCTTCAAAATGTATGAAGTTTCTTTTACATCAATCTACCAAATAAGCTCAAGTGATCCTGAAATAAGTCCGCCAAGACACTTATTCGGTAATTTTGAGGTGTTCAACTTGAAAAGTAAAAGAAAGAAGAAAAGAAAAATAGTACCACTGTTGTGGGATTATCTTCTTGCAAAGGTTCACTGGTTGTCTTATCAGCATCAAGGGCATTCTGAGAAGACAAGTTTTGTGAGGCATCATTGTGCATAGGCCCTGATGTACCACCCGACCTAGGGCTGGTAATCATCTCCTGTTCATCATCTACAACATTATCTCTTTGCCTATGACTTGAAGAAGAACCATTTTCCCTTGTGGAATGCAGTTTAGCATTAGGTCCTGAAACAGATTGTTTCAATTAAAATAAAAAGGAAAGAAAAATGAATGAAGCAAGGTTATAGTCAGAAGAAAGATTCATTTTGTCAGCACAAGGTATTTAGCTGGTACATGATTGAAGAACCTAATCCGGTGGATATGCTGGTGTAGCTATCGATTTGACCTTTTTTAGGTTTTTAATTGCAGAAATGCGTATTACCCTGAACTAATTTAGGTTATTTGGATAGCACTTGTGGTGGTATGTGGAATCCCAACTTGTCTGTAACCGTGCATTAGGAAAAGGCACCAGTATTTTTCACATAACAGAAAAAACAGCTAAGTTAATTACCAGTTGAATAGAGGGTTTTGGCAATGCTGATCTCTTCTGGGAAAGAGAAGAGAAGAGAAGAGAGTTAGATACAATGAGTAAAAGGAAAAGGAAAAGGAAAAGGAAAAGAAAACCTTTGAGGAGAGGAAGGTGGGCTTTGCAGTCGGCTAGGGTTTGAATGATGTAGTAAGACGAGAGGGAAGGTGAATTAGGGGGGTGGGGGGGGCTGGTGATGAGTTGAATCAGCCTCAGGGGAGGTCGGCGGCGACGGAGAGTCGGGCACGGACAACGAGGCAGACATGGATCAATGATCGATCGTCTCTCCTTCTCCTTCTCCTTCTCCTTCGCCTTCGCTCTCTACTCACTGCTATACTACTACTCACCGACACCCACAGAGATTCTCTATCTGTTGATACGATTTGGGCCCAACCCAAACATCTTATCTTCTCTTCTTTTATTTCCTTTTCTAATCAGAAGACCAAAACACACATCTTATCTTATCTAATCTTATCTTATACTTCCGAATAGTATGGATGAGAGCATATTTTCTTAACAAAAAATAATAATAATAAGTGTTTTAATGCGTCTAAGGGGCTTCAGCATCAACCACCAAAACTACCATAAATTTTTGCAAGTTTCAGATTCTGCAGAGAAAGAGAAGATTCTAAGGACAGTGCGGACGCACCCAGAGAGATATGCAAAAATTTTCAGAAAGTTAAATAAAAAAAGTTGGAGTCAGTGCGGATCAGACCACCCGCACTTATCACCAGTGCAGATGCATTGGACCTGCAGACAGTCAGAATTACATGTTTTAACAGTTTTTCTATTTCTGACGCACAAGTACACATTTTAAGAGTTAAATTTAGACATGACAGTCTGGGAAATAATGCAAAGATAGCACCCACAAACCCCACATTCTAGCCTCTAAATTGGGCATAGTCTTTGGCTAGTTTTCTCTCTAAGGGTTTAGGTCAATGCATGAACATGTTTAATTCTATTTTATTTTGATTTTAGTTTTTATGATGATTGTTTGATTTGATGTTAATTTCTGTGATCTATTCTTTATGAATTTTATTAGTACTTGAATTGTAGTTCACCTAGTTAGGTTTAATGAATTGAAGTAGCTTGAAATCATGTTATATCATGTCTTTCCGCTTTAGTTTATTAAATTATAGCATTGGTCAAGGTAAGGAGAGTACTAATTGAAATCATAAACATGTCTTAGGATTTAGTTTATCTTAGGACCAATTTGATATCTAAACCGGATTTTTAGAAATTAAGGTTAGGGTTTGGTGAAGTATTAAATTGAAGTCAAAACCTAATTAGGACACCTTAGAACAAATATTGATATATACTTTCAAGCGTGTGTATTAAATATCCTTCTAGGTTAGTGATAGCCCTAGAATTCGAGGAACATTAATCCATCCACCCAAAGTATTTGTATCAATATTTGTTTCAAAGGCTAACACAAGTTATAAACCATTTTTTAAGCTTTCTTAGAATAAATATTGATGTTTGTTTTGGAGCACGTGTATTAAATATCCCGCTAGGCAAGATAAAACTCCTAGAATTTGAGGAACATTAAACCACCCACCCAAGATAATGGCATCAATATTTATTTCAAGAACGACATAAGTTAGAAACCTTGTCATAATCAAACATGAATTTAAACAAACGAATAGATAAAATTAACATGGGATTGTAGACCGAATGCACCTAAATCTCCTCAACTTAAAAGCAAACCAATCTTTCTTTTCTTTGTTTTATTTTCATTTATTGTTTAGAAATTCTCCTATTTTGGATATTGAACCCAAACTTAGGATTATTAGAACAAAACTCTCCATTTACTTTACTTTCTCTTATTTTTCTGAAATTAATTGATAAAATTTAAGCCAAGTATCTACTATAGTCGTTCGACACCCTAAGTATTACATTGATCGGTTATACGCTTGCAATAAATCTTTCTTTGAGTATTAAAGGTAATAAATTTAAAGACATAAAGAGTATAATACAAGCACAATTCCATAACTCCAAAATATTCATCAATTTACAATTAAAATTTTTATATCACTTATAAATGATAAAACATGAATGTGTTTACAATATTGAATTTTAACAAAAATATGAGACATATATATATAAATTTTAAAACACCAATCTCTTGGCCATCTATCATTACCTACTATTTTATTTAGTCTAATATTATATTATATTTTGCACTTATTTCTAAAATTATTTTAAATTACTATTTGATAAGCCTTATTAAATTATACAATCATGATAATAAATACAAGATATTGAGCAAACTAATACACTATAATTGTAACTAATATTTTAAATACATATTATAGCCCTTCTAACAACTCTGTTTTCAAGATGGTCGGCCTCCAAACTGATGGAGCATAAGATTTTCTGCTGAATTATTATAACTCATAAAAGGACAACGGGGTGTCACTGTAGCGAGGAACAGTGACACCCCCGCTGTTAAGCGTATGATGCTGGATGAGGCGCTCCAAATTTTTTTCTCTGACATCAACTCTCGTCATCAGTCCGAAACTGATTCGTCCATCGAATCTTGATGCCTATCTTGCACTTCAACTTTCTGCTTCGATTCCTTCGCAACTCCTAGACAGCTGTCCCTCTCTTCTCTTACGGGACGGCCGCGTGCCCAGGTCATCCCACACGTGTCCCTCCTCCACCCTATTCAGCTCTTCCCCTTCTCTTTTGACTCTTTCAGTTTTCTCCTCCGCCGCTGAGAAGGTTGACCCAGCTCGCTCTACCTAATCGGTGTATGCTTCTGCTTTCGCTTTCGGTCAGCTTTCCTGCAGTCTACCATCGCATTCTCTCCACTCATTTCAGCGTCCATCAATCAGGTCGGTAGCCACCTATATTCTCGGTGCCTCTAATTTTGTTCAGCATTTGTGGGATTTCCTAATCTTGTGTTATTTTGTTTACATTTCAGCTCTTTCAATTTGAAGTATAAAATCAGCCCACTGGGGAGCAGCTACAACAAGAGGAGTGATCCTGACGAAGATCATTTTTTCCCACCCTTATTAAGGTCAATTCCTCTCTTGTAGAAAGATTGGTACGAAAATGGTTCAGCAAAGGAACTATTTCCAATTTCTTTCATTTCACTGCATTTCCGTCACTTTGTTACCGAGCTCAAGTAGGTGATGGAGAGCAGATGTTGCCTTATTTGTTCTCATCTCTGGCAACAACTTTGCATTTCAAAATTTTAATTTATATGCATATTAGGATTTTAAGATCTTGATAAAGGGTGATTGGTTTCAAATCACATTTCCTTATAGCCATCGTGTTTATTGCTTCTGCTTGAATGTTCGAATTTTGAAATAAAAGCATTAATTCATATCACGGGTTAACGTATAATATGCATACTATCATATCCAAGCTGTGCTCCTTTTTTGATATTTTTCCCCAAGCGATTTCGCAGTCTTAAATGGTGTGCACTATGTGAGAACCAGAAGGATATATTAGAAAGTGTAGTACGGTCTTCAATTGTAATTACTTGCATTGATTTACCATTCATGGAGTAATTGCATGCAAACCTGGTCTCAATTCTTGACTGGGAAAAAAATATTACGCCAGCCTGCTACTACTAGGAAAAGAAAAGAGGGGGGTTCCATCGTTCGTCCCTGTCTCAACAATCTTTCGTTTTCCATACTTGACTATGGTACTATTGTACAAAATTGTGCCTCCATTACCTACTTTGCATTTAGGGGAATAATTAAGATCAAATAATTGAGATGGCAAGAACTTCTTCCGGATTAGTCCTTCCAATACTGTAGATCAAATAATTTGCAAAGCTTATGGCCATCAGTTGAGTGGTTATTGTATTCTTCATTTCCTGCTTATAACAATTCAAAGATATTCATATCACAAATTATTGGAAGATCAAGTTATCTTTGCTTCAAACTTCTTACTATTTCTTGCATACTTAAAAAAATTACATCATGTTAAAATTCTTCATAATTTGTATGCAGCAGTTGACCTACCCCCAAAATTTCCCCCTTTAATCTGGTCTTATTCTATAGGGATTGGTGTTCATTAACTGAAAGTTGAAACAACTACCGTTGTCATGCAGTGCGTTTCCTACAAGTTAATAGACTTTTTTCATCTTTCGAGGTAATTATTCCTCTATATTTCATATTATTTTCCCATTCTTCTTACTATGAAGCTGAGAAATTGTAGCCCTGTCTGCTTCCTTTGCGACAGGGGAAACTGATATGAATGCTATTTCCCATCAGATTATTGATACTTTGACACCTCCGCCGATTCAGCTTTGTAGCAGAACGCATCAATAATAATTATGTCGGCTCAGAAGGTCATCATTTGCAGGTCTTTGGTTCCCTCTTCGCAATCAGTTTAGGCAAAGGTATATGCAGGTGCGTTCCTCAGCTAATCAGCAATTTAGTAGGAGTCACACTCTTTCTCAATAGTATTTGTGCTACACTTTCCCTCGCCCTACTAATTATCCAGGTTCAGCTCCTAACCATAGCCAAAATTATCCTTAGTTTGTATTTTCCATGTTTGCATTGAAAAATTCTGAAATAAATCTCATGGTAGTGCTATATATGTATTTTCTGATATGAAAAAATCTTGATAGTTACTCACTAATAGATCCTCATAATTTGAATTTATAATTTTGCTGCGATATTTTTCTAATAAATATTTAATATAGTTTCTGATTTTTATTTAAAATTTTACTGGCTCTGTCTCGCTTCCTTTCAAAAGGGTGTGGAGTTAAGGAAATGGCAGTTTCTTCATCGGTTTCTACCCTTCTTTGACGCTTCTTTTTTCCCCTTGGTGTCTTTCTTAATGTATTTATTTGGGAACATTCCACACATGTTGTTTTCAATACTTCCTTGAGCGTCTAACAAATGAACCACAATAGAAATTGAAGGCCTAAATTAATGTGAATTATGTAAACAAACCAGTAAATTTTTACCCTCACTATTTTCTCTGTTTCAGCAATTCCATATCCGTGATGGCACACATGGTGGGAATTAACTACACTTTTGTTGTCTTGATAAATGGTGATTTTTGACAACCAATATTTCTGTACCAAAAGCCATTCATGTCTCTGTAATTTGATTTCAAATTACCACCTGAAGAGAGAGAAAACTAACATTATTTTCAGATCTGGTATTCTGTTCAAGGCTGGTTACCCATTATATTTTTAGGTGGTGAGAAATTTAAAATTCCTCCATGTACCATTATCTGTTTTCTGCTTAATGATCAAGTTTCCACTAAGCCAGGCCAATGTATTTTCTATTAGTGCTTGCATGAGTATGCAGTTCAAAATGATGCATACCAAGGAAAAGGTCAAAGTAGGAGAACTTTGTATTTTATTTCTTGGCCACGTGAATTTTTTTCATGGTTTACTTGGTAATAATTCCATTCCTATCAGATCGCTTCTAAATTTTCTTATTTGAAAAAATAAACATGGACACGGTGGACTAACCGATGATGCTGTTAGGATCTACAAGTGGTTGACGGAAGTGCGAGAAAGCAACATATATTTTGTTCTGGAAATAAACAACTATTTTACGTTACATACTAAAGGTAAACTTCATCATGGTTTAATTACAGAAATGACGGCAACAACATAGTGCAAGGAGGCAAAAATTTAGATGACAAAAGCTTTAAAATTTCAACCAGGTCATTGTTTTCCTTTTCCTTTTATCAATTGTTCATGTTATTTGTTAACAAATCACTTCACTCCCAATTTCATATGATTTTGCCTGCCTTTGCAAATATTTTTCTTGCGAAATTCTTTTGACAGATCTCCATGGTTGCTAAATGCAAAGCAGCTACAAATGCCAACTTGGGAAGAATTTAAGGAACATATCTCATTATGAACTAATTCAAGAAGAAAACTATATTGCTCAGTCAATACTAACAATCTTAAACACCAAAATTGCATTTTTCTTTTGAATATTGATTGATACTTTCTATGTTTTCCCAATACTAATGTCAGTCCTAACTGAGAGAAGCTATACACAATCAATTTTTCCTTTATTCGAATTGTTTTAGTTGTGTATGTATGTAATAGGGAGGTAGCTGAATCTGTGACCTGACGGAATCAAAAGATCTGTATGATTTCCAATGTATTTTCTATGTAAATGTTACTTGTTTACAGGACAGAGCTTTGCCGTTTCAGTGGACAGAAGATCTATCCTGGAAAGGGTATTCGTTTTGTTCGTGCTGACTCCCAGGTATTTTTTTCAATGTGTTTAGTAGGATGTAAAATGCTAGTTGTTTTAGTACCAAAGTACTGAAATTAAGTTTACTTGGTGATAGGTGTTCTTGTTCGCCAACTCAAAATGCAAGCGGTACTTCCACAACAGGCTCAAGCCAGCCAAGCTCACGTGGACTGCTATGTACCGTAAGCAGCACAAGAAGGTAAATTTCTTTTTATTTCTTGTAAATTATTCATATTGGCTCGTATTGTGTTGTTCGTTATGTTTTATTATGCTTTGGTTTTAGTTTTATATTTTTTGTTTTAGTGTAGTTCATTTTTGTTATGTTTTATTATGCTTTGGGTTGAGTTATATTATAAAGAACACAATAAAATCAAGAACAACAATACGACAAGCTTTAAAAATAACAAATAAAGAACACAATAAAAGAGGTAACAATAATACGACAAGCTTTAACAACAATATTTGGATATGTTTTGCTATGTTTACCAGAGGTACAAATAAAGTTCACACAAACTTCTAATTTAACAATTCAAACTAATTTAAATTCCAAACAAACTGATCAACACAATCTCCGAATACAACATGAACTAAATTCATAACGAACTACACAACATACTATTTCTTACAATGAGTCTTGAAGGTGCATGGAACAAAGTCATCGTCCGAGGTTGACGAATTTGGATCAGTAACAATATACGATGTGCTGGCCTTAATCTTATTCTTAGCCTTAGGCATCTCTACATCAATTTTTTTTCCTCAATCCATAGCCGTAGGGGTTTTCTACAAAATCATCATCGGATATGTCATTCTGGTTATAAAATTTATCTATCTGCACACATGTCGGACAGTCCTTTCTAAGCTTTCCGCAAATGCCGATGCTATTTTTATTTTCTTCACTTTTTCCTTGATTGTTACTGTCCATCATTCTCGTCTACAATTTATTTAAATCACGGGTTACATGAAGGCATTAATTGTAGGGATCAACTAACTATCCCCCAATTCATTTCTCCCATTTATCTCCCAGTCAATAATTGTCTTTGTTGACCACTAATTAAGAGGGGGACCACAACTTTCAACATTAAAAGACAAAACAAAATGCGTCATTATAGATTATTAAGTTGAGGGGTCGCTCATTTAGTGGGTGAACTGTTGGGTTTTGACGGTTCAAACTCATTTATTTGCTTAAGCTGCGGAAAGAGTAAAACAAAATTTTTACATCTAACTTAAGCTATGGATTAAATAAATCAAGAAGATCCGTTTAATTCTATTTACAGATCTACTCCATAATTAATTTTCTAAAGCTTTAATCTATTTACCAATTAAATAGATTAATATAACATGTTTATACCTTGTGTCCAAATCACAGTTGGAATGCAGACCGAGCGAGTAGATCGATCAGGAATGGTTGCCTCGGAGTATCAAACGGATGATACCTCTATTGGTTATCCACCAGGACTAACTGGAGAGCGGTTTATTTCTTTTGCCAGAAATACCGTAAACCGCTGAATTATGCAAAAACACTATTCACTTATCTCGTGAAAACTGAAACCGAGGAAGAGAGAAATTTTAATTAACGAAGTAATCAGATTAACACGTGAATTAGTAATTTTTCTCTTTCACCTCACCCCTCTATTTATAAGCATTTGAGGAGGTTCGTCAATGACCAAAATACCCCTCAAGTTCGACCTATTTACCAAAATGCCATGCCACCTTTCATGCCACCTTTCATTCAATGCCACCTTGCATGACACCTTAGGGTGTAGAAGCATGTAGAAGAGTGTGGAAGGTGGTGTGTCATGATTAGTAAAAGGCTTTATAAATTGGGCTTTGACTTTGGACTTTTAATTTTAATTAAGGCTTTGATTATTTTTGGGCTTGAAACCCATAATTCAAATCCATAATTAACAATTAAAATCCAAATCAAATATATATATAATTGTCATGTACAATTATATTTCTTTTCGGTCGTTGTTCGGTAACTTTTATACAACGTAACGTGTACGTTTATAAATTAACCGTTGTTTCTGCTTGTCATTTTTATATGACGTTTATAATTTAATTATATCATGTATAATTAATTATAACCATCTTAATATTAATTATAATCAATTTATAATTAATCAGTAAGATTCTCCGAGTAGCTCCTATATGGTGTGACCCAATAGGATCTGTGTTATGTTGGTAAATAAAGTTAAAACTGTTTTAACTTCTATAATCATGAGCGGCATCTGGCAGTATACATCATGACCATCCAATTACACAGATGATGCTGTGCTGTACAATATCACGATCCAATAAACAATTTACTTGTGTCAGTTCTTTTGTCACATAGCTATCAAATTAGTTTTAAGGTAGATGTGTGTCATCCTTGCTAACTGAATCTTTTCTTGATCTTGAGCAGATTATCAAATATAATTACTCTTGTAATTATATGGCATGTATATAATCTAACTCTATCAAGGGGCCTAGTGATGCTACAGCTCGTATAGAGATACGAGGGACAAATAGCATTCTTGGTAAACTATCACTTCCTCAGCTAAGTTATACATATGAAAAAGCTACTATTATGACTGTTTTTTACGGACAACGTTAGATAACAATCACACATACATATTTCTTAGTGGAAACGATAAATACCTCATACTTTAGAACCTGTCACTGAATGAAAACATAAATGACACGAACACAATTTTATTTAATGTCTCATTCGAGGTCTGTTAAATACCATGTTCCTAGAACATGTATCTATGTGATTAAAATGACATCTCGTGTCAAGTGGTTTGTAAAACTTAATCATCTTTTAATCCACATACTAACCTTACTGAAAGTTTTTATGCTTAGATAACAAGGAATAAAACAAAAATTTTATTCGACTCTAAACAAACGATCTAGTTATTGTAAGTGTAAAAAATAATCTTAATTAGCCTAATTAAGAATGAAATAACATAATACCTTGGATTTGATCTCCAAATAAAATCAAGAAGAGTTGTCTTGCTTAGCAACTTCTTATTCCGTTCCTCCTTCAATGGTGGTTGTGCTTTAGCCCCTCAAATGACGAGCCTCCTTAGGTATCCACCGAGAGATTAAAGAAATACTTGTATCTCTAAAGCTAGTAAGAGATTAACAAGTAGAACCTTAATCCTTGTTTAACCCTCTTCTTAATTTCTGAAAACTTATTAGAGAATTTTTAGATCTCAACACATGAGAAAAATTGGGAGAGAGGAGAAAAGAGCAAATTTCGGCCAAAATATCTTTTACAGAATTTCTGACCTTTCGGTACTAAAATCCTTATATCTTTTTCTAGTAACTCCAAACGACTTGAAATCTTCACCATTGGATTCTAGACTCCAAGGGCTACATATTACATAGGCCATGCATCCAGAATGATTAGTATTTTCCCTTTCAAATTCCAGTTCAAAGTTACCTAAAAAATATGTCCAGAAATTTCTTTGCTCTTTAATGAGATTGATTAGATTTAATGACATATTTAAATATTCCTTAAATCATGCCATTACTAATCAATTCTCCTCAGCATATATTTGGGCTTTGGGCTTAAACATATTAATCATATTAATATTTAATTAAGCCTATAATCCCATACATTAAAAGAGGCCAACATATAAATTAATATTTCATGTTAATTTATATGCATCTCTCATGTGTCAAAAACTATTTAAAATATGTTACATATACTTTAAATATTACTAGGATTATTTTATAACATCTCCATGTCATAAAATTGTTCATATATTAATAACATATAATTTGTATAAATTAATTATAACTTCTTATAATTAACATAGCACATATTATATACATATCACATATGCTTTATTAATATATTTTCTTTTAATCTTTCATATGGTGTGACCCTATGGGATCCCATCATTATGGCAATAGAATTAAACATTTTAATTCCATAAATCAATGATACAACTAGCCATGGTATATTGATTACCCAAATGACGTGAATGAAAAAGCACAATGCAAAATCACGATCCTTGTAACATTAAAAAATGTTGTTGTGTCAATTCCTTGCCACATGATATCCAAATAATCGTAAGGTAGGAATGTGTCATCCTTATCAATTATTCTTTCTTGATTTCCTGAAGTTTAATTATGATATGATTATCATATAATCATATTGCATGCACATAATATAAACTTTATCAAGGGGCCCAGAGATATCATCACTTATATTAACATATAAGGGACAATGGTTTCTTGATACGTATCGTTCTTCCGCATAAGTTATATGCACTGCAGTAACTGCCTTTATAACTCCCGGTTAAAGAAAGCGTTGGACAGTACCAACAATACACATTCCTTATGTAAGAAAAATAAATATATCAACCAAATAATTCAAGACACAATGAAATATCAATGACACAAAACACAATCCATATGATATTTCATTCTTGGGTCTGTCCAGTGCCATACATTTCCATGTATGCACATGTGTGATTAGATCGATAACTCCTTATCGTATAACCTATAGAACATGGCCATCATCTAATCACCACACTTATCTTATATAGTCAACCAGTGTACCTTTGCTGATTGCCAAGAAAAAGAACATTTAAGAGTAAACAAATTTATTCATTGTGAAGTTCTACAATTTAAGTCATCAACTCAAATGATCCACTAATATGAATACTCAAGGTACAAAATGATAAAATCATTCACTAATAAACTAAACATATCATAGATATAATCTAGGTCTAGGACACCAACACTAACAATCTCCCACTTGAACTAGAGCCAATCATATCAACTCTAAACGAGTGAAGAGTACATATCATCGTAGACAAATCTATGCATGAATGAATGTAAACTCAAAGCCAGTCACCCATATGCCTAATACCCATCGAAGAGGCATGTAACATGTGCTTAGCTTGGCCTAGAGGCTTTGTCAGTGGATCAGCTGTGTTCGCTTCTGTGTCTACCCTGCAAACCTTGATGTCTCCACGCTCAACAATCTCGCGGATGAGATGGTACCGTCGTAGAACATGCTTTGACCTCTGGTGTGATCTCGGCTCCTTTGCCTGCGCGATTGCTCCATTGTTGTCACAATAGAGCTCTATCGGCCCTCGGCACTAGGCACCACACCAAGCTCAGAGACAAACTTTTGAATCCAGCATCCTTCTTTTGCTGCTTCTGAGGCAGCAATATATTCAGCCTCCGTGGTTGAATCCGCTGTGGTTTCCTACTTGGAAATTTTCCAGCTCACAGCACCGCCATTGAGGATAAATATATACCCTGATTGCGATCGAAAATCATCGGGATCAGATTGAAAACTAGCATCGGTGTAACCCTTCACAACGAGCTCTGTTTTCCCTCCATACACTAGGAAGCTCTCCTTAGTCCTTCTTAGGTACTTAAGGATATTCTTGACCGCTCCCCAATGAGCCATGCCAGGATTTGCCTGATATCTACTTGTTATACTCAAGGCATAAGAGACATCAGGACGAGTGCAAATCATAGCGTACATGATGGAACCGATGGCGGAAGCATATGGTATCCTTCTCATGTCCTCCAGCTCACCAGGTGTCGAAGGACACTGGATCTTGCTAAGGTGAACGCCATGTGACATAGGCAAGAACCCCTGCTTGGAGTTCTCCATGCTAAACCTCTTTAGCACCTTGTCAACATATGTGCTTTGGCTTAGTCCAATAAGCTTCTTGGATCTATCTCTATAAATCCGTATACCAAGTACATACGTAACCTCGCCCAAGTCTTTCATTGAGAACACCTTCATCAATGATAACTTGACAGATCCCATAAGGGAGATGTCATTCCTAATCATAAGTATGTCATCTACATACAAAACTAGGAATATAATTGAGCTCCCACTCACTTTCTTATATACATAAGGCTCTTCATCGCACTTGACAAAATCAAACTTTTTAATCTCTTTGTCAAAACGAATGTTCCAACTCCTAGATGCTTGCTTCAAACCATATATGGATCGTTGAAGCTTGCATACCTTTTCAACATTGTTTGGATCCTCAAAACCCATAGGTTGTGTCATATACACAACCTCCTCTAAATCACCATTTAGAAAGGCGGTTTTGACATCCATTTGCCATATTTCATAGTCATAAAATGCGGCCAATGCTAAAAGAATCCTGATAGACTTGAACATAGCAACAGGCGAGAAGGTCTCGTCATAATCAACTCCTTGAATCTGACGGTACCCTTTCGCAACCAACCGTGCTTTGTAGACAGTCAAGTTTCCATCCATGTCAGTCTTCCTCTTGAAGACCCACTTGAGGTGGAACAACCAAGTCCCAAACATGGTTGTCATACATAGATTTTATTTCGGATTTCATGGCTCCTAGCCATTCATCGGAGTCGGGTCTATTCATTGTTTTATTATAGGTCATGGGATCTTCGGTATCCAACACCGTCACCTCATGAAGACTCATGTACCTCTCAGGTGCACGGACCACCCTTAAGAATCTTTGTAGGATGGGCTCTGTAGCCTCTTGATGAGCTTCTTCTACAACCTCTTGTGTAATAAGCTCTTCTACAGGCTGCGCCTCTGGAGTCTGAGATGGTGGTTGGACTTCTTCCTCAACCACTTGAGGGATAAGTGCTGCCCTACTCCCACTAGCTTCAGTGTCTTCCACTAAAGGCTCATGGTCACTCCCTTGAACCTCTTCAAGGGATATCTCAACTTCACTATTCCCTTTTGAGAGAAACTCTTTCTCCAAGAATACCGCATGCCGAGCAATAATGATCTTGTTCTCGGATGGGTAATAGAAATAGTACCCTCGAGTTTCCTTAGGATAACCTATAAAAAAACATTTATCTGATTTTGGTTCAAGCTTGTCGGATATCAACCTCTTGACATATGACTCGCATCTCCAAATTTTAAGAAAAGACAAGTTTGGAACCTTTCCAACCCATATCTCATATGGTGTCTTCTCAACAGACTTTGATGGAACCCTGTTTAAAATAAAAGCGACAGTTTCAAGCGCATAGCCCCAAAGGTTTAAAGGCATACTAGTTCAGCTCATCATGGAACGAACCATGTCCAGTAAGGTTCTATTCCTCCTCTCAGATACGCCATTCCACTGTGGCGTTCCTGGAGGTGTGAGTTGTGAAACAATTCCACACTCCCTAAGATAAGCCTGGAACTGCAGACTCAAGTACTCACCTCCTCGATCAGATCGGAAGACTTTGATCCTTTTATTGAGTTGGTTCTCAACTTCATTCTTGAATTCTTTAAAATTTTCAAAGGACTCAGACTTTTGCTTCATTAAGTAGATATACCCATATCTACTTAAATCATCAGTAAAAGTGATGAAGTATTTAAAACCTCCTCTTGCATAAGTGCTCATAGGTCCACATACATCACTATGTATAAGACCTAATAAGTCATTTGCCCTCTCACCTTGAATGGTGAAAGGTGCCTTGGTCATCTTACCAACCAAACAAGACTCGCACGTGTCTATTGACTCCAGGTCAAGATCACTAAGAAGTCTCACTTCTTGTAATTGCTTAATGCGACTCTTGTTTATATGACCTAAGCGGTGATGCCATACTTGAGTCATACTCTCATGTGAAGACTTGAGTTGTTTGTTATTAATGTTATACATGGGTTTTTCTAAATCAAGTAAGTATAAGCCACTCCTCAAAATGGAAGACCCATAAAACAAACCATCTCTATAAATAGAACAACATTTGTTCTTAATTATGAAATCATAACCAACATTGTCTAAACAGGAAATAGAGATAATGTTCCTTGAAATAGAAGGTACACAATAAACATTATTTAGTTTAAGTACTAGCCCACTGGGCAAATGTAACTCAATGCATCCTACGGCCACGGCTGCAATACTTGCCCCATTGCCTACGCGTAGTTGCACTTCGCCCTTATTCAGCATCCTCCTCTCACTTAGTGCCTGCACATTAGAACAAATGTGAGCACACGATCTGGTATCCAGTACCTAATCGGAAAGAGAAGTGGCTAAATTAATCTCAATAACAAATATACCTGAGATGGATGGAACCTTTCCAGCCTTCTTGTCCTCGAGGTACTTGGGACAGCTCCTCTTGTAATGGCCCTTGCCATGGCAATAGTAGCACTCGACATCAGAAGCAACCTTTGCCTTCTTTGCCACGGGCGGGCTCGAAGTCTGCACTTGAGCCTTGCCATTTCCCTTTGTCTTTGAAGCCTTGCGTTTCTTTCCCTTCTTCCCCTTGGACTTTCCAGACTCCTGAGAAACTACCAAGACCGATGAAGAACTTTTCTTGATATCGAACTCGGCGGTTTTGAGCATTCCATGAAGCTCTTGAAGATTCTTGTCCCAGCCATTCATGTGGTAGTTCATCTTGAACCCCGAAAAGCTAGGTGGGAGCGACCCCAGCACGATATCCGTGGCCAACTGTTTGCCCACGGGAGATTCGAGCCTCTCTAGTTGCGAAATCATGCTCATCATCTTGAGAACATGCGCACTGACAGAGCTCCCCTCCGACATCTTACAGGAGATGAGATCCATAGTCACCTTATGCCTCTCATGACGGGCCTGCTCTTGGAACATTTCCTTGAGCCTACCCATGATGAAATATGAGGTGTTCTCCAAGAACTGCTTCTGGAGTTCACCATCCATCATGGCAATGAGGAGAGAATTAACCTCATGCTCATCATCCTGATGTTTTTCAAAAATTTTGTGATTATCCACTTTAGTCTTGTCAGGCTCATCAGGGACGGGATTGTCAAGAACATACTCCCTACGCTCATGCCTAAGAACGATTCTTAGGTTACGGTCCCAATCAATGAAATTGGTCCCGTCAGCGCGGAGACGTTCCATCTCCAAGAGAGAACGCAAGAAAGAGTTTGAAGAATTTGCTGTTGTCATGATCTACAATATTTAAGGTTTGAGTTTAGTTTACTAAAAACATTTATACCACAAATACATTAAAAATATTGTCCCTATTTGTAGTAGGACCAAGATCCATATTTTTACCTTAGCCCAAGCCAGCGTCGGCATGAAACTTAAACTAGGCTATTTTAGGTAAGCAACTCCTTGCTAATTACATCTTCATGCAACTCTTGGCTTGCAAATACATTTTCATGTATATGCAATCCTTTCCCCAAGGCCTTAAACTGTTTAAGTCCGGTGTTAAGCTAACCTATCTCTATTTTGTTCGACATGTCCGACATGCCTCACAACTCCCAAAGATTGAAAGTGATGCCCACTTGGGTGGAGCTCGCCAACTATCGATCGATGGTTTGTTACGGATAGAGAAGGGAGGAAAAAATGCCTAATATTAGTTGGGACATTTAATTGATTATTTGGTGGTCATTTAAGCATACACCCATACTTATCCTATGACACATTTAATAAAAATAATCAATTAAGAATCAAGCACAACATTGATTGTGAGTTTTGTATGGTCTTGCGAAACTTCTTTCGTTTGACTTGCTTCATCTTCCATCTTCATGGTTGATGTACCTCCATTTACATGTAATTTAAATTACCCCAAACTCCTACTTAGAACTATTTCTAAAAGAAATTTAAAAAGAAATTACATAAAAAGAATTCTCATTCTTTAATAGTTGGCATGCAAGCCTTGAATGAATACATGATAGGCAACCTAACATTCTTGCCTTTTAATTATATTAATCTAATTAAATACTCATGGGGCACCAAAGGCCGCTTACAAGCAATCACATTCATTCACAAATACAACACACAAGACATTGAATATCATGACCATACAAAACCCACTTTCTTTTCCTTCAAAAGAAAAGTTAGCACAAATACATACAACATTTGCATCCATATGATTCTTTCATATATATATACTTGTTAATTAATTCTAAATTACTTATACATAATCTCTAGGTCTTATGCTTCTCCAAAAATTAATTAAGACATTTAAAATTAGATTACCACATAATCCCTAGATGTTTGCATAGTGGTACACAAACCTCAAGCAAACACAACTTACTAATGTCACTAATTAATCTAGGCTTCAAGGACTATTTTGAAAATTATTTGATCCTCAAATATCATCCATAATGTCCTTTACAAGACCTATAGGATTGTACACAAGAGGTATGAACATTTATCACATAAATATTATCAAACAATTTTTCAAAAACATACCCTGAAATCTTATTTGTTGCTGTCACTGTTTTGGATACGAAATTAAAGTTATCTAGGATTGTTCAAAAAACATAAATTTTGGAGTGAAACTTCACCCTATAGTCCTATAACTACCTTTAAAATTTCATGGCAAAATTCTTTACAGAACATAAAATATTACAAAAACATGACACACTAGTCACGGTTCCAGCAAGCAGAAAACTGGAAACCCACGTTTTAATTATTTTTAGTTCGTCCAGATTTAATTTATTTTTAGTTCGGAAGAGTGGCTTCACTCATCATGGAACGAACCATGTCCAGCAGAGTTCGATTTCGTCTCTCAGAAACACCATTCCATTGTGGTGTCCCCGGAGGTGTGAGCTGTGAGACTATCCCACATTCCCTTAAGTACTCTTTAAACTCAAAACTCAAGTATTCACCTCCACGGTCAGAACGTAGAGCCTTAATACTTTTGTTCAATTGATTTTCTACTTCAGTCTTAAATTCTTTGAACTTGTCAAAGGATTCAGACTTATGTCTCATCAAGTAGACATGACAGTATCTACTGTAATCATCAGTAAACGTGATAAAGTAAGAAAAACCATTTCTTGTACAAGTACTCATAGGTCCACATACATTCGTGTGTATTAGACCTAATACATCACTTGCCCTTTCACCCTTTTTGGAGAAAGACGCTTTGGTCATTTTACCTCGTAAACAAGATTCACACGTGTTAATTGATTCCAGATCAAATTTACCAAGAAGACTTCTTGATGCGTTTCTCGTTTATATGACCAAGGCGACAATGCCACATGTAAGTCGTGCTTTCATGTGATGCTTTGAGTCGTTTGTTATTCATGTTGAACACGGGTTTATCCATTTTCAGTATATAAAGACCATTCATCATAAAAGAAGATCCATAATGTAATTCATCCTTGTATATAGAACATCTATTGCCCTTTATTACAAAAGACAAACCATTCATCTCTAAACATGAAATTGAAATGATGTTTCTGGAAATGCTAGGAACAAAATATACATTTTCTAGTTCCATTACAATCCCGTTGGGCAAATACAACTATATACTACCAGCTGTCACAGCTGCAACTCGTGCTTCGTTTCCAACTTGGAGTTGTATCTCCTTGTTACGTAGCTTTCTTCTGTTCTTTTGTATCTGCATATTTGAACAAATATGAGAACATGATCCGGTATCCAGTACCCAATCATTAATAGAGGTAGTAACGTTAACTTCAATAACAAAAATACCTGAGGTTGAAGCCTTGGAATCAACATCGCTCATCATATGGAGCATGTGAGTTCCCATAGAGCCTCCCTCGGCCAACTTGTGACCAAGTAGAGATTTTGTCACTTTAAATCTCTCGACACGCGTTTGCTCTTGAAACATGTTCTTGAGCTGATCGCATATGTCATAAGTTTTGGTATCCACGAATCAGTGGTGCAATTCAGGACCCATAATGCTTACCAGGAGACTTTGTACATCAAGCTCATCATCTTTGTGCTTGTTGTACATAGTGACATCCTCTGCTTTGCCATCTGCTTTAGGCTCAACAGGGATAGGTGAGTTTAAGACATACTATTTCTTTTCACGTCTTAGTACAATAGTGAGAGCACGGAACCAATCAGTGAAATTGGATCCGTCCTCTTTCAGTACTTGTTTCTCGAGCAGGGAGCGCAGAGAGAATGACGTTTCTTTAGCCATATTACTACAATGTTAAATGTAAATATTTTTAGCTTTGTTCATGTAATGTTTTATTCCAATAATAAAACTCCCACTGCAAATTTGTTCTATTCCCATTTGCAGTAGGACCAAGATCCTTATTTTCACTAATAACCAAGGCAGTGTATGCATATCTTGGCTATCAGTTATCTTAGGTAAGCAAACTTGCTAATCACATCTCTTTGTGATTCTTGGTTTCGTTAAAACATCACGTGTATTTAACGAAGACTTTGCCCCAAGCCCAAAACTGTTTTGGAAATCATTGGTAAGTAACCTCACTCTATTTGGTTTGATATGTCGGACATAACCCTCGACCACCAAAGGTAAAATGCGATGTCTACTGAGTAGTTTAATCATCAGCCAATGAACAATGGTTTGAGGAGGATAGAGTGGGAATGACATACTACTTAATTTTTAATGGATTGGTGTTTATGCTTAATAGTGCCAGCAATCTCTAAAAGGGGATATGTCAGAAAGAATGACTAATGTGATTTTATTCTTATCTAAAGATACCTTTTTCATATGTTTTATTAAGCAGTCGTGGAAAGGAAGTCTAAAAAGAATATCGAATATTATCTCCATTACTTTCTATTCTCAGCAGTACCTCTTTCATATGCTTAGCTTTGTTAAGCAGTTAGTTCTTGTAACTAACTTTAGACATTCTTACGGACACGTGAAAGTCGTCTGTCAGAAAGACAACGGTGAGTTCCTTCACAAATCTTTCTTTGACATCACAAATCTTTCTTTGACATCACATTCTTTCACGGTTTCTTGAAAGCAATAAATCTAATTTATTCATTTCATATTAAAGTAGTAAATCTAATTTACTTATATACAGGACCAAGTCGTGTATATTATTTATCAGTTCCTAATTCTTTATTTTGCAGCTATGCTCAGTTCTTTATTCTATACCATTTAAAGCATATAAACAGTTTACATGTTTTTAAAACAGATATTATTTTCGGTCCATAAAGCAATTTGGTAACGTGACAAAGTTCCTTTTCGGCCAGCCATTAGGATATGTAAAAGGGGCTCCCAGGAAAGATCGGGGTCATGAGGACCGCTTAGACTCAATCTTTCCTAGACAGAACCATCTCTTTTACAGTGTGGAAATGACAGCTCTTACTAAGGTACTTTATTGCTTCATCACATTCTTTGATGAACTTTATTTATCCGAAGGTTTTCGAAAAGGCAAAAGAGTTACACTAAATTTTGCCATTTCAAAAGCGTTAAAGCAATTTGGTAACGTGACAAAGTCCCCTTTGGGCCAGCTATCAGGACACGTAAAAGAGGGTTAGACGTAAAGCCGAGAATTTTCTTGTCATTAACCTTGTCTTTTAAGGGTGGAGATTAACAGCTCTTACTCAGGTACTTTATTGCTTCATCACATTCTTAGATGAACTTTAACGCAATCAAAAGTTTTCAAAACGAAAACATAAAGAAAGCATAAAGAAAGCGTAAATCTAATTTAACTTTCTTAGTCGGTAAAATCGAACCAAGAAAATCTAATTTCTAATCGATTTTGGACTTGTGCTGCAAATGTAAGAATTTAAACCGATATGCGGTATATGCATCTTATTTGCATAAGTTATAACCTTTAGAAAATCAATCAGCGGAAGAGCCTTGAGCTCTGATGCCACTGTTGGGTTTTGACAGTTCAAACTCATTTATTTGCTTAAGCTGCGGAAAGAGTAAAACAAAATTTTTACATCTAACTTAAGCTACGGATTAAATGAATCAAGAAGATCTGTTTAATCCTATTTACAGATCTACTCCATAATTGATTTTCTAAAGCTTTAATCTATTTACCAATTAAATAGATTAATATAACATGTTTATACCTTGTTTCCAAATCACAGTTGGAATGCAGACCGAGCGAGTAGATCGATCAGGAATGGTTGCCTCGGAGTATTAAACGGATGATACCTCTATTGGTTATCCACCAAAACTAACCGGAGAGCGGTTTATTTCTTTTGCCAGAAATACCGTAAACCGCAAAATTCTGCAAAAACACTATTCACTTATCTCGTGAAAATTGAAACAGAGGAAGAGAGAAATTCTAATTAACGAAGTAATCAGATTAACACGTGAATTAGTAATTTTTCTCTTTCACCTCACCCCTCTATTTATAAGCATTTAACGAGGCGGACAACTCAAAAGTACTTCATCATGGATCTCATTTGAAAGAAAAAATTACGTAGAATATGTCTGTGACTTTAGATTCGCAAAAAAATTCACATATTGTCAGAAATATGAGCGACATTGAAGTAAGTAAAAAAATCTTTAAAAATGTGTAAAAAATGAGTATGTGATAAGAAAGATTGTTTAAAGAAATACTTGATATTTTACATATGAATACTTACTATATTAGATGTTAATACTTGTGTGTAGAAGTATACATATTTACGCGCATCAGTTGTAAAGTTTTTCAAATGTAAGTGATCCCCCAGTTAATTAGCGATCTCCCAAATTATTAATGACTGATACACGTTTTCTTTTGTTTTTTTGTGTTGGAAGTTGTAGTCCTCTCATATAATTAATGATTGGGGATGGATGAGAAAAATAAACTGAAGGAAAGAAATATTTATTCTTAATTGTATTCACTGTATCCTCCTTACACCAAGTACATGAAAATCACAAACACCTAAAGCCTGACACTTAGAACCCACAATTCCAAAATCCGGTGTATAAGTTTGAACGGTGACAAGATCCTATAGATCACTTTAGTCAAAGCAATTCTCATACCGATACAAGGTCGAATAAGACACCTCTAGCTTGCTATTATATATACATTATTTTTCTTTTTCTTTTTTTAAATTTATTGAGATAGGTGACTATGGGCTCAACAAAGTAATTGTAAAATTAGTATTTTCAGTGCATGAACTATAACAATTTTTATTTTTTATTTTTTTTATGACCTGGTTATTGTAATTATAAAATTAGTATTTTTAGTGCAGGTGTTTTATGACCTGGTTATTGTAATTATGTACATTAATTAAAATAAGATGATCCTAGTATTCTTATTTAATTTTTTATTTATTTTTGATAAAATTAAGGCTTCTTAGCCGGTTTCATTGAAGAAACAAAATGTCCTGATACATGCAAAAGGGAAATAAGAATCATCGGGTGTACACTAATTGACTTGAGTAAGATCTCATTATTGCAAATCAACCCTAGCTTATGATCGATCGAGCCACCTAGCTAATTTGCAATTGGTTTTGTTTGGACATCGGATGGTTGTCTTGTCTACCAAGTCCGTCCCTGACTAAGAAGAAAGAGAACTAGACATGACATGCAGTTGATAGTTGATACATCTCTGTGCAATTAATATTTTTGTATTAGCATATTTGGAGAACCAAGTCCAAGAGATAGCTCATCATGAATATATGTGTATATATATATATATATATATATTCGGTGGGCCAATTGGATGCTACTTTTAATTAATTAATATTAATATAGTCCCTAGCTAATTGTATACGCACGTACGTGTACGTACCCAGATTCCTCAAATTCTCTTTCTGGGGCATTAATTGTGCAGGTTGAGTTGAAGCCTAATATCAAATAAGTTGTGCACAATAATACTCTGCGCTATCTCCGGCCCGGGTAGGCACCATACTCCTTTGTGCTTTGAGATTCGGGCCTAGTTGAAAGAATGATACTAGACCGTTGGTTTCAACAAAAGTGTTATATATATAAATAAATACTAGTATCGTGTCCATGCGTTGCAACGGATGCATATTATAAGAAAGGATACAAATTTTCAAAACATGTTTTACCATATCTTGATGCATGATAAATGTAGATATTGGCTTTTGCTATCAGACTATTTCAAAATCTGATAGTTTTTCGAGATCTGACATTATCTCTATTATTGAAATTTCAAGATCTGGTAGTTTTTAAAATATTCTAGGCCAGTTTAATTCAAATGAAATTTGATGTGTATTTAACATATATCAAGTGATTTAAAATTCCAATAATATGAAATTAATTGTCCTTGGTATTATCATTAAATAGTACAAAAAGTATATTTAAGTTCATGGGAAATTTCATAAATAACCATTGTGAGTTACCCTCTTATTTTTTATTAATACTACAACCAAACATAGACATTATAGGTATATATATCATTCACCAATTAATTTATATTGCTCTTATTTGATAATTCAAGTTCTTTGCTTGCCATGGACCTGTAAACACTAACACTATTTTTTTTTCCCAAATAATATCAAGGATATAAATGTTATGAAAACTTAATTACACTTCTTTCTCATAATACAATACACTATTTGAGAAAGTTTTGATCAATATCATTTTAGCAAACACCTTACCAGCAAGCCCAATCTGCTTCAATGCACAGAGCCCCTTGATCAGCGAGCTGAACATGATGGTATCAACACAACATCCTTCTCTCGAGGACTGACCAAGCACACAAAATGGAAGATCTGCTCGACCCATACAACACCAACAATCCACGATGAGGCCCAAGGTACGGATGGTGGGAGAGACAATGTACAAGCATACCACTATCAAGGAAATAAAGATAAACCACTCATGAATAGTAAAGGAAATAAAGATAAACCACTCTCATGTTGATAAACTTAAGATAGATTAAAATTATTTGTGGTAGAAATTAAAAGTTCAAGTGCCTCTATTATGATTACCGGTAAAAAAAGTAAGAAGTGAGAATGAGAATATGAAACTTACCTGACAAAATAAAAGGTCAATTTGCAACAGAAGAGCCTGCCCGATTTCTCAAATCCAACTGGGTAAAATTGTATTTTTTAGTAGAGACAGATCCACTGATGCCATACTCAACATTCTTGTCAACCACCACAAAATAGTCATTGCAACTATAATATGCTGTTGAATCCCTTGTTCTAACCTTCATTTCAAATTGAAACAAGCCATTATTAAATCCTATAACATGGTTCTGATACTGCCTACTACTAACTTTTTAAAATAAAACAAGCCATAAATAAGAAATGTACGAATTGATGTAGGATTTCTTGCTCTTTACCTTAACTATAAGATAAAACAATTTATAAATAATTAATCAATTTACATGGAAGCCCTTTTGGAAGGAATATTTACGTGTAAGCCCTTTGCAGTTGTATCAGGGACCCTTTGTACCAGAAAACGTGATACACTCACCCCCAAATTTACAATTTACATAAAAGCCCTTAGGAAGGAAGAATTTACATAGTTGTAGCCCTTAGGAAGGAATAATTAATCTGGACCGATTTCTAATTTTAACGTGGTGTGGTGTAGAGCTTACTCCTGTAACCAATTTCTGATTTTAATGTGAATTTAGATTGGATTTATTCTTCTTCTTCTTTCCTTTCTTTCTCTACACCAAGAAGCACTGCTCTAAGCTTCTTTGGAGAAAAAACTCCTCCCATAAATCAAATACACCAACTCCCTAAACAATATTACAAATAGAAACAATATTCGAAAAAAGAATAGTGGTAAGATGCCAAATCCCAACACACTGTGACTCTTCTGTATATTTTTTGTACTAAAGCCAAATAAAAAAAAAATTAAAATGTAAACCTAAGATCAGGGAAAATTTACTCATTTACCAGTAGAAGGTTAGTCTAGCACAAATAAAGCTGGTATATCACATTAAATTGCGAGCAGGTGGGGATGGCATGTATGGTACAACAGAGCACCTGTACAGCATAATGAAAAGCAACCAAATGCTCTAAACAAATAAAGAGTTTTGATTCAATCTACAAATTATAAAAGTCACCCCTCTTTTTGCCTTCATGGAAAGTATCTGAAAGAAAAAAATGAACTTAATTATGACGATGGTATGCCAGTAGTGACGAGCCGGTAGTGACACGTATAACATGTAGTTAATACCAGCATAGCTTGAAAGTAAGTCAAGGAGAATTTCAAATTATTGTTCCTTTTGACAGTCACAGTAAGACACCCCGACAAGCAATGCAATAGTATTCTTTTAATCCTAACCGTTAATTCAAAGCTAGTTTCACAAAATTTCAAATTCAATGGCTCAACTCTAACTCTTAATTCTCAATAAATTTAAATTCATGCTACAATTATATATACAGAAGTTATTGATGGTTAGAAATGAACATATAAATGATGAAAACAGATTCAATTGTTAACATATGGGACCCCAGCAGATGCATGTTCATCCTCGAGAGCTTTACCAGTGGGTCCCACGCCCCAAGATCTTGACACTGACTCATACAGATCCTCAATATTAGAGGCAACTCGAGTGAAATGTTGTTCTAGAATTATATTGAGGATTCTGCACAAAAAGCAAAAAAAAAAAAAAAATTTGGAAAATTCAAGTTCTCAAAATATAAAAATAAGAGAACAAAATATAACACGTACCTTGGTTATCTCCATGGAGGAGGCACCTATAGCAGCATCGATGCAGATCCAGGTGCGGGGACCGGTGGTCGATCGCTTTTTGTTCGTTAAGGGGTTGAAGGAGAAGCCAGGGCAGCAGTACCCCCGTACTCCATAGGGGCAAGATAGGGCGAAGGCGATTCCAGTGGTTCTGACACTTCTGACACCGGTGTCCAAGGCTGCACTTGAGGCGGCGACCACCCGAAGAGGCCGCATGATGCTATCATGCTTCTACCTCATACTGTGTTTCTTCCCTTCCGCTCTACTTCTCACTACTGGTATCGATACAGAGATGTAAAACCCTAGGTCAGGGCAAAACCTAGGGTTTGGTAGTGAGAATTGGAGAGGTCGAGGTGGGGGCATTGGTTGAAAAATAGATCGATCTAGGAGGGGGATTGGGAGAGGCGCCTCTGATCTCTGGCGAAAAAATTTCTCTGATTAGGTTTTTTTTTGGTAAGAAAGGGTCGGGGAGGAGACGGCTCGCTGGGAGAAATTCTTTTTTAATGGATCGGCGAAAACAATTATGTGACGATACGTGTGGCGGGTATAAGTTTCACTAAATTTAGACTTTTACACAGAAAAATAGTGTATTTAATCAAAAGAAGTCATATTATTTGTTTAAATGGCCCAGATTCATATCCGAATTCTGTTGAATAAATCCCAGCCGTACGACTTTCTGTCATCCAAAGTAATTTAAGGTGCATAATATAGAGAAGAGATATGTATGTTGAAGTCAATATGGGCTTCGGCCCATTAAGTTAATGGAAATAAAATGATTTCCGTCCGTAGGAGAACCAGTCTTATCTTCCGAAATTTTTATTAATAGAAAATATATTAAATAAATATCGAGATTAGAGAATGCTTTTGGTTTTTTTCGAGATATAGGGAAAATGTTTTGATTTATCACGGCCTCTGGCCGTTATGGTTTATCACGGTCAGAATTAGCACTTAATCAACCATTCTAATTAGATTAATTATTTTCTAACTGATTTTCTAAATGAACCAGAAGAAAAAAAACCGGAAAAAAAACACTGTCCATGATAGAAAAAGACGGCCAGATCCTGTCCGTGATATATAGAAACGGTCAGGTAAAAAAAAAGGAGCTGGCCATGATAAACAGTAACGGCCATGGCCCAAAAAAAAAAAAAAAAAACAAAGGTCTGACCGTTATTAATAGTAACGGCCAGAGGCTCACGGTCAAGAATCATACCATTCTCCTATATATATTTTATTAATTAAAATGAAATTGTAATTCAAAGTCCAATGATTTATATCAATAAAAGAAAAAAAAGGATGTCCATACTGGACCCCAAAAATCAAATAAATGCTCTGATCGGACTATGGTTGGCAGAAAAATTTGTAATTCATGATTCGATTCGTATTAGTTCGAATTCAACCAAGTTCAGTTCGAAATTAATTCAAACTAAATTCGAATTGGGTCTGGTTCAATTGCGAATCCATTACGAACTTTTATGGTTCGAATCTCGTAATAACATCGGCCGTTCATTTACTTAATGAAATTAAAACTCAAGATAAAGAGTCATAATTTAATCTAGCCGACGCTCCCTCGCTCTCAAATCTCAATAACCTAGTTCTCTTTCCGCCTCTCCCTGACTCGCTCTACCTCTCGCTTTAAAACCTAGCCGACGCTCTCGGCAACTGACCGTCTCTTTGACCTAGACGACTATCTCTCCTCCGCCTCCTCTACCTTTTGGATTCTCACTTCATTAGATGGTCCGATCGAGGGTTTGATCGAGTAAGCACTCGAGATACGACTACTTGTTTTCTTGCATATTTCAGTTATTGTACTTAATTCTCTTTTTACGATTATTTGTTGTGATGTATTTTTTCATAAACAATTTTTCAACTTAAAAAACATTCATTTCATACCGGTAAAATAAAGCCGTGTGAATTTTGTCCTGCAAGAAGAAAATTAATGTATAAATTACTGGTATAACTAGGGTTGCTAAAAAAAATTTCGTTCGTAATTCAATTCGACTTCAATTCGAAAAATGTGTAGTTCGCAATTAATTTGATTCGAAATAAATCAAATCCAGTTCGATTCGAATCTTATTCAAATCAAACTCAAACTAGAGGTTTGATTCAGTTTGATTTGTTGCCAATCCTTGATCTGATAAAGAAAACAAAAATAGACCGACATTTTTTTTTCTAGACCATCTTTAATTTAATTCATAAAATATATATCTTCAACGAGAATGTAATTTAATTCATAAAACCGTGACTCTGGCCATTACTATTTATAACGGCCATACCTTTTTTTTTATTTTTTGGCTCTGGCCGTTACTATATATCACGGCCAGCTCTTTTTTTTTTTTTTTCGTGCCTGGCTATTTCTATTTATCACGGACAGAGTCTGGCCGTTCCTGTCTATCACGGACAGGAGTTTTTTCGGTTTTTTTTTCTGGTTCAGTTAGAAAATGGTTAATCTAGTTAGAATGATTAATTAAGC
The DNA here is from genome assembly GCA_033356055.1 of Carex pumila. Lineage (NCBI taxonomy): Eukaryota > Viridiplantae > Streptophyta > Magnoliopsida > Poales > Cyperaceae > Carex > Carex pumila. The sequence continues at coordinate 200,622 of JARJHM010000360.1, forward strand.
GCTAATTCTGACCGTAATAAACCATAACAGCCAGAGGCCATGATGAATCAAAACGTTTTCCCTATATCTTGAAAAAAATCAAAAGCGTTATCTAATCTCGATATTTATTTAATATATTTTCTATTAATAAAATTTTCGGGTCTTATCTTCTCTTCCCTTCTCCTCTCTTCTGTTCTAGGGTTTGGGTTTTGGTTGCAGCTAGTCGCCCCCGTCTCGAGACGTCTCTCTTTTCTTTCAGAAGCGTGGATTGCACCCGCCCTTCTCCACCTTGACCGAGGAAAGGAAAGAGCGAGAGCGAGGTATATTACTTCTTTTCTTTTCTGTGATTGCGTTGTAGAGATAGTTAGTTAGGTAGTTTGTCTTTCTTTAGATCAACTCAATGGGTTCTGTTCTGTTGGATCTTCGTTAGTTTGTTTTGGAAATTGATGTTTGATCTGTTATCAATGATCCATCCGTAGATCCCGTTCGTTCGTTCGTTCGTGCTTAAATTACTTCATTCAGTTTAGTTTAATTTTCATTCATTGTAGTTTCAGGAGAAATTAAGGTGAAGGCAACGTAAGGCTGAGAAAATGGTGTTAAAGTAAGTTGTTCGATCTTGTTCTTTTTTTTTTTTCTTTTTTTTTATCTTTGTTCGTATATCTATCATTTTTTAAAAGCAAAGCTAGGAAAATCATAAGTACGCCTGCCCTGCCTGCCTGCACTAATCTTAACGAAATGAAATGAAGGTTGAGTAAGAGAATTAGTTGACTTACATTTGGCCTGGTTAACATTGCTTTTTGGGTAGGACATGATTTTTGAGTTTTTCTCCTCGACTACTTGTAATTGTAACCCAATTACCATTTACAGAAGGAAGATTGTTATGCAAGTGAAGAAAGGTATTAGAGGCTTGCTTGATTTTGTTTTCTAATTTTATTTTCTACGTATCTGTTACTTGTTTACAGGACAGAGCTTTGCCGTTTCAGTGGACAGAAGATTTATCCTGGAAAGGGTATTCGTTTTGTTCGTGCTGACTCCCAGGTAATTTAGTAGGATGTAAAATGCTAGTTGTTTTAGTACCAAAGTACTGAAATTAAGTTTACTTGGTGATAGGTGTTCTTGTTCGCCAACTCAAAATGCAAGCGGTACTTCCACAACAGGCTCAAGCCAGCCAAGCTCACATGGACTGCTATGTACCGTAAGCAGCACAAGAAGGTAAATTTCTTATTATTTCTTGTAAATTATTCATGTTGGCTCATATTGTGTTGTTGGTTACTGTGTACTGAAGCCTGTCTGTGTTGCTGTATGGACTTGCTCATATTGTATTTCCTTTTGCTGTATGGTGTCACAGCACTGCAATAGTGCATTGGTTTACCAGGGTTAAGAGCTAATGTTGTGTAACATTCGGTGTAGCTGCTATTTTGTCAATTTTCTTATATAATTAATTCATCAAGTAATAAATGCTCTGCAAGTTTGTCTGTTTAAATTATAAATCAATATGCTAATGCTATTGCTTTATTTTGATGTATCCATTGTAAATTAAATTAAATGCTGCTTTCTAGAAATGAATGGTTAAAAACTGGCAATTGCAGGATATCCAAGCTGAGGGAGTGAAGAAGAGGCGCAGAGCTGCCAAGAAGCCCTACTCGAGGTCTATTGTGGGGGCTACCCTTGAGGTCATCCAGAAGAAGAGGGCTGAGAAGCCTGAGGTCAGGGATGCTGCCAGAGAGGCTGCTCTTCGGTATGTCTGTCATAACTTCTCATTTAACTTCTCATAATTGCTGTACCATTTTGGGATTTGATTAAAAGCTGGGTATAGAAGGGAATATGTGAATTTTTTTCATTAAGCTTCTTTTGCAAGATGTTTAAAGATTTGAATATCTGTTTGTATCCATTATAGTGAGATCAAGGAGCGTATCAAGAAGACGAAGGATGAGAAGAAGGCAAAGAAGCAAGAAATGTTGGCCAAGTCCTCAAAAGGTACTGCCAAAGGTGCTGTCCCAAAGCCCACCAAAGGTCCCAAGCTTGGTGGTGGCGGCGGCAAGCGCTGAAGCGTCCCTGTTTAGATTTTGTATTTCTTTTCTGTGGATCAAAGTAATGTTTAATCTAGTGTTGTTGTTTGAGGTATTGATAGTTTTTGGAATTTTCGTCAGACCTGTAGCCAAAAGTTTTGTTGCTATTTTGCCAAGGTATACTGTGTTGATTTTAATTTACTATATTTTGTTTTTGGTTCTTTTTTATTTTAATTTACTGTATTCAAGCACTTTTAATTCTAATGTATCCTTGGTTGCTTCAGTCTAAGTTTTTAAAAAAAAAAAACCAACTTTTATTAACATCGGGCATAATTAGGATATGACCTGAACCACTAATTCCCATTCAAAGCGAGAAATGGCATTGAAGTTTTCTGAAATTCTCTTATCAGTACACCGATCTGATCGGTCATAATTAGTACGTTGATCGAATGTGGTGCAAAGCTAAGAGCATGATGAAGGAAAGGTGATTGATGCAATTTTGTACAAGAGCATGGTTTTTTGAAGGTTAGTGAGCACTGGCTCACTAAAGCTCAAAGTAATAAAAAATATTTACAATGTCATAGTCTGCTAGGTCGAAGCCCAGTTGAAATACCAGAATAGCCTTAAATTACACGAGCATTATCAATAAATGTATCTATTAAATCACTGTTATTAAAACCCGAAACCGGCTCCTTTTCTGATTTGGTTTGTTTAACAGACCGCATATGCTGTTGAACCGGTAATGAACAGGATTTTGGCTAAAAAACCGCAACTTCTTTCAAAGAAAAGAACTGTTTTTTTGTAACTGGTCGGTTTTTAGTGTTTTTTTCATGCATTAAATGAAAGAGAGAGAGAGTAATGGTAGGTAGCTACTAGTAGGCTACCATGACCGTACATGCTCTTGTGATAAATCAAAAGGTACACAGATTAGTATTTGATTTGTCTTGTGAAATTTGCACATTAAATCTCAAATATTTTAGTTATTTTACAAGAAGTATTGTGTATTGTATTATGTATATATTTGTTTCTTTTCAAAACAAAATTACTGTTATTTTATTATTGATTAAAATTTGTGCAACTATTTATCAAAATTGCATCTTGATAATTATCAAATAAAAATAAATAAAGTTGAGTGATTATATTTTTCTCTATAAAGAAAAACATCTGATCAATTTTAATAAAATCGGTATTACCATTCTATTTAGATATTAAATTTTGAAATATATATATATATATATATATATATATATATATATATATATATATATATATATTAATTGATTTATAGTATATTATTGAAAATGTATGTGTGAATTTTGACAGATACAATATTAAATAATGATTTATAACAGTCATCATATCTCATATGTATTTGTTTGTATTTAAATAAATTAGCAATTAAAGTGGTTGATCCATTGGTCCGATCAGTAAACCGTTAAATCGAAAATTTACCGAGTTGATATCCGGTCCAGTTATGATAACATTGTATCAAATAGAACTTCCAATAAAACGCATGCAGTACCTGCAGCTGGATTGCTCTCTTTTGGGCTAGCTGACTCCGACCCGTTAATGACCGACCCTAGTCTATAACACGGTGCACCATAATTTGATTTGAAGTTGCATCTGATTTACCATTACCAGTATGGGCACCTCACCCTCCTGGGAAAAAGACACGTCTATTCCTCTTTCACTATAACGTCCATAATTTGATTTGAAGTTGCATCGCATTTACCAGTATGGGCACCTCCTTACCCTCTTGGGAAAAGACACGTCTATATATTCATTCTCTCTTTCACTATAGCGTGGTCGAGTGTGCTTAATTCTGTAATTATGAGCGTGTTTGTATCACTCTGGTTGGTATATGCATGGATCGGACGGTGCATTCTTATTCTCTGTTAATTAATTATCATTTTCCTTCTTAATTATGTCGATCTGTTTGATGGTTTATATGATAATTAATGAGGCAGGCTAAAACATTAATTCTTTGATCTGAAAGAAAGTACGTAACATGCACCCGCTCAAAGGTCTGCTTGATATATGACATTAATTGATTCAAATGACATAAAAATAAATTACATCTTTTATTCAAAAAAAAACTATTACATATTTTTCAAATTAATTACTTATTATAATATATATTGAAATAATCATTATATATATGCTCATAGCAACAAAAGATATCATATATAGCTTACCAATTAATTTAATTAGTATCGATATCGTCTCTCTCACTCAAATCCCTCAAGCACCCCTCCTAATATTTTGCCATCTATTTTCATTGATGGAAGAGCCTTATCATAAAGCATACTCTTCAACTTCTGCAACTCCGGCCACGTCACTGGCCTATACAGTGGTGGGCCCTGCTCCGGTCCCGTTAACTCACTAAGAGGCCCGACCTTGACATCAAGTTGAGGCCCTAAGAAATACGCAGCTGACAGTCGTTGATTTGTCTTGCTCACTGTGGACCGGTGCACAACATTGTGAAACGTTCCATTAGACAGAACATGCATGAGATCACCAATATTGACTACAAATGTGTTAGGTACCACCGGTACCGTAACCCATCTTGCCGGGCCAACATCATCTTTGCACCTTAAGACCTGAAGCCCGCTTACTCCATTATGGTACAAAACAGCAACAAAGCCTGTGTCAGTGTGGGGCGCCAGACCGACAACCTGATCTGGATCGGGACAAGCAGGGTACGAGTTCAGATGCATTGCATTCTTTATTTTGCTGGAATTGGAATCTCCTATTAGGGTATTGTCGATTTCTTCTTCAGTCAATCCCAATGAAAGAAGCATCAAATGCATCAATCTATGGCCTAGTGGCTTTATGGCTTTCTTGTATTCCTCTATCACCGAGCTGTACGTAGACAATTATCTTATCAGTAGAAATTAAGAAAGTTTTTTTCTAGATGTACGTAGGAATAAATTAAAGATTACCAAAATGAAGAATAGTCATCGGGCCAAAGTATCTGTGCCTGGTGAAGAAGAGAGCCAGTTTGAATGGCAAATCCTTCATACCACATGAACTTGGGAAAAAGATGAGAGATAGGTGCACCACCATAGCCTGCATCAGTTCCTTTAGTCTTGGCTACCTTGAGCTTAACTTCTACCGGCAGTGCAAATAACCGATGGATTTGTGAACCGAACCGGTTCAAAAGTTCCGGTTCAATGCCATGATTCCTTATCAGGAAAACTCCCCATTCTTGACAGGCTTTACCTATTTTGTAAATTAAGTTTGGATCATTTAGATCGATCACTGGGACGGAATCAAGACCAATGGGTTCCACAGATGGATGATCATAGAGATGAGACGACCAATCATGTGAGTCTGGGATTGACTTGAATCGAAAGTTCTGAGGATGTTGTATTTTGAGGTCGACTGATGCTTCAGATGACATTATAGATATATATATATATATATCTTTGATTTAATTTAATTGGAACTTGAATCTTGGGTTTTCACTTTAATTTGATGTTTTGCTTTGGGAAGATTCAAGGGGCTTTATACATATATACAGGTGAAAGCTAGCTAGTAATCTAACTAGGGTAAACTTCAGATGACATGCACCAAATTTCCCACAATTAAAGTATGATCTGAAAATTTATACGTACATTGCCTCGGGTTTGATCATCACTAATTTTCTTCTATCACATGATGGTGGGGAAATGGAAAAGTACGTTGCAGTGAATTAATGAATTAATCTTGCTACATTGAATCAGAGATATGGTAAGTAAATTCCAATATCTTGGTACATTGAATCAAAACTAGGAGATAGATTTCAATGAATATACTCCTGAACATTACCTAGTTTTTTTTTTTTTTTTTTTCTATTTGAAAAGGCGCTTCACCTATAATTAATTGGAACTTGTTTTTTCTAAATTAACTCTCTACAATCCTCCAATTCGCATCTTGTGGAGGCCCATTTCGGCATTCTGTGTTGAAAATGTTCTACAGGCCAAACCGTTGAAATTCAAGTACTTCGTGAGTGATGCACGTACATAAAAAAATTTTAAAGTTTCGAATTCATAAAATACATAGTCAAGCAGTCAAAGCAATGATGAAAAATAAATACATTAAAGTTAATTTAAAACTTTTTATTTTATTTGGTTACCTTTAAAGTAAATTTAATTTAAAATTTATAAATTTTGTATGTATACAAAATAATTATGAAGTTTAAATTGTTTAAATTCAAAAATTTATCCAATAAATTTAAAAATCGGTGAGACTTTGAGTTGGAATGTCATTGATTAAAAGGTAACCCGACTAGCATTTGATTAGCTAATTCAATAAAAAAAATATTATGATTGAGAATATTGAAAGAAAACATTTAATATTATTTTCATTTTTATACCAGAGAATTTTACAGCGCAAGTCCGAGTTTTTTAAAAATATCCATTTTATAAAATATTTTAATAGAAATAACTAGGGTCGGGCCGATTTTTTTAAAATATCCACGGTTTGTTTTTTTTTTTTTATAAACTTATTTTTTTAATAATATATGTATAATATATGTATATGTATATGTACATGTACATGTATATGTATATGTCTAATATATGTATATGTATATATAATGAGGAGGGATCAAGTTACAACAATTTTTGAGTTACAACAAGTTACAACAAGTATTTTTTACATTTTCAAAGTCCAAATCGTCGATCCAAACTGTTAGATGTAATCTCTACAATAAAATGTGTTCGGAGACAAAATTTTACATTTTTTGGAATTTTTTTACTATTTATTAAGATGGGTACAAAAACTAGTCAAATTTAGACCATTGAATTTTGTACCCATATTAAGAAATAGTAAAAAAATTCCATAAAATGTAAAATTTGGTCTCCAAGCACATTTTATTGTAGAGATCACATCTAACGGTTTGGATCGACGATTTGGACTTTGAAAATGTAGAAAATGCTTATTGTAACTTGATATCTCCTCATATATAATATAATATATGTATATATAATATAATATATGGAGAGTGACTAATATGCATTCGGTAGCATATAGGCTGATATGCATACGGTCCAAATTTAAAATTTGGAAATCCAAAAAGTTGATATGAACAGTTCATCTTGTTCTCTATATTAATATGTGCTTGGAGACCAAATTTTATATTTTTCTGAATTTTTTTACTATTTATTAAGCCACTTTGAAAATTGTTGATCTAACGATGGCTTAACAAAACAGTAAAATTAGCAGCTACCATTGGATCAGCAATTTTCAAAGTGGCTTAATAAATAGTAAAAAAATTAAAAAAAAATATAAATTTTGGTCTCCAAGCACATATTAATATGGAGAACAAGATGAATAGTTCAGATCGACTTTTTGGATTTTGAAATTTCAAATTTCAATCGTATGCATATTGCCCCATATGCTACCGAATGCATATTAGTCACTCTCATAATATATGTATAATATAATATACGTATATATAATATATTATATGTATATATAATATAATTACATGAGTAGAACTAGGGTGTTCTTAATCTCACCAAAGTGTTTGGTGAGCTTAACTCCAAAACTCATTAAATCAGTTTAAAATGACGAATTCGACCCGTTGGAACCCGCATACCTTACGAATGATGCGTCTACATGTGAAAATTTTAGACATTCGAATTAATTTAGTATAAAGTCAATCGCTCAAAATTAGAAGGTTAATAAATTAATTTTAGTGCATTCAATTTTGAACGTTTTTTGACTGCTTGACTTTATACTAAATTAATTCGAATGTTTAAAATTTGGACCGGTAACACTTCGGCCGAAGTGCTACCGAAAGTATATTAGCCATTCTCTATACATATAATATATACATATACGAGTAGAACTAGGGTGTTCTTAAGCTCACCAAAGTGTTTGGTGAGTTTAACTCCAAAATCCATCACATCGGTTTCAAATGATGAATACGAACCATTGGAACCCGCCTACCTTACGAGTGATGCATCTACATGTAAAAATTTTAAACATTCGAATTAATTTAGTGTAAAGTCAATCGGTCAAAATTAGAAGGTTAATAAATTAATTTTAGTGCATTCATTTTTGAACATTTTTTGACCGCTTGACTTACTAAATTAATTCGAATGTTTAAAATTTTCACATGTAGACGCTGTTGGGTTTCGAATACCACTTTTGGGGTTTCGCGGTAACCAAAACTCGTTTAGGCTTAAGGTGCAGAATGACCGTAGAACAAAAATTTCTACGACCAACTTAAGCTCAGGATTAAACGGGGTATGTCAGGAAACTTTCCAAGGCGGTCCACCTTCAGTACTCCTTTGGCATCAAAACCCAATTTAATCATTTTACAGATCTACTCCATGATTGATTTCTAAAACTTTAATCTACTTACCAATTAAATAGATTAATATAACATATTTATACCTTGTTTCCAAATCACAGTTGGAATGCAGACCGAGCATGTAGAGCTACATCACGGAAGGAATCGACTCGTCTCGGAGCATCAGACGTCTGATGCCTCTATCGGTTATCCACCAGGACTAACCAGAGAGCGGTTTATTTCTTCTGCCAGAAATACCGTAAACTGCAGAATTATGCAAAAACACTATTCACAGAGAAAAGACGAAAACCCGTAAACACGAATTTTCGGCTACTCAGTTTCATCAAATGAGCAAAACTGACATACCGCGAAATTCGGTAAAACACTATTCATCGATCCCGTAAATATACTCCACAACAACTCGCAAGATTATACATCAACTGTGTATAACTTTCTTTTCTCAACCGAAATACTATTTGGGAGAGAAACCGAGAAAGAGAGAAAATACCGATTCGATTCTGCATGAAACGATATAAGTGAATTAGTGGTTTTTCTCTCTACATGCACCCCTCTATTGATAGGCTTTTGAGGAGATTCGCAAAAGACCGAAATACCCCTCAACATATGCCTATTTACAAGATATGCCATTGAATGGATAAGGATGACATGTGGATAAGATCGATGATGTGTCATTTGGATATGATCGATGACACGTCATGCGGATAAGCACGAATCTGAAAAGACCCGAATGCCCTCGGCCCAAACACAAATAATGTTCATATAATTATTTTGAACAATTATATATATTTTTTCTGTGGTTGTTTGTTTCGGTATCGATGATGTGTCATCTGAATAGGATCGATGACATGTCATGCAGATAAGGACGAATCTGAAAAGACTCGAATGCCCTCGGCCCGAACACAAATAATGTTCATATAATTATTTTGAACAATTATATATATTTTTCTGCGGTTGTTTGTTTCGGTATCGATGACGTGTCATCTGGATAGGATCGATGACATGTCATGCAGATATTGACGAATCTGAAAAGACTCGAATGCCCTCGGCTCGAACACAAATAATATTCATATAATTATTCTGAACAATTATATATATATTTCTTGCGGTTGTTGTTTCGGTAATTTATACAACGTGTCATGCACATTTATAAATTAACCGGTTAACTTTTATACAACATGTCATACACGTTTATAAATTAACCAATGTTTTTGTTTGTTATTTTTACATAACATTTATAATTTAATTATAACACGTATAATTAATTATAACTATCTTACTATTGATCATAACCAATTTATAATCAATCACAATAAGATTCTCTGATTAACTCCTATATGGTGTGACCCAATAGGATCTGTGTTATGTTGGTAAATAGAGTTAAAACTGTTTTAACTTCTATAATCATGGGTGGCGTCTGGCAACACATCATGACCATCCAATTACACAGATGATGATGTACAGTACAATATCACGATCCAGTAAACAATTTATTTGTGTCTGTTCTTCTGTCTCATAGTTATCAGATTAGTTTCAAGGTAGATGTGTGTTATCCTTGTAAACTTAATCTTTTCTTGATCTTGAGCAGATTATCAAATATGATTACTCTTGTAATCATACCGCGCGCTAATAATCTTACTCTATCAAGGGGCCCAGTGATGCTATAGCTCGTATAAAATACGAGGGACAAATAGTACTCTTGGTAGACTATCACTTCCTCAGCTAAGCTATACATATGGGAATGCTACCGTTATGACTGCTTTTTACGGACAGCGGTAGATAACAATCACACATACATATTTCTCAGTGGGAACGATAAATATCTCATACTGTAGAACGTGACACTGAATGAAAACATAAATGACACGAACACAATTCTATTTAATGTTTCATTCGGGGTCTGTCAAATACCATGTTCCTAGAACATGTATCTATGTGATTAAAATGACATCTCGTGTCAGGTGGTTTGTAAAACTTAACCATCTTTTAATCCACATACTAACCTTATAGCGGTAATTAGTGTTCCTGCTAATTACCTTGGTCAGTGACCTTTTAAGATTAAGAGTATATATCATCTATATTATGGAGTTTCACAATTTCAGTCATGAACTCGAAATGATCCATAAATGCAATAATACTCAAGGCAACAAAATGATATTAATCATCCAATTCATGAACAAAGCTTTATGATAAATTATCGTATTATTAACTTCTAGATTATTACAAACTAACAGACGCATCACTCGTAAGGTAGGTGGATTTCAACGGTTCGAATTCGTCATTTGAAACTGATTTGATTGGTTTAGAGTTAAGCTCATCAAACACTTTGGTGAGCTTAAGAACACCCTAGTTCTACTCTACATATACATATACCTATACATATGCATATACATATGCATATATTATATATACATATACATATATTATAAAAAAATGAGTTTATAAAAAATAAAAAAAACTGTGAATTTTTTCTACGGTTTGGAATTAAAATTTCAAACCGTGGGAAAAATCCATAGTTTGAGTATTTTTTAAAAATCGACAAGACCCTGATTATTTTTATTAAAATATTTTATAAAATGAGTATTTTTAAAAAATCGGGCGCATGCCCAACCATCACACAGATAAAGATAATAAAAATTTTAAGCATATGTCGACATCACATAGACAAAATCTCTGTCATCATCATATGGATAAAAGTTACTGAAACAACAACCGCAAGAAATATAATTGTTCAGAATAATTATATGGATGTTAATTGAATTCGGGCCAAGGGCATTTTGGTCTTTTCACATGTCATCCTTATCCACATGACTTGTCATCATCCTTATCCACCGAGGACATTTTGGTCTTTTCACGTTGGAACCTCCTTACTATTCATGAGGGTATTTTGGTAATTTGGCAACCGCCACAAATGCCTATAAATAAGGGTGGAGGGGTAGAGAGAGAAACCACTAATTTATTTGTATCATTTCGTGTCGAATAGAATTGGTATTTTCTCTCTTTCTCGGTTTCTCTCCCAAATAGTATTTCGGGTTAGAAAATGAAGGTATACGTAATCCACGTATAATCTTGCGGGTTGTTGAGAAGCATATTTGCGGGATTGGTGAATAGTGTTTTTCCTAATTGTGCGGTATTTCAGTTTCGCTTATTAGTGAATCTGAATAACTACAGATTCGTGTTTACGTGTTTTCATCTTTTCTTGGTGAATAGTGTTTTTTTGCAGAATCCCACGGTTTATGGTATTTCTGGCAAAAGAAATAAATCGCTCTCCGGTTAGTCCTGGTGGATAACCGATAGAGGCTTCAGACGTCTGGTGCTCCGAGACGAGTCATTCCCTGAGTCGCTCTTCTTGCTTGGTCTGCATTCCAATATGAATTTGGAAACGAGGTATAAATGTTATATTAATTTATTTAATTGTTAAATAAATTTAATTTTTAGAAATCAATCATAGAGTATATCTGTAAAGAATTAAAAGGGTCCTTGCAATGAAAGACATGTGAAGGAACTAACCTTTGTTCTTTCTGGCATATCCCTTTTAATTCATGGCTTGAATTAGAAGTAAAAAAAATTATTTTACGATATTCCCGCAGCTTAACCCTAAACGAATTTTGGTACCCCTGAAACCCAACAATAGGTGTTGCACGAAATTGGGCATAGAAACCGGAAACAAATTAAACCATCAAGCGGCCAAGAAATTTTGATTAAAAAGATGAGACGATGGGCGTTTATGCTAGCTCCAACCGAACATATATATATGAGATGGATTACGGTGAGTTGCGAAGTAAAGCGACTATTTTACTTCACACTCATATTTTGTGAATTGAAAATCCAAACAACCGATCCGAACACTCAACATGACCTCCATATTGAAATGTGCTTGGAGACCAAATTTTCTATTTTTTGGAATTTTTTTACTATTTATTAAGCAATTTTGAAAATCGCTGATCCGATGGTCTAGAAATTTTTACTATTTTTTTACTGTTCACAGCAAAATATCATTTTTCAAAATTGATTAATAAATAGTAAAAAAATATAAAATTTGGTCTCCAAGCACATTTCAATATGGAGATCACATCTAACAGTTCAGATCGGTCGTTTAGACTTTCAAAATGAAAATACAACGTGAAGTACAAATGCGTTTTACTTCACAACTCACCGTAGCTCATCTCATATATATATATATATATATATATATAATGAGAGAGAGAGAGTGATTAATGTGCATTCGTATGCAAATAGCCCGATATGCATACAGTCCAAATTTGAAATTTTAAAATCCAAAACGTCAATCCGAACCATTCAACTTGTTCTCCATATTAATATGTGCTTGGAGACCAAATTTTATATTTTTCTGAATTTTTTTACTATTTATTAAGTCACTTTGAAAATTGCTGATCTAATGGTGGCCACTGATTTTATTGTTTTGTTAAGCCACCGTTGGATCAGCAATTTTCAAAGTGGCTTAATAAATATGGAGAACATGATGAACGGTTCGGATCGACGTTTTAGATTTTGAAATTTTAAATTTTGACCGTATGCATATTGGGCCATATACATACGAATGCACATTAGTCACTCTCTCTCTCTCTCGATATATATATATATATATATGAGATGGGCTACAGTGAGTTGCGAAGTAAAACACGTTTTTACTTCACGCAATATCTTCATTTTCAAAATTCAAAACGTTGATTCGAACTGTTGGATGTGATCTCCATATTGAAATGTGCTTGGAGACCAAATTTTACATTTTTTGGAATTTTTTACTATTTATTAAGCCACTTTGAAAATCTGTGTGAACAGTAAAAACAGTAAAAATTTCTGGACCACTGGATCAGCGATTTTTAAAGTAGCTTAATAAATAGTAAAAGAATTCCAAAAAAATATAAAATTTCGTCTCCAAGCACATTTAAATATAGAGAACAAGATAAACGGTTCGGATTGACATTTTGAACTTCAAAATCGCAAAATATGAGTGTGAAGTAAAATAGTCGCTTTACTTCGCAACTCACTGTAGCTCATACATATATTGATTAAGAACTTGATTCGGGTGTCTTTCCTTGTACGGAAGTGAATGTTGTCACTGCCGGCTCTCTTGATCTCTCCATCAGACTTGAGAGGAATTACTTTAAATTCTAAGGGCTTCCAATGATCAATGGTGATTGTGCATCTCTGGAAGACCATAGCTACCGATTAAGGTAACTTTAAATTTCATATTAGGGTTCACTAGAGGATTATGGTAATTTAGAGTTTATATATGCAATACAGTTCTGCATAAAAAAAATCCAACACATCTCTCTCTCTCTCTCTATATATATATATGGGGGAATTTCACGTATACCCCTCAAAACTTCAAAATTACGTATTTCTCCCTCTAAAGTTTGAAATTACGTATTTCCCCCTCTAAACTTCAAAAACTCACAAATTTACCCATTTTATTGTATTTTATATTGAAACTCATTCTAAAATCTTAAAATACCCATTTTACCCTTTATTAAAAACATATAAAGCCCATCAAACTCAAAAGGGTTCCTCTACCGTTTGATCCGTGTGCATCGCATTAAGATCTGTGCATAGTGTTTCAATTTCGTGTTGATCTAGCATGCACGGATCTTAAAGCAATATTGATTGGTGCGTATCACATTAAGATCTGTGCATGTCACATCAATATACGTGCGTGTTCACATCAAGATTTGTGCTGATCTTGCGCACGCATATTTAAAAGTAGTTTGGACGGTAGAAAAATTATTCAGATTCAATTTTGAGTTTGATGGGCTTTATATGCTTTTAATAAAAGGGTAAAATGGGTATTTTATAAATTTAGAATGAGTTTTAATATAAAAGACAATAAAATGGGTAAATTTGTGAGTATTTGAAGTTTAGAGGGGGAAATGTGTAATTTCAAACTTTAGAGGGGGAAATATGTAATTTTGAAGTTTTTGACGGGTATACATGAAATTCCCCCTATATATATATGAGAGGGTTCAAATGCACCCAAATTTTTGTGCATCCAAATTTTTGTGCACCCAAATGCACCTTATCTTTGAAATTTTTTTTTTTTCATTTTCAAAGACCGAATAGTCAATCCGAACTGTTAGATGCGATCTATATATTAAGATGTGCTTGGAGCTCAAATTTTACATCTTTTGGAATTTTTTTTATTATTTATTAAATCACTTTGAAAATCACTGATCCAATGGTCCAAAAAATGTAAAATCAGCGATTTTCAAAGTGGCTTAATAAATAGTAAAAAAATTCCAAAAAATATAAAATTTGGTCTCCAAGCACATCTTAATATATAGATAGAATCTAACGGTTCGGATTGATTATTCGGACTTTGAAAACGGAGAAAAAGGATTTGAAAAATAGTGTGCATTTGGGTGCACAAAAATTTGAATGCATTTGAACCCTCCTGTATATATATATATATATATTGCAAGGGATGAAGTGGTGTTTGTGGCCACATAATATATAGAAGACATCAACATATGCACCACTTCATCAACATATGCATCATCACCTTAAATTCATCCCTAGCTAGCTAGCTCGCTCTCCCTAATGTCTTGCAATGGTGATTGAGTATTAATTGCAAGAAGCTAGCAAGCACGTTGAAGCTAGCAGCAGACACAGATCGATGGTCAATATGGTAGTGCTTGCCTTAATTTCTCAGATGATCGATGATGAGCTTTGGAATTGGGACAAGCAATTTGTATATAGATGGATGTTGATTAAAGATATATCATGAATAATATGAGCGATGTTAATTAAAGATAACAAATTAAGTGTGTAGCAATCATATATTCTATCTTTAGGATTCTTTTTGAAGCATATGAAAGGGTAAAAATGGCAAATTAAGCACGCAATCTTTAGTATTCCCCATTCCATGCATTCCAATTAATATTTGCTTTTTCTCATGCGGTGCGGCGCTAGCTAGCTGTATACAAATTAATCTGAAAATCTCCAATGGATGTTGATGGGGACGCAAATAATGCCATCCCGCAAGTGCAAATGCAAATGCAAATTGAAATTGAAATTCAACCTTCCCAGCCATGTTGCGAACTGAGTAAGAACGGCAATGTGCTGGTAACGGCTTTGTTCCTTCTGTTTTGTGATATCCCTGTGATTTGCATAGCTAGTTTCCGTAGTTCATATAGCATGCAAACAATAGCTCTGTTTTTCATAGTGGCTGTTCTGGTTCAAGTTTACGTCTTCTGTGCACACAAATTCATCATATTGGACCGGGAACGGGAACGGGAACGTTCTGTCTTGGCACTGAAATTGAGGTGGATTTGTGCAGTGGTGTTGTTGTTGATTAGCGTGGCGTACCCTGCATGTTTGTATTCTTTCAAGCTGCCCCTCTCCTGTAGAGTTATTGCATGGACAATGTTTGCCATCCATTTCTTCGCAGCTATTTTCGGCAATTTTGGTTATATCTTAAACAATCATGCTGAAAAAGCTATTTACCCTGTTGCTTAATTACTTTATTTTGGTGATTAATTTGTCGATCTTAATTAATTTGTGTTATTTTTCTGAAAGCATGCACTGTCAAGTGACCCATTGTACGTTATCCAATTTATAATTGCTCATTGCATAATAAGGCTTCAAATTTGACATTTAATATATATACTTGGTATGTTTTTAATTGCTGATTGTATGTATAACAACTAACAAGCTAGGCTTCTTATATATAATTAATTTGGTCTTGGGCTTATTTCCCGCCAGACACGTCACAATTAAACTTATAAATAAATATATATGGGCTTGGGCCTGTTATATCTCCTAGTTAGTTAGATAACTCATTTTAGCATTAATATATAGTTACTGCAAATCTAGCAACTCATAACCCAAAATCATGAATAATTTATAATTTTATTGGGTATAATTAATTAATTAAGTGGAAGCCAATTACATACATGAATCAACATGCATGATAACAGGCATATTTATGGCCTATGTCGCAGTAGTACTGTGCCACCTGAAGACAGAATTCTGCTGATCTTCCATGGGCAACCTCTTCCTTTGAGCTCATACATTTCTTAAAAGCCAGTAGAAAGCAATTTTGTCCCAGTAAGCTGCTACTGCTGCTTTTGCTTTTGCTTTTGCTTGTGCTTTTGCTTTTGCTTTTGGGAACTCCAAGTCCAGAGGCTGCTGCTATATATATCATCTCTTCTCCTGATGAGAACAGCAACAATGCTACCACAAAAATTGATGCTATTTCACCGCTAATTGATCCATTTCCATTTCCATTTCCAGTCTTAGTGGCCATGGATCGATCGATGTCTTATATATTCTTAATGTTAGCTGGTGTTAGCTGGTGTGGCGGTCATGGATATATATATATATGTCTGTCTACGTATACTACTGATGATGTTTTATATAGCCAGCGTGGAAGCGCCTCCTCAATTAATTATATATTAATTGCTCATTAAATTATGTAACTTATTAATTTTTTCCTTCAATTAATGCTAGAGCTTCAGTTTCATCACATATATATTAATTAATGTAACCTCCTTTATTTTAATTGTTTTAATTTATAAAACTGTGGTAATTATTGATCGGTAAATTATATCAACACATTTAATTGATTTTGTGGGCCAAGATAATTATTGTGGGTAATTTCGAGTTTGCACTTATTGCCCGCCATCTACAAGTTACAATTCATGTGTGCGCGCGCGCGCGTGTATATATATATATATATGGTGCCACGTCTCTAATCTTAATTCATTGTTTAATTAAGACATCACCAAATTAGTTAGAGAAGATCATTTTAGCATATTTGCAGCAAGTCCCACAACTCATATACCAGAATTATCAATAACTTCTAATTTTTGTTGCAATCATGTCCATAAAAATCAAGAATAATTATTTCAATCCCCACACTCCAGTATCCGCATTGTACCCCCATCTCTTAAACATATTTTAATTTCCCATAAACTAACTTAACTAACTAGTTTAATTAAATTTATTTACAACACTGTAATCTTTCAAGTTTAATTAAATTTATGGGTATAAATACTTGGAAGATAGTAAATTAATACTTGCAAATTAAGATAATAATACTTGCATGTCTAACTTAATATAACTATATAGAGGGACCACTTAAACTACATGGGAGAAGAATCATACACGTTTTTAGATGTAAGTTTTTTTTTTCTTTCCAATATCTTCTACATTTCTCACGTTCTATGAGAAATTTTGCGAATCTAAAACCATGAACATATTCTACGCAATTTTATCTTTCAAATGAGATCCACAATGACGTACTTTCGGATTCATCATCACACAAGTATTTATACCTCATTGTGCAAGTATTTATACTTATACTTATAAGTATTTTATCCCTAATCATGGACTCCGCATCACATTTTCCTAATTGTCCCTGCGCCAACCTTTCTCTAACAAAAATAGTTAACCACATAGGTATAAATACTTATAATACTTGATATTAATACTTTTAAATGTCATTAGTGTATATGTGAAAATACTAGGTATAAATACTTAAATGACGAGGTATAAATACTTGTGTGATGACAAGCTCGAAACTATATCATTATGGATCTCATTTGAAATATAAAATTGTGTAAAAGACGCTCGTGGTTTTAGATTCACAAAATTTCTTATAAATCATGAGAAATATGGATGAAATTGAACAAATAAAATTGTGGGGATAATGGGGAGATGAGAGTGCGGGTACTCATATCACGTCCCTAAACATATTTGCTCGCTAAATATTGATTACTTTCTAATTTAACAAAGAGATAAAGACAAAATAGTTAATTTCATTGTTGAATAAAAAAAACTATTAAAAGACAAATACTGTTAAAAATGAAAATGTTTGGTCTGATTTATTAATTTCTACTTTTTGTATTTTCTTTTTTTTTGTTTGAATTGTGAATCCATAACAAACCACGAGCAAATTAAATATTAGTCTAATGAATACGTATTCTTAGAAAACCATTTTAATGTACTTTCTTTTATAATATTTAATATTTATTTTTATTCGACTATGCACAAGTGCAACTAGTTGTTGAGGATGCCGAGATAAAATATAGAGAACAATTATTAAAAAAAAAAAAATTGTATGAGTTCTGATATACTATGATGTAAAATAAATTGTCAGTTATTATCTGTGTGAATTACTACTATCTAAAAGAACTGGTTAATCTAGTGATAAAAAGAGTATTATTATATATAAAAAAAAGGTTGCAAATTCCAAATAAAAATAAGAATTTCTTATTGATATTTAAAGGTAAAAAGTTTGTCTCCATCGATCTTAATTTATCTTAAAAATTGAATTAAATAATTATATATATGCACCACGAATTTTTATTTCATCTTACTCGATCTGTAACCTTTGTCCATAAATAAATAAATAAATAAATAAATAATATAAGCACTATATATCTGATGAAGTTAAATTACGGTTCCATGCATCATTTATAGATTGACGCATGCAGATAGACCGACATGCGCGTACGTAGCTCAGAAGCGTTTTAATTTGCCAAGAAATTAAAGATCTTGATGCATGCAGAAGTACTTTATAATAATTGTTAATAGAGAGAGAATTAATTATATATGTACATGTGTTTAGGGTGAGCATAGAATTTTTTATTTTTTATTTTTTATTTTTTATTTTTTATTTTTTATTTTGTTCTCCAGAGTTTTAGTTATCTCATTCCGGAAGGAATTAGGAAATGTATATATATTGAGAAAAGTTGGTATTTAATATATTTTTGTATGGCGCAAGATCTAATTAGAATTAGGGATCAATTATCTCTCAGTCAATAACTACTTATGAAGATCGTTAATTAACTGTACTTTATTAATTACTTGAGGGACCACCTAATATTTGATAGATTTTATAACTGAAATGTGCAAATATTGATACATATGCGCGCAAGTGTTAATATATAATATATCAAGTATTCATACCTAAGATACCAAGTATTTCGAAAAAAAAACTAGGCACATCACACACATCTTTTACACGTTTTTAGATTAGGTTTTTTTCTCTGTTCAATTTCGTCAATATTTCTAACGATCTGTGAGGAAATTTGCAAATCTAAAATCATAGACGTGTTCTACGTAATTTTCTCTTTCAAATGAGATCCATGATGACATACTTTCGGGTTGTTCGTTGTGCAAATATTCATGCCTCGTCGTGCAAGTATTCGCACATCGTCGTGAATACCTTATTGTATAAGTATTCATATCTCGTAATGCATGTGTATATAATTCATGTCTGAAGTGTTTGTACCTAACATATTTTATCATTTTTTTCATATGACATAGGAGAACGTCTGAGAATATTAATATTAAGTATTGCAAGTATTTATATATCGTCATGTAAGTGTAAATAGTTCATATGTAAATTTTTATTTTTATTTCGATATGGCACGGGATGATGTATAAAAGTATTAATTTCAAATATTGCAAGTATTCATACCTTATCATGCAAATGCTAATAGTTTATGTATTAAGCGTTTTATCTAAAATATTTTATGAACAGTTTTTTTTTTTTCTTTTGACATCAGATGACATTTGAAAGTACTAATATAAAGTATCCAAGTATTCATACCTATGTAATAGTTCATGTATCAAGTATATGTATCTAACAAATTCTTTTTTTTTATATGGCACTGGATGATATCTTAAAGTATTACAAATATTCATACATCGTCATGCAAGTGTGAATAGTTCATGTATCAATTGTTTGTATCTAACAAATTCTATCAATTTTTTTCACATGACACTGAATGATGTATGAAAGTATTAATATCAAGTATTGCAAGTATTCATATATTGTCATGCAAGTGTAAATAGTTCAGGTATCAAGTATTTGTATCTAACATATTATCTATTTTTTTTTCCTTGTGACACTAGATAATGTTTGAAAGTATTAATATGAAGTATTGTAAGTATTCATAACTCATAATATAAGTATTCATACTTATAACTAAAACATGAATTGTTATATATGTTGAAAAATATCTTAATTTAATATTTTTTTTATAAATGACTCTATTTGATGCTTGATTGTATTAATACGTAATGTGGAAAGTATTCACACATGTGTATTTATGTACTAATATTTACGTTGTAGATTATATTGCATGGATATAGGTACAAATATCGTATCATATATGATACAGATATAATACAAATACAACGATACGACAATACGACAATTTTTAAAAATCTAGAATACAAGTATTCATGCAATATTGAGCAAATATTTATATATTCATAATACAAGTATTCATACCTAAGATACTTAACATATTTTTAAAATAACTAAATGCAAGCATTATGTGTATACGCGCAAATATTAATATATGAAAAATTATCAATTCATATCTAAAATATTAAACAACTAAAATAACAAAAATATTCTGATCAAACGGTCTGAGCTTAAACTCAAACGATGAGGTGACGCAGAGAATCCGGACTCTTCTTTTATCTTGCCAAGGTCATTAGCACTACTCTAGTTACTAATTTATTCTTGTTTTGGTGTTAACACTTAGCAACTGCCAATCCAAATTAAATAACATGTCCCATCCCTTTTTTGTCCTGCTTGGAAAAGCTGTGAGGAGCAGCCGAGAAGGGATCACTTCTTGCTGTTTGCAAAAAATGTGATTAAATCAAGTCCGGAGTGCTTCAAGGTTGTGAAAGAATTGAATTGGCCCAGGTGCAGATAATATGTAAGAGATAAATCGGATGCGGAGGGAAATTAAAGTGCTGGAAACAGATGAGTTGTTAATTTTGATGATTAATGAGTTAGTTATAGAAAGGTAGTTAGTTGGAGGATAAATGGGGATAGGAGATGGAGGATACAAAACTTTACTAATTAATGTAGCAAGTAGATGTTTGAACGGAATAATTAATTGATTTTAGATACTGCACAATTCCTCTTATTATCCACAGATAATCAATGTTGTATAAGTGTGTAATCGTTAAACGTCTACACATTTGATTTTGAGGCCGAAATAATTATGTTGGGCTTTGGCTTTAATACAGATTAATTAGCATATTAATTTGCTGCAAATTAAACTGCAACTCATAACCCAAAATCATCAACAATTATATATATATATATATATATATATCATTTTATTTGGTAGAAGTGGAAGTGGAAGGCAATTACAATTACATGAACAGTCCAGTCCAAAAAAGGAAGGAAACTGATATGCATGGGATGGGATAGATTATTGAGTAGTCAGTACTGATTGGATGGGTCGTACTGTTCGGCTACGGTTTTTCTAAATGCAATTGACTTGATCCTGGTTCTAGCATTCCAAGGCATATGGCCTATGTCGCAGTAGGACTGAGCAGCCTGAAGACAAAATTCCCATGATTTTCCATGAAGAACCCGCTCTTGTTTTGAGTCCATACATGCCTGGAAGGCCCGTAGAAAGCATTTTTCTCCTAGTAAGCATCCAGGGAGGCAAAACAAGAATGGCGGCCACCGAAATCCCACTACGGCCTTCATCTCTCCTCCTGACACCACCAAGACTGCTACCAGTAACAGTGTCACAATTTCTCTCTTCATTGTATGGTTAATTCTATTGGCCTATTGGGTGTGTGGTAATGGACGTCTAACTAGCTACTTGTGCTTTTTATAGATACTTGCTCAATTAATATTTCATTAAATAATTAATGTCACTTAATTCAATTTAATTATAAAACTTGAGTTAGATCTATGTACATTCTTTCACAATTAAATCCTGAAACCTCCACCCCTTTTTATTGGTTTTTGTGCGTTCTGGAATTAGAATACGTTTACTTAATCAGATGGAGCAGTAGTAACTAGTACGTAATAAATGATAATTTTTATTACTAATTAGATTGAGAAAGATTAATTGGAAAAGACTATATATATATTTTGCGCCCATCTCATCAACTCTGATTCATCAACATTTAATTTTCACTTATATTATTGCAAATTCATCAACATTTAACTTAACAACCCTCATATTATTTTTAAACTTATATCATTTAGTTCCTCAAAAACAAATAATATATATATATATAGGGTCCTATGAGTTACATAGAGGGCTACGGTGCTACGGCTCAATATTTAAGTTTTTAAAATCCAAACAGTCGATCCGAACCGTTCATATTTTTCTCCATATTAATATGTGTTTGGAGACCAAATTTTACTATTTTTTTAGATAGGTGGAAAATTAAATATCTGAATGGTGCAGAATTTTTTAGATCAACTGATTTTCTACCTATCTAAAAAAATAGTAAAAAATTTGCAAAAAATGTAAAATTTGTTCTCCAAACACATATTAATATGGAGAATAAGATGAATGGTTCGGATCGACCGTTTGGATTTTAAAAACTCGAATATTGAGCCGTAGCACCGTAGCTCTCTATGTAACCCATAGCACCTTAGCCTTACCCATATATGTATATATATAGAGGTTGACTACTCTACTTACATAAGCATATGAGGATATATGCTTATAAGTCATTTTTTCATTTTCAAAATTCAAAAAGTCGATCTGAACTATTAGATATGATTTCTATATTGAAATATGCTTGGAGACCAAATTTTACATTTTTCTGAATTTTTTTACTATTTATTAAGCCACTTTGAAAATCGTTGATCCAACGGTGGCTTAACAAAGCAGTAAAATTAGAAGCCCACATTGGATCAACGATTTTCTTTTTAAAATAATTGGTAGGGGCTACCAATGTTTACAACACCACAAGTTCTTTTTCTCATTGCACCGCACCTATTGTACCCCTTCTAACCATTACCTTCCCTATTACCCGCTCCATTACAATATAGCTATGTTGCATGGATAAGGGTAAGGGTATCGTGTCGGACACGACACGGGTACGGTGATACGGCAATTTTCAAAAATCAAGGATACGACACACCTATTAAATATATAGGGTCTGTCTAAATTGTTGCTGGCAGCATTTCAGGAGAGGTGCTGTCGGGGCTATATTTAGCCGTGTGATGTCCAAATAACAAATCCAAACCATTAAATATTTAATCTATGTTATAATCTACTTGGAGACCAAATTTTATATTTTTTGGAATTTTTTTACTATATATTAAGCTGGTTTGAAAACCATTGATTTCAGTAAATTTCTGCAGTATTGAATTCAGCGGTTTTCAAACCAGCTTAATATATAATAAAAAAATTCCAAAAAATGAAAATTTTGGTCTCCAAGTAGATTATAATATAGATTAAACATCTAACGGTTTGGATTTGTTGTTTGGACATCACAAAATAGAAAAATGGACGGCAGCACCGTCGGCAGCAAATTATGTTGGGTTTCGGATACCACTTTTGGGGTTTCGCGGTAACCAAAACTTGTTTAGGCTTAAGGTGCGGAATGACCGTAGAACAAAAATTTCTACGGCCAACTTAAGCTCAGGATTAAACGGGGTATGTCAGGAAACTTTCCAAGGCGGTCCACCTTCAGTATTCCTTTGGCATCAAAACCCAATTTAATCCTTTTACAGATCTACTCCATGATTGATTTCTAAAACTTTAATCTACTTACCCATTAAATAGATTAATATAACATATTTATACCTTGTTTCCAAATCACAGTTGGAATGCAGACCGAGCATGTAGAGCTACATCACGGAAGGAATCGACTCGTCTCGGAGCATCAGACGTCTGATGCCTCTATCGGTTATCCACCAGAACTAACCAGAGAGCGGTTAATTTCTTCTGCCAGAAATACCGTAAACCGCGGAATTCTGCAAAAACACTATTCACGGGGAAAAGATGAAAACCCGTAAACACGAATTTTCGGTTACTCAGTTTCATCAAATGAGCAAAACTGACATACCGCTAAATTCGGTAAAACACTATTCATCGATCCCGTAAATATACTCCACAACAACCCGCAAGATTATACGTCAACTACGTATAACTTTCTTTTCTCAACCGAAACACTATTTGGGAGAGAAACCGAGAAAGAGAGAAAATACCGATTCGATTCTGCACGAAACGATACAAGTGAATTAGTGATTTTTCTCTCTACATGCACCCCTCTATTTATAGGCTTTTGAGGAGGTTCGCAAAAGACCGAAATACCCCTCAACACATGCCTATTTACAAGGTATGCCATTGACACCTCATCCTTTTATATGTGAAATGACCAAAATACCCCTTCCACACCCTTCCACACTCTTCTCCATGTTTCTACACATGCAAGGTGGCATAGGTGTGAAATGACCATTTTGCCCTTGTGGATAGGATTGATGATATGTCATCTGGATAGGATCAATGACACATCATGCGGATAAGCACGAATCTGAAAAGACCCGAATGCCCTCGGTCCGAAGACAAATAATATTCGTATAATTATTCTGAACAATTATATATATATTTTTCTTGCGGTTATTTGTTTCGGTATTGATGACGTGTCATCTGGATAGGATTGATGACATGTCATGCGAATAAGGACGAATCTGAAAAGATCCGAATGCCCTCGGCCCGAACACAAATAATACTCGTATAATTATTCTGAATAATTATATATATTTTTCTTGCGATTGTTGTTTCGGTAATTTATACAATGTGTCATGCACATTTATAAATTAACCGGTTAACTTTTATACGTGTCACACACACGTTTATAAATTAACCAATGTTTTTTGCTTGTTATTTTTACATAACATTTATAATTTAATTATAACACGTATAATTAATTATAACCATCTTATCATTGATCATAACCAATTTATAATCAATCAAAATAAGATTCTCCAATTAGCTCTTATATGGTGTGACCCAATAGGATCTGTGTTATGTTGGTAAATAGAGTTAAAACTGTTTTAACTTCTATAATCATGGGTGGCGTCTGGCAACACATCATGACCATCCAATTACACAGATGATGCTGTACTGTACAATATCACGATCCAGTAAACAATTTACTTGTGTCTGTTCTTCTGTCTCATAGCTATCAGATCAGTTTCAAGGTAGATGTGTGTCATCCTTGCTAACTGAATCGTTTCTTGATCTTGAGCAGATTATCAAATATAATTACTCTTGTAATTATACCGCTAGCAGATAATCTAACTCTATCAAGGGGCCCAGTGATGCTATAGCTCGTATAGAGATACGAGGGACAAATAGTACTTTTGGTAGACTATCACTTCCTCAGCTAAGCTATACATATGGGAATGCTACCGTTATGACTGCTTTTTACGGACAGCGGTAGATAGCAATCACACATACATATTTCTTAGTGGGAACAATAAATACCTCATACTTTAGAACGTGACACTGAATGAGAAACATTAATGACACGAACACAATTCTATTTAATGTCTCATTCGGGGTCTGTCAAATTCCATGTTCCTAGAACATGTATCTATGTGATTAAAATGACATCTCGTGTCAGGTGGTTTGTAAAACTTAACCATCTTTTAATCCACATACTAACCTTTTCGCGGTAATTAGTGTTCCTGCTAATTACCTTGGTTAGTGACCTTTTAAGAGTGTATATCATCTATATTATGGAGTTTCACAATTTCAGTCATGAACTCGAAATGATCCATAAATGCAATAATACTCAAGGCAACAAAATGATATTAATCATCCAATTCATGAACAAAGCTTTATGATAAATTATCGTATTATTGACTTCTAGATTATTACAAACTAACAAATTAGCCACAGTCTATATATATAGAGACAGAGAGAGAGAGATGGGGTATAGTGCATTGCAATGCATGGAGGGGTTGGTGCATTGGACCATAAATCTAAAATTCAAAATCTAAATGACCAATCCAAACCGTTCATCTTGTTCTCCATATTAATATGTGCTTGGAGACCAAATTTTATATTTTTTTGAATTTTTTTACTATTTATTAAGTATTTTACAAAATTGTTGATCCTACGGTGACTTAACAAAACAGTAAAATCAGCAGACACCGTTGGATCAACAATTTTGTAAAATACTTAATAAATAGTAAAAAAATTCAAAAAAATGTAAAATTTGGTCTCCAAGCACATATTAATATGGAAAACAAGATGAATGGTTTGGATCGACTATTTAGATTTTGAATTTTATATTTATGGTCCAATGTACAAACCCCTCCATGCATTGCAATGCAACATAGCCCATCTCTCTCTCTCTCTCTCTCTCTATATATATATATATATATATGAGACAGGCTAATATGCTTTCGGCAGCACTTCGGCCGAAGTGCTACCACCTCATTTTTTATTTTTCAAAATCCAAATGGTCGATCCGAACCATTCATCTTGTTCTACATATTAATATCTGCTTGGAGACCAAATTTTACATTTTTTGAAATTTTTTTGCTATTTATTAAGCCACTTTGAATATCGCTGATCCAACGGTGAACCCCTGATTTTACTGTTTGGCAAGCCACCGTTGGATCAGCGATTTTCAAAGTGGCTTAATAAATAGAAAAAAAATTTCAAAAAATGTAAAATTTGGTCTCCAAGCAGATATTAATATGGAGAACAAGATGAACGGTTCGGATCGACCATTTGGATTTTGAAAAATCAAAAATGGGGTGGCAGCACTTCGGCCGAAGTGCTGCCGAAAGTATATTAGCCTGTCTCTCTCTCTGTATATATATATATATATATATATAATATTATTTTAATTATATTATTAATTCTTTTTATATAAATTACATATTAAAATACAGCTTATTATACATTAAATATAATATATACTGCACTTTAACACAAACACAAAGTGGCTTAGTGGTAATGTGTTGTTGATATGGGGTGATAGGTCCTGGGTTCGATTCGCCTTAGCCACAAAATAAATTTGGTTTTGCGCGGTGCATGGTGGACCATGCGCTGTGAGGGTTGTATTTGCGGTTCACCGTGAACCAAGCGTATCCCAGACATATCCATTCGTGTCAGAGGAGTATCCCAACGAGTCAACCAGTATCGGAGACCGTATCAAGATGGTTGGGACATGCCAGCTGGCGTGTCTGATACGTATTGTGCCTGTATCGGAGGCGTGTTGGTGTCGGATACGTGTCGGACATAAATACGATGGATTTCCAGGAGTGTCAGGGTAACATAGCAATATAGTAACCACAACTTAAATTCTTCTAAAATTAAACCTGCTAACACCATTGGTGGCTTTGCCTTTCCTCCAAAGATTTTTTTCGTTTCTCTGCTTCCATATTTACCATGCTCCACATGCGAACAGGCCAGCCCATTTCTTCCTCCTCATTCCTCCTTCTTGCTTTACTTTTTCCCACGATTTATCCCAAGTATCTTGAACTGAGATGCCTCTGACCATTATTGTACAGTTTATCCCTCTTTCAATCTCCTGCCAAACTGTTCTAGCATAGGAGCATTGATAAATCAAGTGCCAAGCTAATTCCAATTGACACGAGTTGCACATTACACAGCCAGGATCACATTGCAGCCTTCTTCTCTCCATTAGATCATGTGTTAGGATTCTTCTTTTTAACAGTAAGAGGCTGAACTTTAACCTGAACTGGTGCTGCGATTTGCCATGTGAATTGGAATCTCCATTCCAAGCTTCCAGCTTGGAGCATGATTTTATAAATTGACGCAGCTGAGTATGTCCCCTTAGCACTCCATCTCCAAATTATCTCATCATCTTGATTAGACAGAGTGAGTTGGATATATTGCTCTCCTCTAATTCAGGGGCTAGATCAGAAGCCATGGGACAAGCATCTTCCAGGGAAATGTTTTGTAGAAGGGGGCGTGGCATACCATCCTTCACTGACCTTAGAGGTGTTTCTCTCCATGTGTCATACCAGAACGACACAGAAACACCATTCCCGACATTGACATGAGCACTCCAGTGGTATAAGTGTTTCCATTTGATCAGTTGTCCCCAAAAGAAGGAGCCTTTCACACCCCAGACCCACAATGAGATGTTTCTAATTTCCAAGTTCACTGCCCCTAACCCTCCACAATGCTTAGGTGTGCATACTAGTTCCCAATTGAGAAGAGAGATGCCCTTCTTATTCTCCTTTGCCTTCCCCCATAAGAACCTTCGTCTTATCACATCAATTCTCTTGAGGACCCACTTTGGCAACATAAAAACAGGTCATGTAGTGCAGAGAAATTGATGCCAACACCGAGTTTTGCAAGAGCAATCTCCCCCCTCGAGATATCAACTTTCCTTGCCATCCCTCTATCCTTCTTTCAATTTTCTCAATTAATGGCAGGAAATCGGATATGTTGGGTCTTTTGAATGTTAAAGGCATGCCTAAATACATTATTGGCAACTCAGATTGAGCACATCCAAAAATTAGTTGTACTAGCTTCTGCTCAAGGGGAGATAGATTAAGTGGTATGAAAACACTCTTTGCATAGTTGATTTTCAAACCAGAAATGTTTGAGAACAACTTGAGGACCAACGATTTTTAAAGTGGCTTATTAAATAGTAAAAAAATTCAGAAAAATATAAAATTTGGTCTCCAAGCACATTTCAATATAAATATCACATCTAACTGTTCATATCGACTTTTTGGATTTTGAAAACAAAATAATAACTTATAAGCATTATACCCTCGTATGCTTATGTAAGCAGAGTAGCCAACCTCATATATATATATATATATATATATATATATATAGGATTTGGCTAATATGCTATAGGTTGCATAGAGGCATCCCATGCTACGGCTCAATATTTGACTTTTCAAAATCCAAACGGTCGATCCGAACCGTTCATCTTGTTCTCCATATTAATATGTGTTTGGAAAATTTTTACTATTTTTTTAGATTTATTGAAAATCACTATTTTTCAGACAAATTTGGACCATAAAAAACAGAGATATTCAATAAATCTAAAAAAATAGTAAAAAATTTCCAAAAAATGTAAAATTTGATCTCCAAACACATATTAATATGGAAAACAAGATGAACAGTTCGGATAGACCGTTTGGATTTTGAAAAGTTGAATATTGAGCCATAGCACGGGAGGCCTCTATGCAACCCATAGCACTGTAGCCAAGTCCTATACACACACACACACACTAGTATCATATCCATGTGTTGCAACGGAGACATATTATAAGAAAAAAAATATATCAATAAAAATAATAATTATCCAAAAATTAAGACACATGTTAATAGAAAATTTATATGATTAATGTATTTTTAATTAATTTTAATCGTGATCTCTAATAACAATTTGAGATGTGATGATTCTTTATTTTTTAAGTTCCAATGATATCAAATAATAGCTCGATTCAAATCTAAAATCAAATATCGTACAACAATTCAATATCGGCATATAATATGATATCAAAAAATATAAATAAAAAGTGTTATCGTGTGTGTGTATAGGATATATATATACACACACATACATATTATAAGAGAAATATATATTCACACACACGTTGCAATTTATATTCTTCTTTGTTTTCAATTTATATTCTTCTTCTTCTTTAATTTGTTTCCAATTTAGAATACACACACGTTGATATATTATATATTGGAAATATATTCTAAATTGCCCACAACAATATTAAAAATTAAAATAAGAAAATATAAAAAAAAAATTCTCATTGTGATCCGTATAGAAACAAAGAAGTAAGGAAATAAATAAATAAGAAAATGGAAGGTAGAATCTTCTCAATTGAAGAAGAGAAATATGGAAACAAATAAATATTTCGCTAAATTTCAGAGTTTATTCAATTTTAATTGTAATGTATCATGTGACATAACATGTGGTGAGTATGTTTTTAACTAAATTTAGACTTCTATACATAAAACATATGCATTTAATCAAAACAAGACAAATTATGCAATTGGATGGCTGAGATCTAATTCGAAGTTTTATCTTTCAATCGTAGCCGTTGGAAAATTAGACACCCAACGTGCTTAATAATAGAATGGAGATATATATATCAACTAGTCTTCTGCAAGGGTAAAATTATTTAATAGTGTTGGTATCATCACACATACTTCTATTGGTAATAGCAATATTTTTGCAAAAAGTAATTTTTGTGGATGTACGAGTAGTAATAAATTATATTTTTGTTGATATTATTTTATTTTTCTAGTACTCTAAAATCTTACATATTTTCTATGACATTAATCAAACGGGATATATCATTATTTTTAATCATATTGTTATGTGTTTCATTTATTATTTTTCTGTGAAGAGAGTATTTTCTACTTCATTGGTTCTTTTTTTTTAAAAAAAAAAATCGACAAAATTAACTACATAACGGTCAGAAGAAACAAGGGAAATTTGTAATATTTAAGAAAAAAAAAATTCACTGTAAACTTTCTAATGTGGAAGTAATATAATTCCAAAGCATATATTAAATTATCAAAAGAAATAAGGTAACTACAATAAAATTAGTACTTGTTTGTCACATAATACAAATTAGAAGCAAATATTAGAGAGATTAACTTTGAGTTTTCAAATTTCATGCTGACAAATTGTAATAACGGCAACTATTTTAGACCTTTAAAATTAAGGCACGACATATTAAAATTAGGATGGTTGATTTAATCTTACGTACTGAACTAATTGGGAGAATCATCTCCTAACGCTAACAGAAACGAAAATAGGTAGTTACTGAGTTACATCTTGCAACCTTGACATAAGAGAAACTACAACTGCTACTGAACCAATATATAAAACAGAACTAATTAATAAGCAGCCTCTCACATTATTCTACCCCCTCCACCCATTTCCAAAAAAAAAAAAAAAAAACAAGGAAACACCACCAGTGACCTATACCCTAAATTTCCTCTAGTTGAGAGGGCGCATCCTTGCGCAATTCACCAGTAATCTCGGCCTCCTTCACAGCTGAAGCGACGAGCTCAGCCTCAAAAGATGACATAGATGGCAACCTCTCATAAACCCTTGAACCCATGGAAACAAGCTTCTTCTGGCCTGACTTAACAGTACTACTAATCTTCTCATAATTCCATCTCTGTTGTACATATACTGCCACCATAAACAGAATTGAGACCAGAGGTATCATCACATCACCAAATTTGGAGAAAAAATCAGAGCTAGTGTTCACAAACTCATACTCTTCGCCAAAATAAGGGTTTATAACTGGGGCCCGGACACAATCATATAAATGTGGAAATAACCTTACAAAGGTTATTCCTATGTAATATGCCTTTGTCAGGGGCTTGCATTGTATCTTCCATAAATAATTACCAATTATTTGAGGGAGTAGAAAGAAATCTTGTACTAGGCCAATGTACTCCTCCAACTGTATCCCCAGATCGTGCAACTTGTGACTCTTCCCTTGGGAGTCGACATACGTCTCTTGGTGGCCTGACCGCCTAGAAACATTGATAAGGTGCACCAAAAGCGCTACAAGAAATCCTGCTGAGTGCACACCGAGGCAAATTAAGAACACCTTTCTGTCATTTGGGACCCGCCACTGCTCTAAGGGACTACGTGTCAGCATCCTTATACGTGATTTCCACACCTTCTGACCTAGCCTCAATGTTATAAGAAATGCAAACATAACAAGAATTTTGACTAGATAATCCATGGCCCAATACCATTGGCTCTTTTCAATGTTGTATGACGGCGGCTCATCAAAGTTTTTCTCCGAAGTTATTTTTTCAAACAATGCCTCAGCACCCGTGATTAGAGGTATGCTATAACCTATGGCTTGCACAGCTAGCATGGCGACTGATATATAAGGGATCACTGTTGATTTGCCTGTGATGTAGTATAACTGGCTCCCAATGCAAGCAATAGCTAAGGATAGGGTTAGAACACGCAAAATACCCTCCACACTTCTTCTAGAGAGAATGTCTTCTCTCTGTGAACGGTACAAAATCGGTAGTGTTTGGAGGTTAGTGATGTTAAAATGTAGTGGGTCATCTTCCTTCCTTCGGCTGGAGATGGAAATTTTTGCTGTGGGGTTTATAAGCCACCGAGTGGTCGTAGGTGGGTATTCAATTTTAACCTCAATCAAACAGTCCATACCTGCCTCAAGATTTGCACTCTCAGATAGAACTTGCCATGTGACACGCACATCTCGGCAACCAATAAGGTACATCCGACCATTGACTGGGTTGTACAACCCCTCCAAGTACAGTGTTGAGATGTTGTGGTAGGGCTCACCAGTTAGTATTAGCTCAGCTGAGACATTCATCAACCTCTCCAGCCCAGTTGTTGACTCCTGCTCAGGTCCCACCTTACCGGGTTTGCTATCAATGGGTAGAGGCCCGTTTTGGGCTGTTGCTGACCAGTAGCGGCCAAGCATGGACCCAAGGGAGAGAATCTCTAGATTTACAAAAGGCCTTTTGGTTCTCTTGGTTGGTCGCGGATTGGGTATGGCCGGCACATGCAAAGAAAGGTCATCTGCTAGGTTGGAGAGCCTGTACAGCTCACCAAGTTCATCTCCTTTTCTGGGGTAGCTCAGGAGTGACTTGGCTATGACATCACCAAATGCAGATGGCTCATTTCTTTCTAACAGTGCACTGGCCTGTTTGATCTTGGTGTACTGGTATGAGATTACAGAGGAGGCCATGAACTTGGACCACAACTCAGATGGGTGAGACGGCCTCTCAAATGAGAGAGGGTAGTGTGAGTCCTCCCTCTCTTTACTAAGACTAGTTACCTGCCCTAATATAAGACTCCTTTGATTGATCGAAAAAATGGTTGGCATGTACAAACAAATGCGGGACCGACAGCTGTCACTGGAACCAAGGCACCCAACCATGCACAGCTGACCTGTGGAAGAATTCCACACACCCTCAGCTGAAAGTGTGGTACCACTGATGCCAGTACGATGAAAAGCTGTATATTGAGTTACCCCTGGCGGTACTACACGAAAAACTGCTGACACTCTTGCAGAACCATAGCTGCCCCCTGTTACTGCTGGATCCCGTGGTTCACATCTTACATCCTGCATCGTAATAGCAACACCAAAAAAACCTCTATTTGTCTGATAAGTTGCTCTATTTGTCAGAAATGGACCCAGTTTTTTACAATATGCATCATTGGAAGTACAATTCCAATTTGGAACAACAAATAGCATCTGTTCTGACATAAAACTATCAAGAAAGCCACAGAAGGAGCTGCCCTTGTACACTTCCAGTTGGGACTTGATGACCTCATCCTGGTAGGGGTACGGGTCACAAGCTGTCAAGACCTGGTCTTCAGACCCGAACTGGTAGTTCGAGTATGCACCAAGTTGAGAAGTAAGTTTGACTGGGTCAAAGTATCTGGTCCCAGATGAAGGGTTTAGGCTCCTGACCTCACCATGTACTGCCCAGCTTGTCAGGGTGAAGGATTTGGGATATCGGAGGGTGAGAGCTATGTTATCATCCTTGTCTAGTAAAGAATGAGTTTCAGCCATTTTCAGCCATTTTTGCCAAGGATTTTTTGGATCGGATTCACGGGTTGGTAACATCGCTTCACCCACCAGGCAAAGAATCATCTCGCTATCTGACTCGGTGTAGACCCCTTCAAAAACTATTGTCAGGTCAGAACTGCCTGGCCAGAACTTAAATTCTGGTGACAGGTACCGACCCATTTCTGGAGCAGTTCCATTTCGGGAAATACCAATGCCAAGGGCCCCAGTTACATTGAGAGCATTTTTAAAGTTGTGTCTCGGGTCGATATGGGTTAGCAAGAAAGTAGTTAATGATAACGGGTCAGGTAGGGCAGAGGTGTTGGAGTTTGTATCAGATGAGTCGAATGGCATTAAGGGTGCGGGTGCATGAGCAGGGTCCTGAAACCAATCTCCTTTGACAAATGATAGCTGGGGCTTGAGAGCGTTGATACGGTTGGGGTCAAATTGGAGATTGATTCCAGAGGAGAGGACTGAATCACATACTCTCTGGACCTTAGCAAAACGGGTATATTCATGGGGCAGGATGTCGTCGGGTATTGAACCCGGCATTTGAGCAGACCGAGGCATTGTGGGATCCATGGTTGGATCAGTAGTCTGAGTCATGGCTAGAGCTAGAGAAAAGGTGAATATAAGGGATAGTACAAGCAGAAAAGTGGTGAGCTTCAAGGAAGGAGGCTCCATTGTGGCAAAACAACAAACAGTTAATTAGTAGTAGGCAGAGCTTTAGATTGTAGGCAGTACTGACAGTAGCTGTTGAAGTGTGGAAGAGATTATCTTTGTGGAAAGTTGATGGGCTTAAAGTCCATAGAAATGCAGGAGAAATTAATTAGGAGAATTTTGAGGAAGAAAAGAGTAGCAATTGAGAAATGAAATTGTGGAAATGCAGAGTAGTCTTCACTCAGTTGTAGCATTTGAGGAGGAAGGGAGAGAGAGAGAGAGAGAATGAAATTGTTTGACTTTTGAAATAAAAATGATTAATCTCTGGTACAAGGATGCTTCTCTTTTGTTTTGTTAATTGAATTTAAAAACATTTGGATCCTTGACTTTGTACTGTATGATCCGAGAGTTGGAGTTGGAAGAATATGGAAGCGCCATCCATCCTTCCTTAATTTGTTGGTTGAAATTTCAATTATGCCACTGATGATGCTTGCTTAGTTGCTTTTGCTTGACCGTCAGTGTCACAAGGAGAAACAGTGGCAATTACGATACAAGGAGGGAAGATGACTATGAGAGCTAAAATAA
The DNA here is from genome assembly GCA_033356055.1 of Carex pumila. Lineage (NCBI taxonomy): Eukaryota > Viridiplantae > Streptophyta > Magnoliopsida > Poales > Cyperaceae > Carex > Carex pumila. The sequence goes on from JARJHM010000360.1 coordinate 235,462, forward strand.
AATTGATGGATGGTCATTGGTCAGTGCAGTGGGATTAGCTAAATTGGCGGTGGTGGCGCCGAGCATCGCGCTGCTGTGTCAAGTCGGTGTTGGGTCATGTGCGAATGAATGTGCGATCACGTGATTGATTGATTGAATGAATGAATGAATGAATATTCTTTTATAGTTGGACTTATTGGAGGAGAGCCGAGGAGGACTGACTATTAATTCCTTAATTGTGTCCAGTCTCCAGGCAAACGGATACATCCCTTCCAATATATGCATGCTATGTTCTCTCCTCTTCTCTTCAGCTCTTCTAATGCGATATCAATATTTATTTATTATAAATTTATAACAACAATAAATACTATCTATTTTATATTTATTTACTTTTATTGCTGGCTTGTTTAAAAATTATAATACGTTTCAAGTTAAAAATTCTATTCAACAATAATGATATATTTATTATATCAAGTTTCAAATTCAAATTATAAAACTAAAACTAAACATAAAATTATATTCAACAATAATGAGATATTTATTATATCACATTCCAAATTCAAATTATAACACTAAAACTAAACATTCATGTGCTTTGTAAAATACACAAATTCACCAAATAGAAGTTTTGAATCAGTAATTCACTAACATTCAAAAATTCACACAACCTGACAAGATGGTAAAATAAAAATAAAATAAAAGATTACTATTATCCACTATTATCTAATTTGTCCTCCTGATATCAACATTTCCAACTGCTACTAAAAAAAAACCAGTGAGTGTTCTGAAATAAGGAAAACAAAATTATCAGAGGGCACATGGAACAACGCAATATATAAAATTTGGTACAATAAACACAACTTCAAGAATTACATAAATGTCTTTGTGTATGATACTATATATCAGTCTCTAACAAAACAGGTACAATATACTTTAAATATTGTATACATGTACAACATACTGGATAGGTTTTCATCTCAAGCGAGTCTGTTGATTTATCCATACTGGTCGGATATGGTACTGGTAATTCATATCAATCTGAATTCATCCAGTATGGTACTGGCATGGTTAACCTAGTATGGTACTGGTTAACCTTGGATGGTAATTCTCATTTGTGTTATATTCTCAAAACTCGTTAACTTTGGATGGTAATTCATATCAATCTGAATTCATCTAACTGGTACGCATTTCTATAACCAGTATGGTACCTTGGATCCAACCAACTTGAGCAAATCTCAATTAATCAACAACACCAACTTGAGCAAATCTCAATCGCCTTTGGGCAAAGTAACAATTCATTTCCCATTTTCCAATTTAAGTTGGATGATTTATAACCGCCTACTTGAGTCATTAAATTGAAATGAAATGAAATTCTTAATACACCAAGCTTTCTTCTAGGTTTCACAATTTACCCAAAAACCCAATTAATCTCAAGTCCAATATATTTTGGTAAAAAATTTCACAACCAGCCTCTATAAACAATCAAAGATTCAGTAACAAATCTTCATACAATACAAGTAAAACTTGAATTGAACTAACAACAAGATTCACGGTCAAATGAATGAACAAATTTAGGCAGTGATGATTGTCAGTAGCATTGTCAGTACCAGTGATTCAGTGAAGGTTCCCAAAACCAACTGAATAGACGACATTTTTTGTTCAAATCAACTATATGTATATTAAAAAAAAAACTGAATTGTTATTTCTATGCAATAAGTTATAGTACCTTCACTGAAGTGAGACCAACTGTTGCAAGCAGACCAATCTCTGCAGAGTCAATTAACTCACCAGCCTTCAAAACTATAGAATCTTTCTCAATATCACTTCCCTAAAATACAAGTAGCAGTTTACACATGACTGAAATCTTTCGACAAACTTTGCAAAGATCTTATTGCATCCTTCTTCCCTCTAGAAGAGAAACACAACTATTATATAAAAACATATAGTCCAATACCGGTTCCCAGTACATATTATACCAGTACTTCACCAGTAAACATATAGTTTTGTGGGACTTTCTAGTACTTAATTTTATGGATTATAAGGGATTTCGTTTTTAATTTTGTAAGGCTACACAGTATTTCTATCCGATTTTGTAAGGCTACAGAGTAATTTTGTATTTTTATCCAATTTAAACAGTTGTGTGTAAGAGAGAGAGAGAGAGAGCACCTGAGAGGAGAGAAGTTGTTTAATTATTGCTGTATGCAACGCTTACCCCAAAACTTTTTGAGATCAATGGCCTCAGCAAACTCGTACCCCTCCCCATCAATTTTTTTTAACAAATTCTCGAAGACATATTTTCTCATAGTTCGACCTGCAATGCGGTCTTTTGTAATGTGTCTTGACGTTTTTCTCATGGGTAGCGGGTGTTTCAACATAGAACTGGTACAACAACTCGACCGCCACCCACCAGCATACTTATAGCACTCCTGAGCTGTACCAGTACATGTACAGACGGGGCGGGGAAGGTTGTACCCTAAATTCTGAAGCAAGACAAACACATTAAAAATATGAGAAAAAATGAGAAAAAACATTGAAAAGGGTATGCAGGATTATATTCAAGCATAGACATACCTTTATGTAGTCATAGAAACCGTCACAACCAACAACGTCAGTTTCAAATCCTGCACCGACCGTTTCAGATACTAACAGTTTCAGATTCTGCGCCAACACTTTCATATCCTTTGCCATCATTAGACAAGCCAAAAACCTATGGAGAAAATAATAAACAATAAAACTAAGTAAATATGTAACTTCTCAAAAAGATTGCAATTACCACATTGCTCAGGATTATGCAAAGGGCTATGTTCTAGGGTCTTACGAAAGAATAATCTTGTTAACAAGATACCATAGAAATCATCACAACCAACAACGTCAGTTTCAAATCATGCACCATCACTTTCAGATTTTGTGCCAACAGTTTCAGATCCTTCGCCATCATTAGACAAGCCAGAAACCTATGGAGAATATAATAAACAACAAAACCAAGTAAAAATGTAACATTAAAAAAGATTGCAATTACCGCACTGCTCAGGATTATGCAAAGGGCTATGTTCTAGGGTCTTACGAAAGAATGTTCTTGGGTTCTACTTCTAAACAAGATAGATCAAGTCATGGAAACTGTTGAGAATTAAGATTGTATCAAGGGTGTTTTGATAAAAGAGTAATTAGAGAATAGTTCTCTATGTAATATGTACTCTCTATATATCTCAAGTATGGAAACTAGTGAATTAGGTTTTGAATTACAATTGAAACTCACCATAGATTTAAAACAACTTATTTTGACACGTGATACTTGAGTAATTGAAGGACAGTAAATTAGCATGTCACCAGAATTGCTTTTAAGATTTTCCGCCTTGTTAATTTTCAAGCACAACTTTTCATTTGTACACATCAAAGAAATCCCTTTCAGTAAATTTAAAATTTAATAACATTCAGTAAAGTAATCTTGCAGAGGTTCTAATTTGAATGGTTGACCCTGACATATGAACTAGGTAACAAGAGAGTTCAAATGCGTCCGTAATGCCTCCAATTCTAATCTTAATAACTCAAAAATCTAAAACTCAAAAAGATGCGAACAATCTTAGACAAGCACATAAAATAACAGTAGTAATATTTGCCAAGTTCAAGTTCAAAAAATAAGACATGAAAATATAATTCAATAATGATACTTACTGACAAGATTTAGGTAGAAAAAATAGTTGTTATCAAAAGTTTTCTGTATTTTGCAATGCAGTGTACACCATCTCTTATAAGCACATTATACACAATAAAGACTATTCTATAATATATTTACATATATGCTATATATTCCAAAGAATAATAGATCTGCAAGGATCTTGCCAAATCTCTAGAATCTGTAAGGATCTTTCCTAATCTCCATAATCTAGTAGAATATCTTGACACTTACATCATGCATCTTGGCTTCCAGAGCAGCAATATTTGCCATGAGGTTGTCTTTCTCCATTTTTAATTGTGATATCTAAATACAAAGAAAGAACAAAGATTTGTTTGAAGAAGATGTGCTAATAATATATGCACATTACGGATCAACTTGTGCTATGGATCCACATCTTCATTTTTAAAGTTCAAACAGTTGATCCAAGTCACTAAATATGATCTCCATATATGTACATGGAGACCAAATTTTACATTTTTTAGAATTATTTTACTATTTTTTTAGATAGGTAGAAAATCACTTGAACCAAAATTTCTGGACCATCCAAAAGCAATGATTTTCTAACTATAAAAAAATAGTAAAAAAATGTAAAATGTGATCTCCAAGTACGAAATTTTGTTTTGCAGGACAAATTGTGTTAAACTGTACTACAGAGGCATAATGAAATATACTTGAGTAATTGAAGGACAGTATATTACCAGGCGATCAAAATTCATTCTCATATCTTCGGCCTCATTAATTTTCAAGGACAACTTTTCATTTGTACACACTAATATATCCATTTCTTTTGTCAAAGTGACCAGCCGACGCTCCAAATCCTATAAATAAAAATAGTATATTTTCTTCATGTAAAATTTAAAACCATACAGTAAAGTAGTCTTGTAGAGGATATAATTCGAACAGTTGACCTTGGCATATGAAATAGGTAGCAAGAGGGTTTGAATGTGTCCGTTATGCCTCCAATTCTAATCTTAATAACTCAAATTCTAAATCTCAAATAGACGCGAACTATCTTAGACACACATAAAAGCTTTTAGAAATGACCTCTTGGATTATATCAAAACAGAGTTGAGATATAATTATCTTTTATATGCACACAGAGAAAGTAATCCAGGTCGTATCTAGAAAGATTATTTTGTTATTTGAATTTTATAAGTTTGTTTTTAAGAACTTAAAAGGTGGAGGTGTAATGGAGGCATTTGAAGCCTCCACAGGTAACAATAATGTTTACCTTGTACAAGCCTAAATTTCTCAGGACATCACAAAATATACTCATGTCACAATTTTGTCACTAAATTTTGATTTGCTCTCCTCTAACAATGAACTTCCATTTTGTCCCACTTGTGCAAAATTTAGAGACCAATTTGAAATATTACACAATAGTTTAAGGAATGCAAGTTGGAATAGAAAATACTATATACTACACAAATATTTGCCAAGTGGCAAGTTTAAAAAATAAGAAATAAAAGCATAGTTCAGTAAATAACTAACTATACTTACATTGTGTATCTTGATATTTGCCATTAGTCCGTTTTTCTCCATTTTTAATTGCGATATCTACATACAAATAAAAGCAAAACAGATTTGAAGGCAACAATCATCATTTTTAACTTTTACTTCATTGGTTTAATAGAACACATGTCGCTTCAGAAGGTGGGGCAGTGAGCAGTTAGAGAGTTGAGAGTGGTTCAGTTCATAACAGGGTGAAAATTCAGTAAAGGGCTAAGTAAAATAATAAATGGTTCAGTTCATAACAGGGTAAACAACAAAGCTAAGTAAAATATGTAACATCTAAAAAAGATTGCAATTATCACATTGCTGAGGATTACGCAAAGGGCTATGTTCTTGGGTTCTACTTCTAAACAAGATAGATGGATCACTTTGTTAACTATCAAATCAAACAGACAGAAATCAAGGAAGCTCACCAGACTTCAAATAACTTATTTCATTGTTCCTATCAGAGAGAACCTACAACAAGGAAAGAGAAAATAGAGAAAGGCAGCAAGCGCTTATAATTTGAAGGCAAGCAATGAAAGTTTAAACTACACAAAACACAAAAACACGAATTGGGGTTCTGACCTCATTGAGATGCATGTTCTCAACCTGGAGCTCTCCATTCTGTGCTTCAAGTTGCTTCATCTCAGCCTTTTTTTCATACGACCGAAACATACATATAATTGTATTGGTCACAAGAAAAAAAGACCTTTTTTCCTGGAAAATTGCTTAATATGCAAAGATGCTTAGAAAAGGTATGCTTGTACCTGAAACTCTTTGAGCCAAGCACCACTGCTGCTCACAAAATGAAGTTCACCCTGCAACTTCTCTATCTGGCTTTGCAGCCTTTGCATTTCAGCTGCCACCGGGTCGCGATTGATCTAAATGCATAAACAATGGAAATTAATAACTGCAACAGAAGAATCTTACAACTGCTTTGTTCCAATTGTTCCGGGCCTGATTTGCATACTTGAGAGTTTCTATTGTCTCCCCAGCATTTGAGTCAGCAGGACTAATGCAAGCTGCGGACAAGTTGTACATATGGAATAAACAACCACGGAACAACATTTTCTAGTTATACCACTAAAAAAAATAGAGAGAACAAAACACACCGATCATAGCAGTCTTTCTGTTGCCTCCAAGAGAATCCTACAAAAGGAATTCTTTTTAATATCTAAATCAATAAGCATACAGACCACAATTTTTGAATGCAATACTTCCAACATCAAATTAGAGAAGCCAATAGCTCCAAAAGTAACAAAGTTTTACAAATTATAAATTAAGACTACCAAGTAACAACACAAATCAGTAACGACAGTTGTACTGCAAGATGTAAATTGCAAATGCTGTTATGTTTTTTTGAAGAAGAAACCTAGAAACAAAAGGAGTGTCATTTTTACATAAGAAACAAAAAACGAAAGACTAACACGGGCTACAAAAGACATAAAAACATATATTAAGGGTACAAAAACATAAAAACAAAAGAAAGAAATGCTTTTATTTTTGAACAAGGTGATCAGGTGCCTTCTCTGTTTCCTTTGTTTCTCTCCTTTGCTAACTATCCTGTATCAGGCGAAAACCATCCTCTTAATTCCTCCATTACCTCCATTACCTCCATCGTTAGTATCTGCGGTGTTTTCCTTTTTTCTGAGAATATTTGTCTACACCTCTCCCTCCATACCACAAGCAAATGCTGTAATGTTACTATTTATATTTAAAAATCAGCAGTCACAAGAACAGAAAACTGAACCAGTAGTCAATTTCTTTGTCCCCTTGAAAGGTAAAATTTATATGCATTATACCTGCAGCAGTCTAGTCAGCTTGCTGTCTCGATAGGGAACAAAAGCTCCCTTTTTGCACTTCTTCTTATCACCCAACGCACCGATAACATTTCCAAGAGCTAGAAGTCCTCTATTTATATTTATTCCTGAATAAATATGAAAAAACATTATGTAAACAAAGTTCCAGTTTCTTCCTTCAAGTGTGAAGAAGGTAAAACATTGTCAATTGTGTAATTCTTTTTTGGACAATTTTCTTATTCTTGTTTTACCACAATCAATTTTGGACATATAATGATATTATTTTTTAATGACAAGGAAACAACCAACACCTAACTTTCTTCTTTTGCTATTGTTTGTACATCTCGTATTTACTTTAAACGTAGGTCCTAGGTACATGCAGAACAGTAACAAAGGAATATGTTATGGGTAAGGCTAAGGTGCTATGGGTTGCATAGCGACCTACGGTGCTACGGCTCAATATTCGAGTTTTCAAAATCCAAACGGTTTATCCGAACAGTTTATCTTGTTCTCCATATTAATATGTGTTTGGAGACCAAATTTTACATTTTTTGGAAATTGTTTACTATTTTTTTAGATAGGTAGAAAATCAAATATCTGAATGGTGCAGAATTTTTTAGATCAACTGATTTTCTTCCTATCTAAAAAAATAGTAAAAAATTTCCAAAAAATGTAAAATTTGGTCTCCAAACACATATTAATATGGAGAACAAGATGAACGGTTCGGATCGACCGATTGGATTTTGAAAACTCAAATATTGAGCCGTAGCACCGTAGGTCTCTATGCAACCCATAGCACCTTAGCCTTACCCATATGTTATATACCTTCTTTAAGCCTCAAGCCATCAGCTCCGGTACGCTTGGCACATTCTGAGCCGGCCAAATCAACCAAATGTGGTTTAGAAATTAGGATATCATCTCCAACGTCGCTTTGGGATGAACTAGTGATTAGCTTCTGCTCAATACAAATGGTGAAGACAGCATGAGACTGGCACAAGGGATCTTTTAGAAACTAACATAAAGACTGAAAAAAGTAATGACAGTTTAATAAGAGGTAACTTTGCCTATAAGAATCAAGATATATCATTTCTTGTCTTGGTTTTAGATACCATCAGACAACGTGAAAAACTTATAATGTATTGCACATAAAACCATGCAACTTTTGATAATACAATGAGCAAGGTAACAGTAATATAATTAACAGAAGCTATCCACAATTCTGGAGAGAGTATAATAAGTATTCACATCTTTTACTAAAAAGAAAATAAGATCTTCAACATTTGAAACTTATTTCTTGTCTTGGGTTGCATGTACAGAAAAAAAAATAAACACAATGATCAAATAAAAGAACTGAGAAATAAAAGAGAGATACCTCGACTGGCCATTCATATGCGTGCTAGCAGTAGCACGGTTCGAAGACCCTCGAGCCATGAAAGAAGCCATTTCTTCTTTTGAATGCACTGTTGCTTCACTGACACCAGCAAGGGTGATGCCACAAAGTGTTGTTCTTTGATCTGAATCGGCACTCCATTAGTTTTAGACCCCGTTCTCATCACTTTACATGCAGATTTTTTTGTCTGAGTTTGTGGGTCTAAAAGATCAAACACCTCTTCATTGAAAATCTGTCATGAATATTTAGCAGAAAAGAAAGATATTGATTGAGACAATAAAAAAAACATTTGGTTTGAATTTACTAAATTTTTGTTATAAAGCGGGATATTAAAACAGTTACAAAATGAGAATGAGTGGATAGTAATGAGTGGTACAAATATTATTTGGATTTTAATTAGCATACCTCAATGAACAAAACTCTGATGAGAAATTCTACGTTGTCACTCCGTTTGTTTACTTTTTCAAAATCTCCTCCATGACTTTAGTATGACCCCACCAGCATTAGTTTCTTCAGAAAAACAAGTGCCCATGGTATATGTCTTCCCAGAACCAGTCTATAATTTTAAAAAAACAAATAGCATCAGTATTTGTGAGAAAATAATTATTTAGTTATGTATGCACAGACCCTGTATATGCATGTTAAAGGGATTAAAATACCAGGTTCCGACATTCTGTCACATTTTGCCAAGTTGACTCAACTTGTATTATGTAACTAGTACAATTTGGTGCTTCCAATGAAGCAAGCTTTAAATAAATTAAAAATAATCAAGTGAAGGTTGATCATTCAACTAAGGGGTAACTGAGTCTAAGTAGGGCTTAGTTCACCATCGGTAAGTAGCAGAACAAGATGCTCATATTACAAACCTGTCCAGATCCTAGCACAGTGGCATTGTAGCCACGAAATACATCATCAATAAGGGGCATTATATATTCCTAAAAAATTCAACATGATTGTGGACCTGACGACCCATACACATGGTCATACATAAACGCGTGCGAATTAATTTGGACCTGCACAATTAAAATGAAAGAAGCTTCACAGCTACCGTACAAGAAAAAATGTTAGTTTCTCAAAAAGTGAATTGTGCTACTATGTACTAGACACGGCATGTTGAATTTTTTTAATTAAAGTACAGACTGGTGTTTATTTCAAAAGGAAGTTTTGTTCAAACAACATGTACAATTCTCAATTAGGAAGATATGCTGTGAGAAAATCATTTTGTTTCCTTGCAACAAGATTGAGGAGAAATCGTGTAGTTTTATTTCCATATTTTTTCTTAGAATTGACAAAACCCATTTTGTTTGAGTTTCTATGGCTGGAAAAAAACACAATAAACATATAAGACTATTCCTATTGCACAGCTTTCACACATAGTCTCACATAGGCACATAGTAAAGTAGAAAGTAGAGATATGTGCAGTAATCTGACCTGAGGTTCGCCAGGTGTGACGGTCACACAATAGGTGCACTCATTGAGAAGCTCTGATGGGATCAGCAGTCGAATATTTACAGCAATCCTCACGGAATCATCTGAGCGCTCCATAGCTCTGATGTCTTTTTTAACTCCTCAAATCTACCAAAACAAAAGCAGATCAGATTAAAGACACACACACACACATATATATGTATATAGAGAGAGAGACTATTGCTTTGCCTTGTTGAGATTGAGGCTGTGCACCAGGGACAATGAACCTCAGCCACGAGTCGAGCACGAGAGAGAGGGATGAGCAGCAAGGGTTTTCTCTTCTAGAGGCACCAGAGAAAAGGAGAAGGCCAGTGGCAATATTGTAGTTACAAGTTTGTTGGTTGTTACTTGTTAATCAGTATATGCTGGCATATTGCAATATTGTCACCGGTCAGAGAGAGAGATGTTTTGAATTATTCCAAAATTTGACCAAGTAGCCATGCTTTGTGCTAATTATAGTCAAAGAATCAAATATTTTCTAAACAATCTGCTCATATATATTCTTTTGGTGATTTTGGACTTCTCAAAGTGTGGACTTTTAACCACTTAAACAACTAGAATGCAATCTGATCCATCTTATTCGTCAAAAGAGGAATATGATACACAAAAATTGTCATTTTCTAATCCTGGAGCAAGTAATGTAAACAAAACAACAATCATTCATTTATATAATGGAAACAATCTAATTTTTTTTAAGCAACGTCAATTAACAACCATGGCTATCTTATAAACAACAACAAACCTCGCACTGATCTCTATCCCCTAATGAAACCAATAGAAAACCAAAATATATGGCACAAGACTAGCCACGACCACATGCAACAAATACTGTACTGGTCTATGATACACAAATCAGAACCATATATCTACATTTCAAAACAAAATATCCTTTGACATCTTGCTCAATTTAGACTTCTAGCTCTTAATCATGCATCTAGTTTATCTGCCCAAAAATAACAAGAGATGAAAATAAAGCATTAAAAAAAATTAAAGAAATACTAGGAGTTGAGCCATGTTGAAATTTCAGCAGTACCTAACAGTAACAATACAAACTCTCTTCAACATTATTAAATTGAACTGTACTAAACTCAATTTGCAATTAAGCTTCAATCTTTTTTGGTCAAATTGAGATAATTACAACTAAAAACTAATTTGCAGAACACAAATAATTTACTCATGAGTTGTAAGCATCAGCTCGTCTTTTTGTGCATTAATTTACCAGTCCACTAAGGTCAGGTTTTCGTATCAAACCAAATTGTTTTTTTTTTTTTTTTTTTTTTTTTTTTTTTTAATCAATTTTGAGATTCTAGTTGTTACCAATATTGCATGTACATGATCGTCGTTGTACAATCAAGCAACCGATGTATATGTTTATCACAAGCAAGCTGGTTTGTTACAATCAAAATTTCTTCTTGGTTAGTGGTTACCACCTTGTCCCATCACAATGTGATAAGTTGGAGAGAATTTATTGTGAATAAATGGTTGGATATGCTTCATTTTATTGTTTTTTATCCCTCCAAAGTATCTCAGTTTGGCAGGAAATAATTCAACAAAAATAATTAAAAAATGAGAAGAAATTGGTTGTACATATATATACCTAAATCGTAGGGGTGAAGGGGTCCGGAGAGAGAAGGCTTCCTGGTTTGTTGTTAATACGGAGAGGGATCGCTTCAGCTTCGAACAATTTGACAGTGCGCCCTCCAGCATTCCTCTTCGAAATCTAGGTTTTGTTAGATGGCGCGAGATCGAGATCGAGATCAAGATCGACAGAGAGGGTGAGGGTGAGGGTGAGGGTGAGGGTGAGAGATGATGTGTGCGAGAGGGAGAGGGAGAGGGAGAGGGAGAGGGAGAGAGCAGCGAAGGGGGAGAACACTTTCTTTTCTTTTCTTTTCTTTTCTTTTCTTTTCTATCGCATAGGAATAGGATAGGGTGGTGGGAATAAGGCGAAAGGGTCGAAAGAGAGAGAGAGAGAGAGAGAGAGGGGTGAACTGGAGGCAACCTGGAGAGAGCGATCTTGGATGTTTTTTCGCTGATCCAACACTTAGATCTGCACGTAACTTAGCGCGGATCCGAAGGTTAGGAGCAATTTCATCCCCTTCGAATCTCGATAAGCATAAGCTGGACCAGCTGAGTATCAATAGCCTGAAGAGTTAGAGAACTTTGGGCCAAGATCACAACTATTTTACAACAATTTTTCAAAGCTTAGTGAGCAGCCCAAATTGTAACAGAGGCGACCCATAATCTATTACTATTATTTTATTTATTTTTTCTACTCTCTTCAATTAATTGGAGGAAAGGAGAGGAGCATTTCAAATTTGGATGAAATATTGTTGGATAAAAAGGTTGAATTGTCGTCAATTACAATATTAGTAAGTGAAATATTAAGCATAAAATTTCAAAAGTTTAAAATTTCTCTGTTTTAACTTCATTGACTTTATGAAAGTATTTTAATTGTTAATCCCCTTAAAATGTCTTAAAGCTTATCTATTAATTTGACACTTAAACATCTCACCACATCTTCACTTGTCAAAAAGAGAAATGTGGTAACGCACGGCTGGGAGAGGGCAAAAAGAGAAAGGCTAATTTCCTATATATGACTATTTTATCCTTTCGCTAAATATTTTCTGTTAAATTTAACGGAGGATTTCTGATCTTTAGAAATTATTTGAACTATAATTGATTGATTCTAAACAAATGAACGATCCAAATTTTTTTAATCCATTCCAGAATTTGCCTATATATATATATATATATAGTCTTTCATTTCTTTTTTCTTTTTTTCTTGTTACGAATTGGACCTAATTTTTAAATGAATGGTTTAAAAAAATTCAAAGATCTTTGACAAACACTATAGTTATTTGGATAATTTTGAAATGACACCAGCCAATTTAAACTGTGTAATATATATACTCGATTGAAAAATGTAAATTAATAATTCGGCCGCCGGCCGCTATCCTATTAGGCTATTTTTCCCTTCAGTGCCTAGTTTTGACTTTTGAGATGAAATCTCCAACCAAAGTCAAAGTCCAGGCTGTTGTTCCCAGTTTTTTTTGTGCAGATGCGCTTTCTTTTTAAAATAACGAAAAATCTAGAGATAAATTCATTTTTTTTTTATTTCTATTCATGAATATATGTCAAAATAACTAACTTTAATTATTTAATCCACCGGAAAACAAGCGAATGCATTGTCATATTATAATTGGTATATACCGTATACGTAATTTAATTATCATTAACAAAGAAGGTAAGAAAAGCAAATTATTTAAAACAGAACCAATAAAGATTTTTGCTACCTTGGTTCCAACTTCCAAGTACTATTTATATATATATATATATATATATATATATATATATATAGAGAGAGAGAGAGAGAGAGAGAGAGAGAGATGGACTTGGGTGAGACGTGGAGTATACGCATTTGGTGCTCCACGGTACGGTTTAGATATTTTGAAAATTCAAACAACCGATCCGAACCGTTCATCTTGTTCTCCATATTGAAATGTGCTTGGAGACCAAATTTTACATTTTTTGGAATTTTTTTACTATTTATTAAGCAATTTTGAATGCCGCTGATCTGATGGTTCAGAAAATTTTACTGTTTTTTACTGTTCACAGCAAAACAGCAACTTTCAAAAATTCTTAATAAATAGTAAAAAATTTCCAAAAAATGTAAAAATTAGTCTCCAAGTACATTTCATTATGGATTAAACATCTAACGGTTCGGATCGGTCGTTTGGACTTTCAAAATGAAAATACGGCGTGAAGTACAAACGGCGTATACACCGCGTCTCACCCAAGTCCATTTCTATATATATATATATATATATATATATATGTAATTCCACACAGCAAACAATAATCAAACGCAAAACGAAACAGCACCAACTATTTTTTTTTATTTTCTCCTCGATCGGTTTCTAATTAATTTCCGCAAGCACCAACCTATGAACAAGTAGCTAGTATATGGCATATCAAAATATATATCATGTCGAGTAAAGCTAATATACACTTAAGTGTATCAATGAACCCATACACTTAACTCTAGGACCGTACGATTAGCTTTGAGATTTGTGTAGATTTTTTAAAAGTCGTGTAGCTTCTTTAAAAGTCGTGATATACGAATCTCAAAACTAATCGTACGGTCCTAGAATTAAGTGTATGGGTTCATTGGTACACTTAAGTGTATATTAGCTTTACTCTATCGTGTCAACCTCAAATCTCAAAACTAACAAAAGCAAGGAAATGTTTCCGGTCTCCACACCATGCATGCATGTCCCTCACTTTCCAAACAGTTACTGTTAATGATCAGTCACTACTTATTTGGTATATATGTTCAACACCAAAAATTAACCACGCCTTTCTTCATATATCAAATTAATTAAGCAGAAGAAAAAACAAAAAACCTTGCTCTGGCAAAGTGCTTTTAATTTGCACTATCTAAAGAAGAGATATATTTGGAGAAGAAGTACTGATCTTCCATCTCACCGATCACAGTCAAAATTTCAATCCCACCTCACCACCACCGGTACTATTTGTCTCTGGTAATGGTGCCACATCATCCTCCTCATCTTCATCCCTCTCCTCACCTTCCTCCTCTATGCTTTCTGATCGATCACCACCGCTCCTTACCTCGGCCTCAGGTGACCCGGTATGGTTTTTATATCCTGCTACAGAAACTGCATTTACACCAGGTCTGAAGTGATGCTGGTGCACTGGTGGCACCGCCATGGCAGTTGCCTGTGATGCATAGAATTCTTGGTGCCCCACAGGAGCTGCCTGGCAGTAGTGCGGAGCAGGACCTGGATGGGCCCCATAGATTGCAGGTGTGCCTGCTGATGTGGCATACTCAGGTGGGACCCAAATGCCACCCAAGACTACTAAATGCGGTGCCGGGCCGGTTGGTGGTTGTGGGGCCGGTATCGGCCGACGTGTGTGTAGCCTATATTTCTGGTCAAGAAAATTAAGATGTATATATATAGTTGTTAGAAACTTAATTAAGAATTGAGATTATATGTATTGTAGTCTAGGTATGTCAGTATGTAGAGAGAGAAAGAGAAAGGCAAAATTGAAAAAAGAAAAGGGATAGAGATTAGAGATTAGAGAAGAGAACCTGAAGATGGCTTTTCACCTCATCATTGGTCAATCCATCTACTTTCATGAGTTCCCTTATCTGCTTTGGGGTGGCAACTGCATGCATTCAATGATTTCAAACTATCACAAAATTTCATGCAAATAATAATTTCTCTGGTACTAATTAATATGAATCAGTACTGTTGCAGACTTTGCAGTATTATCATAATATTAATTAATAATTAATGATGACAATTGACAAAACCAATGATAATAAAGCTAATAGCCTAATACTCAAATCTCTGTATATTGTTTGATCAAATATAAATGGAAACACGTGTGTTTTTTCTTAATTCCTAAATAAAAATTTTGCCAAAAATTGTATACCTTGTGCACCCCCTAGAATTTGAAGGGCATTAACGAACCGCCGGTGCAAATCAGGTGACCAGCACCGACGTGCTTTTCTATGTGCCTGTGGGGCCGATGCCGACCCATCAGCTACTTTCTTCACTTGTTGATCACCATTCTCTTTTCTCAAACTCATACCTCCATTGCACTCCATTTGATCTGTCGTCGGTTTCTTTTCCTCACACTCTTTCTCAGTTGGTGCCAGTGCTAACTCAGGCAAATCTCTAGAATTTGAATCGGTTGTCTTATTCTTCTCCTTAGAAAATGGCAAGAATGCACCACCACCGTTTCTTTGCGTTGCATCGAGTGGAACCTTAGGGCTCATTTGAAATGAGTTGTTATCATTTTCTTTTAAGTGAAGTTGCGGCTTTGCCTCATGCGATGAAGAGTTCCACAGCTGGGCCGACACCATCCAGCTCGACTTCTCTGATTGCAGATTGTTGCTCTCTTTCTCATTTTCTTCAATACCAATCTGCTTAATCGGTATGAATTCTTCGAGCACAGGTTTTGTCCCCTGGCTTGATCGGTGTGCCTCAAGTTGCTGCCTGTATGCCTCCACAGCTATATATGTTTGGAGAATTAATTAATGCTTACTTAGATTATGCACTAAAGTTGCACCAATATTGTTGTATACATATGAAAAATATCATCTTAATTAATTTGCCAATGGCAATATTAATTGTCAATAGCTAGAAGTATGAAATCATTGAATGGGAAAAACAAAAACTAAAGAAAATAAATTAAAATGAAGTATATATTGAAAGAAGAAATAAATTTAGTTACCATTGTTGAGGAGTTGCATGCAAAGAGGCAACTCACGCTTGAATGCCTCAATCTTGAGCCTCTCTTCTTCAAGCCTTATAAGAAAGTCTTGTAATTTTTGTGTTTGCTCCAATTGATCAATATTGTTGTTTCCCTTTTGAACAGTAGAGGAATAATTGGCGGTGGGTTTGTAGTCTAAACTAAGATGATCAGATGATGAAGCCATAATTCTTATGTGAAGCTTAGTTTAGTTTAGTTTAGTTAATTTGGATTGAGTAAACGAACAGAACAGAAACAGGAGGATCAAGGGGGGGATCAGGTGCTTTTAGGGGGAGACTGAGAAGGGGAATTGGGGGGGGATGAGAATAAAGTCAAAAGCAAGGGGTGATAAAGTAAAAGGCATGGTAACTTCTTGTTAGGATCAAAGGCAAAAGCTTATTAAGGGTTGTTTCCGGAGCATAGAAGAGAATCAAAGCTAGCTAGCCCTACCCTAGGGGATCGATGCATGTACATGTCACTGCTAATATAATTATATATCTTCTGCAATGTTTGTATTATTGCATGATTTTCAATGTTAATTAATTGTTCCAACTTCCCACAGATATATATATATATATATATATATATCAAGATATATTGTTCTCTCTTCTTAATTATTTGACTCAATACACTAGAGAATAACAAAATACGCTACATGCAATTAATTAAGCTTTGCAACAACTTATTAAATGCATGCATGCAAACCAAGTATTAATTATCTTAATTAACATGGCAATAGTGATAGACTGATAGTGTAGTCTTACAATTACAAAATGCCATTAATGAATTGCAAAGAGATGCAATTAGTGTATTTCTGAAGATACGGAAACATAGTCATGTGGTTGAGCCCGGAATAGTTTCAGATACCTTTGGGCTCTGAGTATGTGTACAGTGTACTAATAATTCAAATGGCAAAAAATATTTCTCTGGTCTCTTTCACCAAATTTTCTCTTTCCTTGTTTTTTTTCTGTCTTTTTGTGTTTTTCTCTCTCTTCTGACATCCAGACAGTACATGCAAATAAGTGAATAACAAAGGTGCATAACATAACATAACATAACTGGCTTTTTATTCAGTGAGAAAATTATTTATGAAGATTTTGATAAAGCTTTAATTATATGGTGCCAAAGCTTACAACCAAATTGACTAATTAACTAATTAATCAGGTGATCGATGAGCAAAAATGTATTTAATATAAATATAAACATAGTGGACTATATATTGTGACAATAACTGGATGACTTTGTTGCCCTTGTTGGATGCAAGATATAGATAGATAAATAGATAGATATATATATATATATGAACATGTTAGCGTGCTATGCATAGCATAGAACCCCTCTATGTAACGGTTTGGATTTTGAGTTTTCAAAATTCTAATGATCAATCCGAACCGTTCATCTTGCTCTCCATATTAATATGTGTTTGGAGACCAAATTTTATATTTTTTGAAATTTTTTTACTATTTCAAAAAATCTAAAGAAATAGTAAAAAAATTTCAAAAAATATAAAATTTGGTCTCCAAACACATATTAATATGGAGAGCAAGATGAACGGTTCGGATTGATCATTAGAATTTTGAAAACTCAAAATCCAAGCCGTTGCATGGAGGGGTTCTATGCTATGCATAACATGCTAGCATATTCCTATATATATATATATATAGGTTCTGATCTATCATCAGATTAATTAGATTGAGTAAACAAGGATATTTGTAGATATACCTATAGCAATTAATATATACAGAGAGTATCAGAACGGGTTCTATGCGCAATAAGCTAGCCGAGCCAGTTGCAGTATATATAAATTCACAATAAAATAGATGCCATTAATTAATTCTATAGATGCTAAAGTAAGTAATGTAGTTTGTAAATCTTCAAAGCTAGCTCATGATCGATTCCAAAATTGATTATCAAAGATCGAAGAAGAAAAGAGAGAAAGCCACAAAAGCAATAAGCATATACCACTCAAAATTCAAAACAAGAAATTAAATGAAAGGATTCTCTCCCCACACAGCGAGCGAGCTAAGCCCAATTTTTTCAAAAGGAAAAAAGAGCCGCCTTTTCAATTTTGCTTTGAAAAGAAGCATACACGCATTTTACAAATCTTCTCACTGAAGCTAGCTAGCTAGCACACACCTCACACTGAATATTTGCATTCATACTGAATATTTGCTTTGAAAAAAATACACTGCTTGTTTAACAAATTTAATCGAGTAACTTTGGACTTAATTTTGATATGGTTGTAAAGGCAATACTCTCTGTGTGAAAGTTCACGGGTTTGAAAAAAAAATAGTTGGATAACTTGATTTCCAATCTCTACTATAAATAAATAAAATAAATAAATAAAGCTTTGCATTTGATTATATTTTCCAATTTTCATAAAACAAAAATTACAATTTGGACATTTTCTAATTAATCGAAATGATGGATTGAATTAGGCTTTAGCTGTTAAAGTTAAGCAGTTGAAATATAAAATTTAATTTAATGAAGGGGTAACCGAGTGCAAGCAAGGAATGTGTGATAAAGTTGTGATACATAATAAACAGTATATATATATATATATAATAATAATAATAATTAATGGGAATGAATCCAGCAAAATAAAAAAAAGAAACTTTGGTGGTTTTGGAAAGGAGAAGCTAGCTCATGGGAATCTCCCTTACTGCTCCTATTTCTATTCCTATTCCTATCTTTCTAGGAAGTGGCCAGGAAGCTAAGAAGATTCTCCATCCCATTATCCATTCCATTCCAAATTACCATTCCAAATTTCCATTCCAATACAGAGAGAGGAGAGAGGAGAGAGGAGAGAGGAATCCCTCCTCAGTCCTCTGCAATGTTATTAACACAAACAAAATTGCACAATATGTTTGTTACCCTATCATATCCTATTGTAGGTAGCAGTTAGTACAAATATATGCGAATTAATTTGATTCATTAACATTTAACATGCAGTTGCAGATGAATAGATGAGACGTAGAATTAGAATTAAAATGGCAGAGAAGAGAAGTGTGAAGATAGCGAGCGCATCGAATTCGCTGTGCAATAATGAGGGTTGGTCGCTTTCTCCAATTCAGTCTTCAGGTACAAGACTCCAACCTCTCTCTTTTCTCTCTTTTCTCTCTTTTCTCTCTTTTCTCTCCCTCGTTCGTTCGCTTTAGAACGGAGGGAATCACCTCGTGCCACGTGTCAGTCGGATTTTTCTAAAGTCCGTGCGTTGAATATCCCTTTTGTCTGGTGCGGCCTCCGAATATTCTCTTTTGGGCCTCTTTCTCACCTTTTCTTGGGCCTTAAAGCTGCTCTCTTCTTCTTTTTTTATTTATTTTTTCACCCCTTTGTTTTCCCTCCCTCGGAAGCTTTTCTCTTCTCTCTGACAGGTGGGTCCCTATCAAGAAGGTCTCCTTTGTCACCGACTAGATAGAGCCAGGGACAAATGTCTTCTTCTTGAATAGTCAGATGTCAGAACAAGGAGGGCAATTAATTTGCAATATACAAATATCAAACTAAAGTGTGTGTGTGTGTGTTTTTTTTTTTTCCTAGAATAAAATATTAAAGTGTGCTTTTTTTTTAAAAAAAAAAATTCGGAGAATATTAACGGCTACGTTTTCAGCAGATAATTGTGAAAAAAAGAACGGAGGAGAGGTTGTGTGGAATCAAAGGAATGATAAGTTTACCAATTAATGGACCATCAACTCCATCTAATTAATTAATTAAGCTAAATACCGTATGTGCATCCAAGTGGAAATCTAACCGAGATTCTTAATTTAATTAATCATATCTTAGCAATATCATTTTATATATATATCCGATCCAATGGTTGATAGGACCGCATGCATATGCATGTTTGTGCATATACCTTTGTTTAATTAGTTAATGACGAACAAACTCTTCTAACTGCTACTCTGCTACTGTCAAAGGAACTATATATGTGCAAGCAGTTTCACTGCTACAGTTCTCGGAACAACAACCTTAATCGATAGATAATTAAATATTAGCCCAAGGCCCTAGCTAGCTATGTGATGCTATGAATAATTAATGAATTGAATCGAGATAGATATGTTTCCTGGCACTCATAAGGCAGAATGGATGCATGGCAGATATATATATATATATAGACTCAACAAATTAAGCATATACCAATTATTATATATTATGTTATACTCTTAATTAATTAGTGACAAACGATCAATTCAAGTATTCTATGATAATGATTAATTATGACACAAAATGGGATAGCAATAGCATTACATACAATTTAGGAAGGGGATCTAATACCCCTAGCAGGATGAGGATGAGGTTTAAGGGGGAAAAGGAACTATATATATATATATATATATATATATATATATATATGAGTAAAGCTAATATACACTTAAGTGTACCAATGAACCCATATACTTAACCCTAGGACCGTACGATTAGCTTTGAGATTTGTGTAGATTCTTTAAAAGTCGTGTAGCTTCTTTAAAAGTCGTGATACACGAATCTCAAAGCTAATCGTACGGTCCTAGGGTTAAGTGTATGGGTTCATTGGTACACTTAAGTGTATATTAGCTTTACTCTCTCTCTATATATATATATAATTAATATATAATTGCTTGCATAATTAAGCATCTTGAGAAGACCCCATGGAATATAATTTTTATCACCTTTATAAAATTTACTCTAATAAAGTAGAGGATTCCAAGATTCTCATCAATCGTCAAGCTTAAGTTGCCAGCATCTACTTTATGCAACACCAACTAACCCTAAAATATAAAAATATATATATATATATATATATATATATATTAAGTGCCAGTCAGACTAGGTACGTACATCATGTAACTAATGGTGTGGTGAGTCATGTGAGTAAATTAATACAGGTCAAGATCATACCCAGTAGAGCTAGCGAACTCTTTGGGCCCAAATCTCCTCTCATTTCAGCTCATAAAACACTACAGCTTTAATGGGCTTAAGTCCCCGGTGCAATTGTTTAATGATGGCGTTTACCAGAATACAAGGCCGGATTTTCTCTATGCTCCAAATATCAACACAAGTACGAAAGCAATCTGCTCGAACACATCGAATGAAATCCACAAGCTCAACCCAAAAATGTACCTGCCCCACCAATCATTTCACCGCATTATTCACTCTGCTGACATACCAATACCAATACACCATGTTCATTGTTGCCCTTTTTTTTTTTAAGTACCACCAAATAAATTGGAATTAAACAAATACCACCGAATTTCATAAATTTAAGATTTCGCCATTTTTACGAAATGAATTTGCGCACCAACCCATTCCCGACTGAGCCGCTTCAGCGACCCGTTCTCAAAATGAATTTTTGGACGGATCCATTCACAAAATGGTTATGCGCACCGACCCGTTCGCACGATGGATATGCGCACCGACTCGTTCCCGATAATTTCTATTTTTTAAATTCTATTTTTTAATTTCTGTTTTTAATTTCTGTTTTTTTAATTCTGTTTTTTAATTTCTGTTTTTTAGTTTCTGTTTTTTAAATTTTGTTTTTTAATATCTGTTTTTATTTCTGTTTTTTAAATTCTGTTTTTTAATTTCTGTTTTTTAAATTCTGTTTTTTAAATTCTGTTTTTTTAATTTATGTATTTTAATTTCTGTTTTTTAATTTCTGTTTTTTAGATTTATTTTTGTAAATGTTAGATTTATTTTTAAATAGGTTAGATTTATTTTTCTAAACGTTAGATTTATTTTGAATAGGTTAGATTTATTTTTGTAAATGTTAGATTTATTTTTAAATAGGTTAGATTTATTTTTAAATATGTTAGATTTATTTTTAAAAATGTTAGATTTATTTTTAAATAGATTAGATTTATTTTTGAAAATATGTTAAGTAATTTAAATGAATACCACCCAAATTAGATTTAGTAATTCGAGTGTTAGATTTAGTAATTCGGGTGGTATTCATTTAAATTACTTAACATATTTTCAAAAATAAATCTAATCTATTTAAAAATAAATCTAACATTTTTAGAAATAAATCTAACCTATTTAAAAATAAATCTAACATTTACAAAAATAAATCTAAAAAACATAAATTAAAGAACAGAATTTAAAAAATAGAATTTAAAAAACAGAATTAAAAAACAAGAAATTAAAAAACAGAATTTAAAAAAAAATTAAAAAACAGAATTAAAAAAAAGAAATTAAAAAAAATTTAAAAAACAGAAAAAAAAAACATAATTTTTAAAACAGAAACTAAAAAACAGAAATTAAAACACAGAATTTAAAAAACAGAAATTAAAAAACAGAATTTGAAAAACAGAAACTAAAAAACAAAAATTAAAAAACAGAATTTTAAAAACAAAAATTAAAAACAGAAATTAAAAAACAGAATTTAAAAAACAGAAATTATCGGGAACGGGTCGGTCTGCATAACCATTTTGTGAACGGATCCGTCCGCAAATTCATTTTGAGAACGGGTCGCTGAAGCGGGTCAGTTGGGAAAGGGTCGGTTCGCAGAATAGTTTTGTGAATGGGTCAGGAAACAGGTCAGTCGGGAATGGGTCGGTGCGAAAATTCATTTCACGAACGTGGCGGATCTTAAATTTATAAAATCCGGTGGTATTTATTTAATTCCGATTTATTGGGTGGTATTTATTTAATTCCGATTTATTGGGTGGTATTTAAAAAAAAAAAAAAAACGGTGATTGTTGGGTCCTCTCCAACTAAAAAGCACAATTAGACAGATTTTAAATTATCCTCAACAATTCATTTCTTATCTAATAAATTGAACGCTCCATATCATCACCAAGCTTCAAATTTTCGTCACCCAATTGGACAAGATTGACTGGGCCCCGTAGGCAGGCAAAGCCAGTTTGAACTTTGAACAGAAACAAATAAATGCATCTGACAAAGAAATTAAAGAAACAGCGAGGTAGCAAAGGAATTCCATAATTTGAAAACCCAACGGCTCTCTTTCTCTCTCAG
The DNA here is from genome assembly GCA_033356055.1 of Carex pumila. Taxonomy (NCBI): domain Eukaryota; kingdom Viridiplantae; phylum Streptophyta; class Magnoliopsida; order Poales; family Cyperaceae; genus Carex; species Carex pumila. The sequence continues at coordinate 258,497 of JARJHM010000360.1, forward strand.
AAAAAAAAAGAAAAAACTCCTCCGATTCGACCGTTGCCTCTTCTCCCCAAAAATTAACTCTGAGGCGCTCCTTTGATCCGTCCAAACTCTTCTGTTTTTTCCTTCTAAATCGATCTATCATTTCCCGTTTCTTCTCTGGGAAATTTCGTCGAACACTTGATGGGAAGCACGAGGATGGTTTTCACAGAGGAAGAGAAAGCCATTGATGGAAACCTAGGTTATCCAAAAGCTTACGCCAAGCTGTGCAAGAGCCCCAATCTTCTTTGTCCGTACATTCATGGACCCCCTTTCACCTTTCTTCCCTACATGCTTCAGCCCCAAGAGGTAGGTACTGTTTGTTTTTTTTTTTTTTTCTTTTAGGTTTCCCTTCTTTTTCTGTGGGTTTTTTAGTTTACTTTTTGCTTGAAGGAAATATTGTTGGATCTGGATTCTTATCGTGCCTAACAATGCCTGAATGATTTTGTTAGTTTTCTTCTTATTCTTATATTGAGATTGTGAAAACAAAGGGGTAATTTAGATATTATTTTGTAGGCTTTGAAAATAAAGGAAGTAAATGACATGTTTCCAGTCATAGATCCTGAGGCGATTCCTTCTGTTAACCCTCGAGGATTTGTCAATCTGTTGTGGAAGCAACTTGATCATCTTGGGTTAGTTGAAATTTTCTCAAAATTTCTAACTGTCTCAGGTTAATTTGAAACAGTTTTAATTAATCATCTTTTTTTTTTTTATTTAAAATCAGGAATGCTGGCTTTGACCCATCTCTCTTTCGGGTCGACCCATATGGGAACGTGCTCTACCTCCATGCCGACTCGGCTTCTCCTCTTTCATGGGAAATTGACCATTGGTTCCCTTGTGCAAGTGGGTAAAAATCAATTATATTTGTTTATATATGTCATTGAGTTAATTTTGTATGAATAATATTCTGTATATTTTCAAAATCAGGAGGCGGAAAAACTGTTCCAAGTAATCTGAGAATAGTTCAGTCTCATGTGTGCAAAAAGAAAGGGCACAAGCTGGAGTTCCTTATCCCGTGGTGGGACTTACAAATTGGCATCTCAGTCAACCAGTTCTTGTCAATTTTTGTGTCTAAAGATTCAGACTACAGGTATGCTGAATTTTGCCAGAATAAAATATGAAAGCGCCCTTACTTTTCTTCTGGAAGTAAAATTTAGATTTGATAATCTTTACTAGTTCCCAACTATTAAGCACCTGACTATAAACATGGTAACAAAATTTCATTATAGTATACTGTGACCCTTACTCTAAAGTTCATATAAGCTTATGCTCATACAGTTCTACTTGTTTTTTCCCTTACTCAAAGTTCATGGAAGCTTATGCTGATATACAGTCCTTCTTGCTTGTTTTTTAACTTTCATGATTGAGTAGGAAAAGAGCATTTTCTTTTTTATTTGCTGATGGTGGAAATGAAGAACTAAACGCACTTCAATCGGTGGAAGCACATGCATTTCCCCATCATTTTAACGAGGCAAAAAAGAAATCAGGCCTTGCACCAGCTGCCATTGTTTCAACTCGGAGCTCTGACACATCAGTGCTCAAGCCGGTTGATATAAACAGACCTACTAGACCCACTTATCCTGTAATAGGTACTTATCTTTGTAATTTCATTTCATGCTACTGGCACTGAAGTGCTTCTAGGCATTGAGATTTAGTCTTGAAGTTTTGAATGTTAATAAGCATATAAATCAGGTCTGGTACGGATAATGTCCTATAGAGGTACGTACTTGTCAAGTCTAGTACTGGTAAGTGAAATTTTGTATCTGTACCAGTACATACTGTCCGGTATTAATTTTCTATGGGTCACATTTCAAATCTCTCAACCATTCCTTGTGGTCTTTTGTTACTTGCTTGATTATTAAATTTATGTTTATAATTCAGCACAATGACTACGTATCTTATTTCTTATTTTATATTTGTGTTAGCTGCTATGAAATTCTCCACCAAGAAAGACAATGGGACCCATGACCCATACATCTCAAAGGAAAACTCCAACCCAAACCTCGACTCAGACCCATACAGTACAAATCCACATTTCTCTATTGCCTTGGCAAGGGATTCACTGAGACAGAGAGATGATGCTAAGAAGAAACAACTAGCTGAGATGGAAGAGATAGATGGAGAGGTCGAGCAATTGAAGGAAAGGAATGAAGAGGAGAGAGTAGAGATTCAGGGATTGGAAGAATTGTTGATAAAGAAAAAACAACGGGCTGAGAAATGCCGGCATTTGGCAGAGGCTCAGGCACAGTACAAATCAATGCTTGAGAAGATGATCAGAGATGCCATGCACCAGTAAGTTGATATTTTTGTTATTAATTTCGAGTCTTTTGATAAGCCTTATCAGGAAGAATGGTTATAAACACTAAAATTTCTAAGGGGCTTGCATGTAAAAGTAAATTTTTTGCTTAAAATGTTGAGTGAAGCTAGTAGTTAATGAGTTTAACTTCAAAATTTATTGGATTAACTTCAAAAGACTAACCTAAATTATTGAAACCAATCTGTACAATCATTTACACTTCAAATTTATTGATTTTCGAACTCATTTATTACGAGGTCAAGCAGTCAAAAGATGAAAGTTTTTAAGCTATTTTAATACATTCATTTTTTATCATTTGTTGACCACTGCTGGACTTTACACTAAACAAAATTAATATATTAATAATAGCATATAAGCATGTCGATCATGATGTAGATTGGTTTCGGTGGTTTTTAATTCGTCATTTGAAGCCAATCCAATAGAATTTTGAGTTAAAATCACCAAATATCTTTGTAAGCTTAAGTTCATACTTAGCAACTATCGAAGATGTTTTCAATGTCTATTTTTTGTCTCATCATGCACAACGCAAATGTACATGAAGCTGCTGGTGTGATTTTACCCGACCTTAAGAAGTACTATGTATATGGTTTAATTTCTAATATGATAAGTCTACAATAAATCATCTTGTAACAATATATATTCTTTATTTCATATATTATATAGGAGTGTTGTTTACAAGGAACAACTGAGGCTGAACCAGGCTGCCAGCAATTCTCTCATGGCACGACTAGAGGCGCAAAGATCAATCTGTGACTTGTCAGAGAACGAGCTCCGTCGTAAATTCAAGCAAAGAGATGAAATTGAGACCCAAATCAAACAATTCAGCGACAAACCCCGCAAAAGGTCACGCATAGAGGACAATAATGCCACTCACACACAGGCAAGGCAGGACCTATACAACAGGTTTCCTTCTAGGAGGCATAGTAGAAAGCCTCTGACAAAGGAACTCCGGGTTTTCCTAGAAGAAGAACAAAGGGCATCAGAGGCTGGTGAAGAAAATTTAATTCTGAAAAAAAATAGGCTTAGGAGGTTCTCTTTGGTAGAGAGAGGCAGTACGTCGGTAAATGAGAAACTCGATACTTTATCGATCAGAGATTTCAATGATATAAAGGGTAAAGAACCCATAGCACAAGAACCACCGTACAAGTTGGATATCGAAAAATTGAGGAGGCGTACAATTGATTCAGAATCAAAGAATGAGATAGAAGAGGAAGAAGAAGATCATGGGTACATAAATGAAGTTGGCAGGGGAAATGTAGACAAATGGCTTCAAATGCTAGTTGATGACTTTCAAGAGGATCCCTTAACTGAAGAAATTACTGAGATTGAACAAGCAAACTCAGAGTCAGACTTAAAGCAAACTGAGATGATTTCTGCCAGAAAGAGCTTTCATGTCAGGGAAAGAGAGGAGAGAAAAATAGTGGGGTTGCCGAGGACAGAGAGCACAAGGGCATTTCGGTCATTACCCTCATCTCCTTCATCTGTTATTTTAGGGATGAGAAAGGGGGTTGATTGCATTGGAAGAAAACCAAAAGTACTAGGAGAGGATGAAGAGTATGGGTATTTGGATTGTTCCGCTTCAACTAACAATGGCAAATTTGTTAAGGCGATCAAGAAGGCATTGATCAAGTAATGTTGTTGCTATCTGTGTTTAGTTAGTGTATGTATATGTTTGATCAAGTGTGTATTTCATTTTATTGTTTGTTTTTTGCGGTTGGTGATTGATTGGATTTCTGGTCGAATAAGTTAGCGCTTGGTTGGCTCAAGATTTCTTGTCCTCGCGCGCTAGTGTATAAATAGTTTGTGAGGTTTGATTGTATTTCGTTTTTTCTTCTCTTCTTTCTTTTTGTGCAATGTAAGAGATTTGATGTTGGTAACTTGGGAGATAAGTGAAGTGTGTTTTTATTCTGTTTTGTCTACTATTATTTGTAATTTTAACACCCAGCAGTAGTTTTTTTTTTTTTTGTTATGGAGGTCAAATATGTGGAAGATTTGAAAATTTTGTGCAGCTGGAGGGGGGATGAGAGTTGTAAAGTTTTGCTCTTCATACAATATTTATGAACCTTTTATGCTTGTTGGATGTTTTGGATGCATGAACAGTTATTTAGTGTGTGTTGGAGCTTTGGCATGTGGATGTCTTGAATGATGCCTGATGAATAATATAATAAGATAAATAAGAAGGTACGTTTGTATACATAATCACATGATATAATTTAAAAAATGTTTAACAGCTCGCTATTGGTATTTTTGAAAAATTAAATCAATTTGGACAGACAGAGGCCATCAGTCCAAGAACAGATCTCATGTGACCGTTTAAACTGTTCCAAAATAGGACCATTTGGCACCAGAACAGACAAAAAGGAAATATGAAATTGCAACCACAGTTTTTGTTTTTAAGAAGAAATTTGGGGGTCAAGTCCCTAGATAAGATTCCATTACACCAACTTGAAGAATAATTACAACACAGTAAAATCAGTAAAAAGGTTACACCAACAAGGAAAGAAGATTACCAAGGTCCTTTATCATACTTGTACAATATAAATATATAATTAACAAAAAGGACGGTACTCCAGCCAGACTCCAGTTGAAGGGCATTAATTCGTTACTTAAACTTACAAATAAAAGCAATAAAATACAAATAATCAAACAGATACTTTCAACTTTCAAGACAATGACTTGCGCCACTTTGTCGGCGTAGCTGTACCAGATGCATGAGCTGGCGGTGCCAGCCTTCCTTTTTTGGAGTTGGAAGGTGTCTGCCTCTCGGCCCCACTCTCAGAATCCTCCACTTTCGCCACGTCAGCTCCCCCAAAGAAAAATGTACTCCATTTGAAGAAAGCGCCCTTCCTTCTTCTGTCGCTCATCAACCGATCGACGTGTGCTTGTAGCGCATGACACTGCACCTGCAAGCGGGCCACATCCTCCCTTAATCGACGTATCTCCTGCAATTGAAAATATAATATCTTGCTGTTAATATTTTTCATTAGTCATCTCTCAATAGTGAATACTATGCCTCATCAAATTTACCTGTTGATGAGCTAAGGTTTCCCTTTTGGAAGGGCACCGACCAGGGAGTTCGAGTTGGGACAGATTGGGGCTTCTTGGGCCGGAGAAGGATCCGGTTTGACGATTGAGTTTGGTGTGCTCAGAGAAGAGAACTTGCATCACAGAGCGCACCGGAAGGCGGTCATTTTGTATTGCATGTGCGGACGCCTCTGATGAGAGCTTTCTCGCATCAATGAGCTGGCATAATGTCTTTCTTTCTTCTTTTGTAGTGTTAGGATGGGCCTGAAAAAGTAAAATCAAATCAAATAAAATAAAACTTTAAGAATATATATATAAAAGAATATAGGATTCATGGTGAATACAGATTTCAGAACCCTTCATTCAATAACCTAAATTTATGTAACAATTGATCGACATTTTATTTATTATTTTCCTTTACCGTTTTATTTATTTTTTCAACTCACTGGCACATGTGACTTGATTGTGTGAACCAGCATGAATCCTGCTGATCAGCAAGAGACATGTCATATAACTAGTATTGGCAGAGTTAACACTGTGTGTGTGTTGGTCCAAGATCGCTTTTGACCACCATCCAGAGATGGTAAGAGATGGTAGAGATGCCTTTTCCTTGGAAAGTTCAAACCTATGTACTATATTAATAAACTTTTGTAAATAATTTGGATGTATTTCTGTGAAAGCAACTTGTCCGGACTTGTTGACATGTAAACTGATGGTCACTCAGATTAGATACTATCTCCGCTCCCTATCCAAAAAGTGACAGTATCAGTATGTATGTCAGGCAATGGTTTTTGAGCCTTGTGCACTAGACAGTACACACACACACACATATCAGTATGTATGTCAGGCAATGGTTTTTGAGCCTTGTGCACTAGACAGTACACACACACACACACACACACATATCAGTATGTATGTCAGGCAATGGTTTTTGAGCCTTGTGCACTAGACAGTACACACACACACATATATATATCCAGTTGGTGTAATGGGCCACAGCCACAGCCTCACTCAGCCTACATTGTACAGATTTCTGGGCCCCACCAAATGCATGCCTTTAGGCCTTAGGCCTACCCAAAAATTTCAATTTACAAGGTTGTGCAACTTGTGCTTGTGCAGGTGCAGCTTTATAAACAGATTACAATAGTTTCAATATCAAAATAATTGAGAAAAGGAAATAATTAGAAAAGGCCTGACAAAAATTGATGCTTTTGGTTCCCCGAAGAAAAACAGCAATTAAAATGAAATGAAATTGATGGCTTATAGTTGTAGTCTTATAGACATTAATTTGTATTATGATGTTATCGGTTAGCAACTAGTAAAAAGAGTAGCTAGGTTAATTAGTATTAGGCCAGCCATGAGACCATGAGACCATGAGCCATGTCATGTGTGAACTGTGAAACAGGAGCGTATTGGACTATTGGCCCCCACTCCTTTCTTGAAAGGCCACGTGCCACGTGCCACGTTGGCCTCTGTCTGTGTCCAGTACTGTCCAGGCAAAAAGTGGTCACGCTGAAGACCTGAGCCTGAGCTACCATGCATTCATCCATCCATGCGGCGCTGGATATATAATGGGTCCGTTATGTTATATGATCTAAAACTAAAAGGGAGGGGTGGAAGAATTAAATCACCATTTGGAGCTGTCAAGGGAAGGGACCTCTAATCTAATCTAATCTCATGAAAAAAAAAAAAAAGCAACAGTGAAAACACAAATCATATATGAACATATATACTAATATGAATATATTAATGAGAAGGCCTAATGAAAAGAGAATGCGTATCCTCTGCATTAACTCAAAAGGGAATCTTTTAGTTAATGAATCTGAACCATCTAATTTAAAATAGAGCCAATTCGGTCCTGCTTATGTTATAGGGGGGCCTTTAATATTAGTGCGGATCTAGTCTATACAAATTTTAAAACAGATCGGATGTTCAAGATTCATTAACTCAAAAGATTTTCTTTTAAGTTAATGCAAATGATACGAATTCATAAAAAGAGGGAATTTTTTTATCCATAGAAATTATTAAATTCATACGTACCGAAAACAAAAAGAGTACTTAATTTCCAACAAATCTAGAAAGATCTAACTCAATTAGACTGATCCAAATATATGGATCGGTCTCAATGGTTCAGATCCATCAGTATATTTTATTTTAAAGAAAAAATAGACGTCGATGGAAAATATTTGGAATATGATGCCACAGAAAATCCAATTTTAGGTGGATTGGGCTCAATAGTGAAGATCCAATTATAGATGGATCGGTCTTAATGATGAAGATCTAAAAATTTAGGCTGATTAAGTGTGACAGCTTTTTTCTACCGAATTTAAAAAAATATATATTTGGATATGACTCATTGAGTCAATTCCACTTCGTATATGATGAAATGTGGCATACAAATTTATCCTTTTTAATTGTTAAAATATATATATATATATATATCGATAAATCTGAATCATTGAGTCTAATTTATATTTTTGGTTAATTTATATTTTTGGATAAGACTCATTAAGCCAAATCTTTCTAAATTAGCGTAAACCAGATACATTTTCTGTTTTCGTACGAATCACTTTAATAATTTCTATAGATAAAAAATTTCCTGAAAAGAGTAGGCTTCACTTTTGGCATTCCCGGCCCTGTCCTTGGCTTCCAAAAAGGTAAAACTAGAAACGAGTTCAAGCTATCGATTTAGCATTTGACTGTTTCTGTCTGTTTGTTTGTTTGTATGTTTGTTCCAATAGATTTTCCTTTTAGATCCGTCACAAGTTGCAATAGAGGCTCAATGATAACACTATCAAATATCAATGGTCCACAATCTTAATCGTCTGATGGAACTTGGCAGTAAAACATATTTAGGATATTGTAACATTGTTTATATTTTCAATATTCTTCCGAGAGTAAAATTAGAGTGTTCTTAAGTTTATTAAGTCTCTTTGTGAATTTAATTTTAAAATCTATCATATTGATTTCAAACGATGAATTTAAACAGTTGAAATTTTTCTATCTTATGAGTGATGCGTCTAGTAAAATTTTTAAAATTTTAAATTCATTTTATATATAGTTAAGTAGTCAAAAAAGGTCAAAAAAACAAATGCACTAAAATTAATTTATGAACCTTCTAAGTTTGACCACTTACTTTATACTAAATTAATTCAAAACTTTAGAAATTTCACATTTAGATGCATCACCCATATGATAGAATGATTTCAATAGTTTGAATTTATTGTTTGAAACCAATTCAATAGATTTTAGAGTTGAGTTTACAAAGAAATTTTGTGAACTTAGAACACCCTTAGTTTTGCTCTTCTTTCAATATATATATTACACAGTGTTGGTGTAATGCTTTAGTAATAATTTTAAATAGAATAAATTTTGCTTCCTAAACGTGTTTCCAAGTTTTAAAAAAAAAAAAAAAAATGCTCCTACTATTTGGCTTGCTAGTATATTAAAATATATTTTTTATTCATCTACTTGTTTCATTACATTTACTAGTAAATAACAATACTTAATACTGTAGAGAGATTTCTACGTCATTTAAATTTTAATTAACAATATTAAGAAGAGTTTTGAAGATTTAATTTTTCATTCGAACATATATATATATAGATACAAATCAAAAGTCACGTGCTAAACAATGAAACAAAGCTATGTGCCTATGTTAGGTATGGTACATTACAAAACCCGTTCCGAATATATAACACCTAACTCAAACCAAATGTAACGAATAAAATTTTACTTATGATTTTTTTTTTTTTTTTTGAATTCTTAATTGTTTTAGAGTGTGTGACAGCACCACCAACACCAATTAATTAATTAAATAATTAATCAATCCCAGGCGTGCATTTGGGTATCTGTTGAGTTCAGAATTAATTTCAGATATATATATATATAGTGACTTTGGCTAGCTAGCCCAAAGAATGAAAGAATGAAAGAATGAAAGAATGAAAGATCTAAAGTCTAAACTATTAATTGTTTCTTTTTGTTTATTTTTTTGAAAGGTTTGAAAAGGGAATAATATAACCTTGAGAAAGGTATCAAGAGCCCGGTACAAGCCGTCGTCTGTTGCCCGTGCATGTGCCGGCAATGCACGCGCAAGCTCTTCAAAGTCCTTCACACTAAGCCCAGCATCGAGCGCTGCCTCTGCCAGGTATGCATCCACCAGTTTCGCCACCCGGGCCATGCCCGCGCCACTAACCATTTCCTCAGCTGCCAAGAATCCTGCATTGCATTAATTTTGTTTTAAATTAATATATATCTATATCTATATCTATATCTATCTATGTAATATAATTCGGCCATGAAGAAATCATCAAATTAATATATTAATCTCTATTGTCTCTGCAATGCATCAATATATTAATTAATAGAGAAATGAAAACCTTTCACCAGTCGTATGACAAGAGAAACATCGAGCAACGTCCCCGATGTGTGCCCGAAAGCCGGTATCATGACCTCACTCAAGCTGGCCTGCTCAAGTCGTCGACCGGCACGTGCCTCTAGTTCCCTCAGGCTCGCTTGATCGGCTCCAACCATCAACCCGGCCCTTAACAACCTCAGCAAAAAATCACAATTAATGGCCGACTCCATGTCTTTGTTATTCATCTCCGGTGGAAGTGCGGCGATAAGGGATTCAACAAAAAGGCGTTTTTTCAACCAGACGGCTGTTGGGCTTTCGGGAGGCGGTGGGGGGCCACTAAAGCGACCGGATGAAGTGGAGGAGAGTTCGGGCAGCCATTTGGAGGCATAATGTGATAAGACGGAGGCGAGAAGGTCAGGCCGGGACGAACTACCGGTTTTAGATTTAATGGCGGAAACGGTTTTTGCAAAATGGTCGACATCTTTCATGGATGCATCGTCGAGCCATTGTTCATTTGATCTTGTGTTAAATAAGGTTGGGTCATGGGGTGGGGGTGGGGGTGGGGGTGGCGGCTTCTTTGGGCTTTGAACTGGTGATTTCATCATTTTGATTTTGATTTTGTTAAAACTTAAAACTCCAGTCTAGTCTAGTCTAGTCTAGTCTAGTCTCCGGGCAGTTGTGTGTGAGAAGTGAGATGTCACTTAAATAGTATAGTAATAGACTAATAGTAGTAAGGACTAAGGACTAAGGAGAAGAGAAGGTACAAAGGGAAGGGGGGGACTCAGGGGAGGAAGGCTGGATTATGATATTATTTGAGGATTGCTTTATCTGAGGGTAAGTAAGGGTATCATATATTATATCATATATTGATATGCTTTCAGTTTCTGTGGCGGATAAACAGTAGTAAAAGACTCTCCTCAAAGGAAGGGGCATCTTATTATTATATAAGAGATCATCTCTGAAATTCTAAGTTATTGCAGAGGAAGCTACGCAGCTTCCATCCATGTGATGTCCATCAGTGACAGGTGAAATTATGAATTGAAAAAAACCACAGTTCAAATGCTTCTATTTTTCGTGTCTTCATTGTGCTTTTATTTTTTAACATTTAAATAATTCGAAATTTAAAATTTAAACGTCAAAATAAAACCATTAGATGTGATCGTTGTTATTTTCTCTATGTGTCTATAAAAAAATTATCACATTTTGATTTTGCTTTTATATAAATCAATAAGTTGAAAAATCAACGTCTAGAAATTATTCAAATTAGTATATATTTTTACAAGCTCAAGATGACAACTAAAAAAAGTTTAAATGCCATAATTTTTTACACGTGCATAGATAAAATGATATAGTTCATATCCAACGGTTTTATTTTGAATTTTAAGATTTAAATTTTGAGTTATTAAAGTTTTTAAAAATAGAGACATGATGAAGGCACAAAAAATAAAGACATTTGAATCCTCCTCATTGAAAAATTAACCTTATATATATATATATAGGGTCTGTCTAAATTGCTGCTGGCAGCATTTCAGCAGAGGTGCTGCCGGGGCTATATTTAGCCGTGTGATGTCAAAACAACAAATCCAAACCGTTAGATGTTTAATCTATATTATAATCTACTTGGAGACCAAATATGTACTAACTAAGCTCTATCTATATTATAATCTATATTATAATTTACTTCAAATTAACACAAATAGTGTTACTTTGATATGTACTAACTAAGCACTATCTTTATATATATTTATATATATTATGAAAAAAAATCAACATAATTGACAATATGTATGCACTAATATGTTATTTATATATATTATGAAAAAAATTAACATAATTGACAATATGTATGCACTAATATGTGATGTGATGTGATGTGATGTGTATATGTGATAAAAAAATGCAATGAGAAGTTGATATTAACGTTGGTATTTATTTGCATAGCTTGAAAATTCAAAGTAATATTATTTTTTTTATATAAATTGCAAAGACGTGGGTTAACCAGGCACAATTGTAGAGGATTTTGACATTCGTGTTGGTGTTTGCGTGTGTGCATGTTTCATGTTTGTGCGCAAGGGAAGGAGAGAGAGAGAGAGAGAGAGAGATTATTAGATGCTCAAGAGTAGCCTTTTCCTTTTTATTAGATGCTACACTTTTTGGCTTTTGAGATTATTATTATATTATATCTATCATTCTTTCACATTAAGAACTAGCATTTGGTTCGAAGCTCAGATAAAAAAATTTATTTATTGTAATAATAAGGTATCAACTAATTGGATAGTTTGACCTCAACTTTATTTAAAAAAAAGTTATTCTTTCACATTATTATTTTTTTTACTTTCAAATTTGAACTTAATACATTTTCTGGAAAGAGGAACAATAGTTTACCTTACCGAGGAAAAATATGTTTTTTTCACAATAGCCCTCCATGAAATATAGAATTGACTGTAAATTTAAGATTTTAAACAGAGGACATTTTATAAATGAGCTGTTTATTAATTATAGATTTTACAGCACAGCACGTATTTATTTTGATAGGGATAATTAAAGGCGGTTGAGGTAACATATATATATATATATCACAAGAGAAACAGTTAGAGAATTAATGTTTGGCTTGATTGTGATGTGCATTATTGGATATTTGGATGGAATCGAAGAGAAATTAAGGGGTTTAAAACGGGAGATGGAGCATGAAGTAACATGGTGCCATTATATGGTTGGGTTAAATTGCATGCCATAAATAAAATCCATGACAAATTAAGACAAGACAGGTAGGAATGTAGGAATTAGGATGGCCATTTGGATAAAGACAAGAACCAACCTCGATCCTTCATGATTGATGATTAATTACTATATATATATATATATATAACTTCAATTCACTTAATTAAAAAATATGGATGAGACTTGAGAGTAATTTGTATGGAATGAGAATGATTAATGGGGCGGCGTACGTACGTAAAATAAATGAGGCCCGCACCGCACGGCATACAAAAATAAGATGAATGAATATTCTCTAACAATTAATGAATTAAATTAAATTAACAAAGCTTTCCGAATCAGATCAACTAAATCACCTAACAATTCATATTCATGTTTGCTTTGCTGATTTCTAGGCTTAGGAGTTTAGGAGTTAGGAGTTAGGAGTTAGGAGGGCGCGCTCTGCTATTTGTTTATTTTTTACATTTGACACGACACGACATGACACGGAGACCAGAAAAGAAATTGACTCAGAAAAAGGTTCAAGTTAAAATAGTTAATTGTGCACAAGAACAAAGGAGAGACTAAAAAAGAAATTACCTTTTTTTGGAGGGGGGTGGAGGAGATAAAGAGATGACAAAAAGCACCATTAATGCCCGGTTCGAAATTCGCATTCTACACAGTACGATTGGTACAAAAAAATCTCTGTCAGAGTTGGAAAGGAATACTCGCGAGCCGAGTACAGCCAATACTGTATTATGGTAAGGTATTTGTCTCTACGTATTTTGTTAGATATGTCGCCTAGCTAGTAAATTATTATTTCTATTCCTATTCCTATTCCTATTCCTATTTCTATTCCTATTGGTATTTCGTCTGGAACCGAACCAGCTTTTAAATGGATCTTCCCATGTAAAGGCCTTACATTCATTACATAGGCCCATATCGGATTCAAGAAAGAGGGGAACGCCTATCTATCGAAAATCAATGTTACGAAATCCAGCCCAATATCGGATTCGAAGAAAGAGGGAAAGGCCCATTGGCCATTGGTGTTTCTTTTTCTTTTTCTTCTTATTTGTTTTTGTTGATGCCATTAGCCATTAGCCATTAGCCATTAGCCATAGGCCATCGCTGATTGGTGACCAAATGGCTACATTTCGACCTCAAAAAACCTACCACCACCGCTCTCTTTCTCTTACCTCTCTCCTGAGCCAGTGCAAGACTATGAGGCAATTCAAACAAATCCACTCTCAAGCCATCCGTACCGGCCTGGCTACCTCCCCGTCAATCCAGCTCCAACTCCTTTCCTTCTCTGCTTCTCAACCCTGGACTGACATGGTCTACGCACAACTCCTCTTCGATCAAATTTCCAACCCACATTTATCTCACTGGAATGCCTTACTTCAAGGCTACTCCACCCACAATTCCTCCCAATCAGCTGTCATGATCTATATTCGCATGATTTCTAGAGGATACAAACCTAATACACATACTTTCACCTCCTTGCTCAAGGGTTTCACTCTAAAAACTGCCATTCATTTTGGTGATGAGATTCATGCCCAATTGTTCAAATTTGGGTTGGGGTCTGACGAAATTTTGAGAAGCTTCTTGGTTGTCATGTATACATTGACAGGGGAGCTTGATGATGCCTGTCGACTGATTGATAGAAATTCCAAGGGAGACGCAGACGGAGACGTGACTCTGTGGAACAACTTGATCTCTTCTTATTCTCAGAACAATAGGTTTGCTGACTCATGTAAGCTTTTTAAAGATATGGTTACAAAAAATGTGACGCCCAATTTGGTGACTTGTATTTCCATTCTTTTGGCTTGTGCAAAGTTGAAAGATCTGGAACTTGGAGTGCAAGTGCACTCACATGCCGAGGAACAAGGGATGTTCCCTAATTTGAAATTAGAGAATGCATTGATTACTATGTACACTGAGTGTGGTGCTATTGGCGCTGCAAGTAGACTGTTTGATGGAATGACGGAGAGAGATTTGGCTTCTTGGTCATCATTGATTGCTGCACTAGTGAGGTCTCACCAGATAGATCATGCCAGGTTACTGTTCGATCAAATGCCTGAAAGAGATGTTCTTTGTTGTACCACTATGATTGATGCATATGTGGAAACAAGTTGCTTTGAGGAGGCCCTAGAGATTTTTCAAACAATACAGACTGGAGATCACGACCTTGGTGCATTATCTGTGGTTAATGTTTTAACTGCCTGTGCTGAGTTAGGAGCTCTAGAGACAGGGGAATGGGTTAGATGTTTCTTGGATAGAAAAAAAATAAACGTGAATGTTTCTATTGGAAATGCTCTCATTGATATGTATGCAAAATGTGGGACCATTGGCAATGCAATGTGGATTTTTGACAAAATGCATCAGAGAGATATGTACACATGGAATACAGTTATTGCTGGTTTAGCAATCAATGGTTATGGAGAGAAAGCCCTTGACATGTTCCATAAAATGATCAAGTCAGGTGAAAGACCTGACGAGGTCACTTTTTCTAGTGTCTTCACAGCCTGTGCAAATTCAGGTTTGATAGATGAAGGAAGGGAGCTATTTGTTAGCATGATCAGTAGTTATGATATAATGCCTAATGTGACCCATTATTGTTGCATGATTGACCTCTTATGCCGAACCAGGAGGCTAAAAGAGGCACTAGAGACCATATCAAACATACCTATGAGACCTAGTGCCGACATTTGGGCCACATTTCTTGGCACATGCAATGCCTTAGGGAGTACAGAAATGGGTGAATTTGCAGCTCAACACCTAATTGAGTTAAACCCTGATGATATTACAGCGTATGTACTACTATATAATTTTTATGGAAAGTGTAATAGGTTGGAAGATCAGCTTAGAATCAGAGACATGGTACTGGCAAAAGTTATCAAGAAAGAACCAGGTTGTAGTTTTATTGAGGTGAAAAAGATTGTACACAAGTTTGAGTCTGGTGCTGGGTCCCACCCACAAATTAAACAGATTCGCTCGAAATTAGAAGAGATAAATGGCAAGCTGAAAGTATTTGGTTACACCTCTGATGGTTTTGAGCTTTTTGCTGAGGCGGTCTCAGGAAAGGTCTTTTGGCATAGTGAGAAGGTGGCTTTGGCCTTTGGATTGCTCAGCTCTGATCCGTTTGCAACTATACGAATTGTGAAGAATTTTAGGATATGTGCAGATTGTCATAAAGCGATAAAGATGCTTTCGAAAATATACAACAGGGAGATTGTACTGAGAGATAGAATCAGGATTCACCATTTTAAGAACGGCTCATGCTCGTGTACAGACTGTCAGTGATGAATTTTGTAGTAGGAAAATATTATTTTTTTCTTCTATGAAATTGTCTCCTTGTAACATGGTGAGTAAATTTTATGGAGTTAATGTTGGGACAAGGTAAATATATACAAAAGACTGCATACCAGTTTATTTTGGTTCCTATCTATTACTGTTTACTAAATGTAACTGGTACATGTGGTTTTGACTAAAGGATTGCACATCTTTCCATTGGTGGGTTTCTTCTCTTTGTTTTATTTTGCCTCTTCTTTCTATGAATAAGACATCTCATCAATGCCAAACTGAAGTACAAGTTAACAAATGAATATATATAACTGATCTAGGGGTTAAAATGATAATTAAAAGGAAAAAGAAAAACATAGTTTCATGGTATTTTAGGGACTGCAGATGTATAGGACTACAGGCATTCTCATCAAAAATAAAATTATGGTTTTTTTTTTTTATTCTTTTTCTTTTCTTTTTGTAAACAGAAGTACATATAAGATACCAAAATAATCATGATTCTAGTATGGACAAACCTAATATATTTCCAAAGCAAACAACTTGAAATTCTTTTTTAGTCCATCAAGTTGCATATAACAAAAAGATTCTAATTACGTTAAGCAAACACTGACACTGTATCGTACAACCTACATCAGAAAAATAATTCATTCTACTTCAATTTCAGGAAATAGTAAACTAAACTATCAAACAAACAATGTAAATATACAATCTATGCTTCAACTGCACTTGTCTTCGCTGTATCCCCATACTCCTTGATCAATTCTATCAAGTTATTAGAAGATGAGCCTCCCTTATCCAAAGCTTTTCTAGCCATCCTTGCTAGCTCTCTAGCCTTTTCTCTTATCTCCTGCCCTCCATCCATCAATTCCAACACGACCTTCGCCACATCATCCCTCTCCACCATCACATTATTATTATTATTATTATTATTATCGTCTTCGACATCTCTTGCCCAATTATTAGGATACTGTACACCGATCTTCACACCTATTTTAAGTATTTCGACTACCAGCATCTCGTTCAGGAACTGATCTGCAAAGTGGGGCCATGTTATCATAGGCAAACCCGTGCATATACTCTCTAAAATTGAGTTCCAACCACAGTGCGTCAGAAAACCTCCTATGGCTCGATGAAACAAGATCATCATCTGTGGGGCCCATCCTTTGATTATCAAACCTCGATCATGGACCCTCTCCTCAAAACCGTCTGAGAGCCATTCTAAAACATCAGTAGATTTGTTGCCGGCCTTTATTACCCACACAAACGGCCTACCAGAGGCCTCTAACCCCAACCCGATCTCAGCCAGTTGTGAGAATGTTGTTTGTGCGAGGCTTCCAAAGCTTACATAAACAACTGAAGCCGGCTTTTGCAAGTCCAGCCAACGCAAGCAATCATCCTCATCAATTGATGCCTTATTTCCTCTTTCAGACATTTCATTGGTGTTCCTATTACATAGCAGCATCGGTCCAATCGTCCATATCTTTTGCCCTGCGGTTTTTGCATAAGAGTCTATGTACAAAGGTTCCAATTCATAGAAACTATTTACCACAACACCATCAGCACTTCTTTCTTCTTGTAGCCTCTTTTCTAAAAATTTCTCCATTCCTGGCCTTTGGACGCCTATTGGTGATTTGGCCTTTGTCATCTCAAGCGGATGTGGAAACCCCGGTATTTTGACAATTTGTTTATCATCTTTTACATCACTAAAGATATTTTGATGTCGAATAATGTATGATGCAAGGTTTGGGAACACACCAGAACCATTGAAGGTTAGTCTTGGGATGCTGAGTTCTCTTGCAACATCACCCACCCACGGTTGATTCGTATCAGCTATTATACAAGTCGGCTGGGGATATTTCTCCTCTAGACATGATATTAGCGAATCCTTGAGCATTGCACATGCATTAACAAACTTAATAATCTGGTCCGATCCAGAAAGCATATCTGCACTCTCAGAACCTTCCGGCAAACCGACTTTCTCACAAGGGAATTCAAGCTTCAGAAAGTCAATTGGAAGTTGGGATTCTCTTATCTTTTCAATTATTGTTTTGATTCTCAATGCATTGACGGGAGTTGTGACGAAGGTGACGGTTGCACCATGCTCAGCTAGTAGACGGGCCATGTCGACCATGGGAATCATATGGCCTTGTGCCATGAGTGGGACCAGGACAAAATAAGGTTTTGGTTCTGAATCAACGGTATCCATGGCTAGTGATATGATGAACAAGTAAATTTGTTATATGTGAAAATGAGAATGAAAGTGGAAGTAAATTTGAAGTTGGTAATGGTACCTATCTATGATATGAAATGATATGGTTTGGTGTATAGATCAGCTACTTGGAAGAGATCAAATCTTCTGAGGTTGATTCAATTTTGGCTGCTATTTTTTTCTTATCCTTTTGGATATATCATGTATCATGCATCATGTATATATTATATAATCACATGTCGCCATCTCTTTTGTCTGTTAATTTTTTTTTTTTTAAGAAAGTGTTAGAAATGTATATGTTGGGCCATATTAATAATTAATATTGGATCAGGATTTATTGGACTAGATCCGAATTCCTGTTATCATCTGATCTGATCAGGTTAGGATAAGATCTTCTCAAGAGGCTCAGCTAGGGGTGCAAACGGATCGGATACGGAGAATTCACATCCTCTGAGATATCTCATATTTTGCATGACTTTTTGGATAATCGCAACCGTTACAATACGTTATGAGTGAATCTCAAAGCTCAAATAATACTGGCCCCCTATGTCTCGCAAAATTTGAGATATCTCAGAGGATACGCACTCGGATACAAATCGTATAGTGGAAAAACCATATCCGTATCCGTTTTAATTTTTCGGATGCGGATACGGATACGGATCGAATATTAGACGGATACGTACGGATCAAATATTGGATATATACATAAATATTTTCATAATATATATTAATTATATGGTATATATCTACTATTCGGGTACGGATAATTAAAATTCAAAACCATATCCGTATCCATAACCACACGGATATTTCGGATATCGGATATCCATATTTAATTTTCAGATACGGTGGAAATTATCCGATTGCACCCCTAGGCTCATTGAATTGGTGCCATTGAATAGGCTCAAACGAACTGGTGCGATATATTATAAATATGTAACAGTAGTTCATTTTTTCGGGTTAGCCATTCAGTTTATTTAGAAAAATCAAAAGAGAGACAGAGAGAAAGAGGGGGCTGTCAGTTTGGTACTAGCATACCGAATTACAGTAGTTTGTCAGCCTGTTCGTGTGGATACTGATAGAGACGCAACTGCTGTGCTGGTGTATATATCTGACGCGTAAAAGGAGAAGAAGAGAACAACTGCTGGAATAACTAGAAGATTTCCGCTACACGTCTAGTTAAACTCTATATTAATCTTGAAATTAATTTTATACATAAATTCTAATTTTTTAGTAGCGAACAAACTAATAAACTGAATCGAATTATTGTACTTTAACTTACTCGATATCCCTATAGAAAGGAACATAAAATATCATGTTGATTATTCTATACGAATTTCTTGTGCAAGTGGGCAAAATATACGATACATTATATTTTTTTGTTTTGGCAGAAGATACCATATATATTATATACATTAATTGTATATATATATATATATATTTTTTTTTTTGGCAAAAGATACCATACGTATTATTGATGAAGATCAAAGTTTTCAAACAGGACATCTCATCACCAAATTATAACATGCACCTGGAATAAAAATCCAAAAATTGCCCGTTTATAAGATTCATATTCTTAAAAAAAAATTGTTATTATATGATATTCGAAGTCATTGGCCCATAGTTACCAAAACTTTTCTATATGTTATAAATGGGTATTTTTTCAATACTGTTTTTTAATGTAGGCGTACACCCCCGCGGCCGCTTCCCAACAAATTTCTTTTCTTTAGTTAATTTCGGATTGTCATATTATTTTGAGATACTGGAAATATTTTTTACTAAGAAGACCAATTTTTAAAGTTCCGAAAACATAATGTTAAATGACTTTCTTTTGAGAAAGAGAAGATGGAAAAACATAACTACTGAACTAAAAAAATCGCACATTATATTTGCAAAAATTATAATTTAAAGAAAATGAATATGGGCATGTGTAAAATTGAGTGCTCGCATCCTTCCCTGAGAAAATGGATATTGACTAAATGCTGTTATCGAAAGATGGGCTGTGGTGCACTTTGCTAATGCAAACATTTCTGGCAGAATTTTTTATAAAAACCATAATTGAAAAAATTAATTTTAAGAAACCAACATTATTATTATTATTATTATTATTATTATTTTAAAACTATAAGAATTCAAATGACATTTTGGTCCATCTTTTTTTTTTTTTTTTTTCTGAATTGAAATGGTATTTCAGTCCGTCATGGTTTCACAATTTTTCTGAAAAAATTGTGTAGTCCTTGGTATAATACCTCTGAACTGAAATACCATTTCAGTCCAATGCTTACTAAGCATCTGTTTTGGCCTTAGCCGAATATTTCTGCACTTCCAGGAACTGTCCAGAACTGTCAGGACTTGAATCTGTTTCGTCCAAAAACTTTCTATTTTGTTCCGGAATTGTTTCTGTTCCTGCCTTTACAGAATATGTTGTTTTTCAGCACTTCAGTTTTTGCCAGGAACTGAATCTATTTTGTTCTGGATCTATTTTTGTTTTGGCCAGGATCTGTTTCTGTTGTTTTTATTAGTTTTTTTTTTAATTGTTGACTTTTGTAATGAACTAATAAATAAGAGGACTAACTAAATGAATACGGGACAAGTAGCTAAATACACTACATGATAAAATATACATGTTTTAGTTCAAACAAACTATACACTACATAAGCTTCGAACAAAACATATATTAGGCTGCGTTTTTTCTGATGTTTTTCTTGTTCTTCTCTCAAAAATATACAAATCTATGTGAATAGAATACAAAAAAAAAAAAAAATGACTTTGGGAGTTGAAAAAAAAATGTGGGCTCGGTGGACATAAAGAAAAGAATGTAGAAAGGATGGGAGGTTGTCTCGGTAATAAAAAAAAGAAAAAATTAATACGGAAGTGAAATGTGATTTCAGTTCGGAGATATTTATGAACTTTTTATGATTGTTGTATGAGTATTTGTGAAATTAAAACGGACTGAAATGTGATTTCAGTCTGAAAAAAAAAAAAAAAAAATGAACGAACTAAAATGAATGAGTTAATGCAGTGATGCAGAGGACACGAATTATTTATCCAATGAATAGAACTTAATGATGTATGTACACATGTCAGCGATTTTGTCACGTGGCGTTCCAGTTGATTACCCCATTGCGGCATTGCCCATATGGCCATATGGCCCATATCATATCTTTGCCTCGAAGTAATGGAGCAATCAATTACGTGG
This sequence comes from Carex pumila, assembly GCA_033356055.1. Lineage (NCBI taxonomy): Eukaryota > Viridiplantae > Streptophyta > Magnoliopsida > Poales > Cyperaceae > Carex > Carex pumila. The sequence goes on from JARJHM010000360.1 coordinate 279,618, forward strand.
CCCTTTTTGTCATATTATTTTTTTTCTTTTTTTTTTTTGGTGCTATGCTAGCAGTAGCAGGCTAGCAGCCACCTAGCAGTCATGAGTTGTTAATTCCATTCCATCAAGAAGAATTAATTCACTGAGGGAGACGAATCTCATTTTGGAAAAAGAAAATTACGATCAATCTGCTTTTTACCTTTTTTATTTTTCTTGTATTTGTGTACAAATTTAATTCATACATATTTTTCCGTGATCCCTAACACATTTTAGAATATAAAATTTATTCTAAAATTCTCACAAATTTTCAAAAAAATCGGCCATTCGAACAGGCCTCCTAAACAATTAATTGTGTTGTTTATCATTGTAAATATTTTTAGTATTTGGAGAAAATTTTATTTTTTTATTTAAAATTTATTTTACAAAAATTCTCTCATTATAAAAAAAAATTAATTTATTTTTCTAAAATGGAGTGAGGGGAACGATATGTGTGTGCAGTGTGCTTAAAATTTAATATCCATAAAAAAAAAAAAATACCAAGGAAAAAGGGAACCTCGTGGGAATTAATTGAGAATTTAATTAGGAAGATACGAAGCTGCCGAATGCCGAAAGTAGACACGTGTCGGACACGTAAGTCACAAAGTCAGACACAACAACGTACAGGCCGGTACAGCACAATAATTAAATAGATATTTTGATCCTGAGAGTGAGAGTGAGAGTTGCGTCCCAGTTTGAATGTCTAATTTACCTATTTGAAGTTTGAACTCGCTACGGCTACGCTACTAAGAAAGATCCAAAATAAAAAAAAAAAAAAGAAGAAGAAAAAAAGAAACAGTAGCTGTTACTTGGGCTGCATGTGTTAGACTTAGAGACCTCTCTTTATTTGCAGACAAAATTGTTTGTTCAACTCCAAAATCTCGTCCACATAAATAAAAATCAGTATAAGAGTCCGGCCGGTTTTCTGTTAACACACCTGTTAACAGAGGATATATATGAATTTCAACCATACATAGCACGTTAACTGTTACTTATTTCTCCATCAACTAGCTAGATCTGATTCTCAAAAACCAATATATATAATATAATTATATCGATCGAATCGCATCGCATGCTCTTAAAATTAACACTTACTCCAATAATAAAATCATGACATCCTTCCAAGAAGAAACGAAACCTCATTTTGTGTTAGTTCCACTACCAGCTCAAGGCCATCTAATCCCAATGATCGACATGGCGCACCTCCTAGCCAACCGCGGCCTCCATATTAGCCTCATAACCACCCCGGCAAATGCTGCTCGGATCAAGCCCATTATTGATCGAGTGCAAGAATTGAAGTTGCCTATACAATTTGTGGAACTGGCCTTTCCTGGTGCCAAGTTTGGTCTACCTGAGGGATGCGAGAGCATGGAGCTCATCCCGAGAGGATTCTTTAGGCATTTCTTTGATGCTGTTTATTTGTTAGGCGAGCCTCTTGAACTTTTTCTGAAAAGTCTTCAGACTGCTCCCAATTGCATGATCACTGACATGTCTAATGCATGGACGGGACCTGTCGCACGAAAATTAGGCATTCCAAGGGTAATTTTTCATGGACCGTCTTGCTTTTATATCTCTGCTGCTCATAACTTGGAGGTTCACAGGGTCTACGATCATATCTCTAATAGTTTAGAGTTTGTCAGAGTGCCAGATTTCCCGGTTGAAGTACAAGTCAACAAGATGCAAACACCGGGCTTCTTTAATTTTCCTGGATTTGAGGATATCCGGAGAATGATTCTCGAAGAAGAGTCGACGTCTGATGGAATTGTGGTAAATACCTTTGACGAGTTGGAGAAACCCTTCACCGAGCACTACGAGAGGATAATAGCAAAGAGGGTTTGGACAATCGGGCCGACATGTCTTTGTAACAAAGAAAACAGTACCAAATCCATTAGAGGAAACAAAGAAACAGTTGATCGGAATGAAGTACTAACGTGGCTCGATCAAAAGGATGTCGGGTCAGTTCTCTACTCCAATTTTGGAAGTGCAGCGTATTCAAACCCTTTCCAACTTATTGAGATAGCCAGTGGTCTCGAGGCATCAAAAAGGCCATTCATACTAGTAATTAAGAAAAAAGAAATTGTGCCTGAAGTAGAAAAATGGTTGTCAGAAGGGTTTGAAGAGCGGGTTAGAGATAGAGGGCTTTTACTTACCGGCTGGGCTCCTCAGATGGCTATTTTGTCACACCGGGCCGTGGGAGGATTTATGACACACTGTGGATGGAACTCAATATTAGAGGCGGTCTCCATGGGAGTGCCGATGATCACTTGGCCTCATTTTACCGATCAATTTCTAAATGAGAAACTTGTTGTGGATGTGTTGAAAATTGGAATTAGTATCGGTGTGAAAATGCCGGACTTTGGGAGTGATGTTGTCATGGTGAATAGGAGCGATGTTGAAAGAGCAGCATTGGCTCTCATGGATATCGATGGTGGTAATGAAGGAAGGGAAAGGAGAGACAGAGCCCGGGATCTTGCCGATAAAGCTAAGAAGGCAGTTCAAGAGCAAGGTTCTTCATGGAAAAATTTGACAGATATGATTTCCTACTTTATGGAAGAAACAATGAGGAAGGAATTTGAACATTAATTTGTTGCATAATTTGGAATGTAATGTAATTAAGTTGGTACATAATTATCGACATATATATGCATTTTATTATTATTATTATTATTATTATTATTAAAATGTGCTTACAGATCAAATTTTACATTTTTCTGAATTTTTTTTTGGTTTATTTAGAGGGGTTCAAAAATTCAACGGTCTGAATATAGCGATTTTGTTAAATACTTAATAAATAGTAAAAAAATTCAGAAAAATGTAAAATTTGATTTCCAAGTTACTCTTAATATATTCATCATATTGAACGGTTTGGATCGACTATTTGGATTTTGAAATTTCAAAAATGGACATTGTCACACCATGTCACCAAAATAGTGGTGTAATCCGATCCCTCCTCATATATATATCTCCATTCTTATATTATGCACGTAGTTGTCCTGATCCTCCAACGGCTGAGATTGAAAGATAGATTTTCAAATTGAATATCAACCCTTCAATCACATAATTTGTCTTCTTTTGATTATATATATCTATTTTATGTGTAGAAGTTTAAATTTAGTTAAAAACATGCTCGACACACAGACTACTACATGGTTTATCACATTAAAATTGAATAAATTCTTAGCAATTCCTTTCCTTATCTTCTATTCTTCCAATTAAATTATTTCCTTGTTTCTTCATTTCCTCCATTTCATTTCCCTGCCATTTATAAAAACTAATTAATCTACGTATTCCACATTTTGTTAACTCTCAATGAAGGTTTTTACAATAATCAATTGTTATTAATATGTGTAGGCTAACTTATATAGAAAGTTTTTTAAATGCCGAAAAATTAACTCACATAATGAACAAATATTTCAAAATACAATCCAATGTCTTTTATAAAATAATTATTAATACCACAATTTATTGAGAGAATAATCATTATAATGAATATAAAAAAAATAATAATAAGAATATCACAAGATATTCTTTATGTGAAGTTATACAGAGGAGAGTTTCAATATAACAAATTTAATGTACAATTTGTGTTAAAAAAATTCAAATATAAACAAAAAGTGAATTTTGCTACAAAATGTCGTAACATTATAGAGAATTTTTTATTTTTAGAAATTATTATTAAATAATAAAAGAATATAGATTCCGTACGTTAATTTTTTTATGGCTTAACAGGCACTGAGTGGGTAACTCGGATTTAAATTTTGAAATTGAGTTAGTAATTTGGGTACAAAGTTTAAGTTGGAACCACTAATTCGGCTTCAAAGTTTTAATTCAAATCACTAACTCAGAGCCTTCTAGACCTTTAAAAATCTGACGTACTCAATCAATTTTCTTATATTATTTAATAATAATTTTTAAAATTCAAAATTCTCTCAAAATTTTTGTGCTATAAAATGTTCAAAGTTTACTTTTTCATTTATATTTGAAAATTTATAACTCAAATTGCACATGCATCTCTTCTATATAAATTACTTTTTTTTTCATAAAAAAATATCTTATGGTAATTTGTTATAAATTTATTTTACTTGTGGTATCATAATATAAGAATGGAGATTTCATACAGAAAAACTTGATTTTTATGATTTTTATTTTTGTTGACCACGTGAGTCAATTTTTCTATGCTTAGAAATATTAATGACAGACCAAGTATTTAATTATTATGAAAATCATTATTGAGAGGTCCAAAACGTGGCAGACCAGGATTGGTTAGTTTTCATATATGGCAGGAAAATTCTGCCCACCGGTGAGTAGAGGATTTGATTCATTCATTTCTCCTCTTCCTTTATAGTTTTGACAATGAAAATGAAAACAATTATATTTTTCTGTATTTTGTTTAGGGCTATTGTATTTCTGTGAATAGATAAATATCAGATCTTGTGCTGACAAAAACAATAGATCTTTCTGATCTAAAAAGAAAGTGAATAATATCTAGAACTTTCGTGTACATAAATGATATGTAGAGAAATTTTATTGTTAAAATAAATTTTCATGACGAATATATATGCAGAGAAAATATTTATTTGAATCATTTAATTATATATTTTTTTAATTTGTTTCTTCACATATGATCTCCTCTAAATCGTTTAATAACCTATCTCGCTTGTGGAGAAAATTAAATATTAAATCGCAATGATATTTAAAAAAAATCATGTTATATTTGATCTTTTTTTTTCATTTGTTGTTGTTTATTTTATTGTTATTTATTATTTGGATTTCCGTTTTTTTCAATTTGTCTTTTATTTTCATTTAGTTTTTTTTATTTTGTGTAAATGCATGTCAAATAAAAAGTCTCTTCATATCCTATTAAATCTTATAATATGTCTCCGTTGCAACGCACGGGCACTATACTAGTATATATATATATATATAAATATATATATATGTGTGTGTGTGTGTGTGTGTGTGGGTGGGGCATGGGCATGGTCAGAATGGCACAGGTACAAAGAATATGGGTACGGGTTCACGGGTACGCGGACTGGTCCGAGCGGGCACGGATGTAGTTCAGACCGAGTTTACACAGGTTTAATGACAAAAAATCGAGTTTGACCCGTTTTATACTCATATCCGTGTACTTGTGCAAACCCGCCCACAACACACGGTCTAGTCGAGTAAAGGACAGGGCGGTCCAAATAAGGCCCCGGGGTTTAATCAATACACTATACCATATCAAGCCTATCTTTCTAAGCTAATTACCTATCAATAAAGGTCCTGTTTTTGGCAGTTATAAAAAATTAAAGTATTTTTTGCGTGTTACTGAACTAAAAATGTTTTGATTTGAATTATTAATTTCAGTTTAAAAGTCACTTCTGTAAAAAAAATATCATAGTCCTTTTATTTTCAAATAAAGAAAATATGATTTGATATTTTGCACGATATTTTTCTGTATTTATCCTGAAGTGACTTTTGAACCGGAATCAATAACTCAGATCTAAAACATTCTTTTTCCAGTAACACACTAAAAAATATTTTAATTTTTTTTACAATCGCAAAAAATCTGACCTGGAAAATATTGACCCGGGTTATTTGTCGCAATATTTCTAATAAATTCAATTATATAGTATTCCATCTATTTTGAAAGAAATATAAAAATATTTATAATATTTAAATAGAAAAATAAATAAATCATAACATTTTCTATTTAATTAAAAAAAATTAGAAAAATCCTAAATCTGTGAAATAAATTCTCGGAACCACATATTGAAAAAATAATTTTTCGGAAAGAGACCCCATAGATCTGGAAATAATTTTCCAGAATGGGTAGTTTCAGAAATCTTTGTAAAAAGGGTGCAGATTTATAAATTTTGAATTTGTTTTGGATATTAATAAAAATTTCGGGTCTTTAACATACAAAGATAATTTATTTTACCAATACATTTTGTCTTGGTTGTATGACATAAATTAACAAGTGAGCAAAATTAGAGTTGGCAAACTTTTGAGCAAAATTCGTTCATCATGTTGAAAAATTAATCTATGTATTTTTGGGTTATTATTGGCACTGATACCTACCACCCTTTATGGAATAGTTAATGGGTGTTATTAAAAGAAAAAAAAATAGAATGAGAAGTACAAGAAATTAAGTATAAATACTCATATAATTATTGTAATTAACACGATGAATGGGATTGGAGTCTTGACCTCTATTCTTCTTTGAATGTAAATAACACATAGTTGTTGTTCTTTTACTTAAATTAATCAATATGTTGTTAGAAGTTACATTAAATTAGGTCCAAATTTTAATTAGCTATCAAAATTAACACCAATCATGTTTAGATCAATATCCAAATTGCAATTAAGTTAATTTTATGAAATTTAATTGCAAATCCTAATAAAACCAAAATATAAAATACAACATGACATCTACGAGAGATATACCGTCTTCTAGTAGGGATGTACCTTTTTTCAGTATAGGTGCAACCCCTATACCCACTCCGTTTGAGATGTCATAGTATGTCGAGACGGCGTTGACATCTGTGGTACCCGGTATCCAGCACTGCACTGATCGGGTATCAGATTTTCTCTAGTACCTGAATGAGAAGCACCGTGTCTTAGAATCTGTCACTGGATAGGTTTTATATTATTAATAAAATTATAATTTTATTTCTAATTTTATTTATAGGAATATTTGAATGATCTGACATTTTTTTTAATTTAGGGACTAGATGTAGTTACGGTACGCCACATGATTCTCTCGACGAGACGCCACTCAAAATGCGGATTCGGGGTTTGAGGGTCAAGAAGGTGAGGCAATCGTTCAGTCATTCTGACTATTAGGTTGTAGTTTGTTTTCGTACTTTTTTGAGTAAGATATTGTGATTTATTATATCATGATACTTATTTTTTCAGATACAGTTTATTTATCGTACTATTTTACTTTTTTATTTGTTGTTTTTATTATTTATAGTTTTTTTCGTCACAGTAATATTTCTTCTTACATATGTAGTTCTCAAACAAACAACATTTCGAACATAATATTTTTTCCTACAAACATAAAATCTTTTCAAAATAACAGACATAAAAAAAAAACACAATTACAACTATTTTGAAAAAAAAATTAAAACAAACAAAAAAATATACATTCTAAAAAAAAGAAAAAAAAAAACTGGAGAGCCGCATGCTCTAGAAGCAGACCCCAATTCGGAAGCCGCTTTGCTAGATGTGGTTCTCTGAAATGGAGCTGCTTCATCTAGATGCGGCCGTATCAATTTTCAAATTTCTACATAATAATCATAGTTATTTGATTTATGTTTTTTTGAATTACGGTATATTTAAAATTTTCGGCTATAATAGCACTTGTCATTTGTCGTATATGTCTGCTGTTTTTTTAATACAATCCTGGCGGTGTGGTTGTGAGGTAAAAAGAATGATGACAATTGACAACCACGGTCTCCTTGGGCGGAGCCCCTTATCAGCCTTTAGTGAGAAATTAAATTAAAAACGCAACTCTCCTTGTTTGTTTGTTTGTTTGTTTTAACATTTTTAGTCACTAAATAAAGTAATAATGCATGGATGAGGGAATAGATTCGCATCTGCTCCAATTTGAGGGATGTGGCCGTGCAGCAGCCAGTCAAACGCTTGCACTAGCCAGGAAGAATATAATATAACTAGTATCATACCAGTGCGTTGTAACAGAGACATATTATAAGAAAAAATATATATATTAATAAAAGTAATAATTATTTAAAAATTAAGACACATGTTAATAGAATTTATATGATTATGTATTTTTAATTAACTTTAATCGTAATTTTTGATAACAATTTGATGATGTGATGATTCTTTATTTTGAAGTTCTAATGATGTCAAATAATAGCTCGATTCAAATCTAAAATAAAATATCGTACAATAATTCAATATCGACATATAATATGATATCAAAAAATATAAATAAAAAATGTTATCGTGTGTATGTATATGATATATATATACACATACACATACATATTATAAGTGAAATATATATTCACACACACGTTGCAATTTATATTCTTCTTTTTCTTCTTTAATTTTTTTCCAATTTAGAATACACACACATTGATATATTATATATTGGAAATATATTCTAAATTGTCCACAACAATATGTACAAAAACAAAAAAGAGAAATAAGGAAATATAAAAAAATAAATTTTCCACTGTGATATGTATAGAAACGAAGAACAAGCAAGGAAACAAAGAAATAAGAAAATGAAAAGTGAAGTCTTCTCAATTGAAGAGGAGAAATATGGAAATAAATAAATATTTCGCTAAATTTCAGAGTTTATTCAATTTTAATTGTAACATATCGTGTGACAGAACATGTGATGAATATGTTTTTAACTAAATTTAGACTTCTATACATAAAACATATGCATTTAATCAAAACAAGATAAATTATGCAATTGGATGACTGAGATCTAATTAATCAGAAGTTTTATCTTTCAATCGTAGCCGTTGAAGGATCGGACGCCCAACGTGCTTAATAATATAATGGAGATATATATATATATATATATATATAGAGTTAGGCTGGGGTGCTATGGATAGCATAGTGGCTTCCCGTGCTACGGCTCAATATTCAAGTTTTCAAAATTCAAACGGTCGATCCGAACCGTTCATTGTTATAATTAAGCCATCACATTCAAATTCACGGGACGGGAAATTGACAGCTAGGGAAGAGCCGATCAAGAGTACTCATCATCATCATCATCATCATCATCATCATCATCATCATCATCATCATCATCATTTTCATCATCTATTATATTGGAGGGTTGGGATGATATATATACCTGCCTGCCTACCTTAATTAAAACTGGCAACTTGCTCCTACATTTTGACCCGTGTAATTGTCAAATTGTTCACGCTTTTTCCTATTTAATTTGAATTGATACGGGCTGCTTGTGCTTGCATTTTAGTTTCTCTAATAATGATATATATCAAACCGCCATTTCTTTTGTTTCATTTTCTCTTTTCTTTAGGCAAACAACTTCATTTCCAGTTAGCTGCCAAAATAGAAAGGCCGGGCTAACCTTGGAATTAAGACAATTAAGTCAGCTGCTCTATGATAATACGTCACAAAAAGATACCTTCATACAATATATAATTGGAGTTCCTTTCTCCAACACCAAGAGCTTTCAAGGTAACAAAAACAGCTTACAAGTTGCAACTATCGAGCAATATATAGAATTTGTCAAGCTCAGTTTTCCAAATGTGAAGTTCGGTTTGCCAGCAGGGTGTGATACTATCGATAGCATCGCTGATCGTGGCATGGAGAATAAGAGGATAAATAATAATAACATAATATTCCACCGAAAATAAATATCTAAAGAAAAGGAGAAAAAAAAAACATTTATATCTCCCAAACAATTTCGTATCTCCAAATGTGTCTAAAATATTTACTTTATTATTATTTTTTTTAAAAGTGGTGACCCACCGATTTCATTAAAAACTATAAAATTGTTTTGTTTCCAACTCCATACACTGGAAAAAGTAACGCATACATAATATACCAAAAAAACAAAAAAATAGAGGCAATACACAATGCTCAGACAAACATCTAGCGCTAATAGGAAATGAAATAATAAAAACAACAAAAACATGCTAAAGTAAGATCCTAAAAACAGTATTCCAAAAGAAGCAACAATACTAATTATTTAGGAACTCTAACCCAAACATATGGGTTAAATCTTCCTGTGTCAGCAGGGGGAGTTCGTCCTCGAGCGCTGAATCCCCCTCTTGAACTGGTTCCTATGGGTCTAAGACAATCATATCTTAAGAAGACAAATCATTAGTGTCCAAAGACATAATTAAAGACAAATTAAGTAATAAGCTATTATTTAAAGTTTTACACCAAAATGTAGCTAAAGCAATAATATGGGAGCCAATGGCCTTTAAAGTAGGCATGTGAGATTGTTGAAAACAGAGCTTATTTCGTGCAATCCATAAATACCAAAGCACAGCTCCTCGAACAAGCTCAATTAAATATTTATCTTTAAGGGAAATAGAAGCATTAATAAACCATATATTATCCATAGTAGAGCCCTCAAACATAAAGTTATTATGTTGAGCAATCTAATTCTATATTTGAAAAGAGAAGGGGCAATGCACAAATAAATGATCCGTGGATTCAAAAGAACCACAAAAATGATATGATGTATTACCTGTCCAACCTCGATGAGATAGATTTTCTTTAGTCAGTAATTTATTTCTTTTGAGAAGATAGAGGAAAATTTTGATCTTGAGGACCAAATAGATGTGAATTCAAAATTAGGAATACCTCCATATTCAAGCCACAAATAATAATAATGAATTGTGAACTTACCTACAGAGGACCACCTCCATAATAAAGTGTCATGTAGAAGGGGATTAAGCCTACAATTATTTAGATGAGAAAGCAAATTATGCCACTCATGAAAAGTGACACCTGTAAGTTGTCTAGTGAAAGATATATCCAAAAAATCATGTTGTAAGGCCTCTCTAACCAATAAATCCTGATCTTGAGCTATAAGAAAGAGATTTGGATATAAATATGCTAATGTATGTTTTGAACACCATCTATCATTTCAAAACAAAATGGTAAGACCATTATCCAAAGATCTAGCTAGCCCAGTATTGACTACATGGGCACCTTTCAAAATGCCCATCCAAAATGGAGAACATGTGGAAGAAAAATTGGTGAGGCCATATTTAGCCAAAACTAATGATTTCCATTTATTACTAATATTAGGATCTTGAAACCTAACTCTAGACACCCTAAATTGTGTAATCTTGACAATAAAAATATGCACTTGCACCAAACGCAAGTTGAAAAATTCAAGACAAATGAAGAATGTTATCTCCATGCACCTGCAAAATGAGGTACGCTTTGCAATCAATTTTTTTGGTAAGCATCATTTTTACTGCCAAGTTTCGAACTGAAGATGTGTACTATAGGTTGAACAAAATTTAGCATGAGAATATTATGAAAGATATTTCAAAAAATAATTATATCCACATTAATGATGATTATTATCGATAGTTTCCTATCCACGATTTTAAGATAAATTCTAGTAGTATGTAACACCTGGCAAAATTAAGATAAAATCCAAAATATATATATATATAGGGTGAGAAAAACATATTTCAAAAAAATATTATCTCGCAAAATTAAGATAAAATATCAAAATTATGATATGAATTAGTTATTTAATTTGCTAATCTTAGCTTAAAATGTGAAATGCATCGTTCAAGCTTGAACAAATATTCGATAGACCGAAACACTAGTTCTGAGCAAGTATCACATTATCTGTTATGACGGGAATGAGTATTCAACCCTCGCTTTGATAAGCTATCTAAACATGTAGTATGATATTTCCTTCTTAACCTAAGATAAATATTAGCACTTGGGTAAAGTGTGATAATACATGACTAAGATTAAGAATTTTATAAAATATATTTCTGTCTTGCATCTTCTTCTAAAAGTTAAGTTAAATATGTCCAAAATAAGAATAATTAAGGATCAGCAAATTAATTTGTTTTGATAGTCTCAACGAGTTGCACTTAGTGAAACATAGGTGAAACTATTGTGCATATTAATTGTCACGTGCCCAAAATTCTAAGCAATTACTTATCGTAAAAGAAAATAAAGGTCATATTGTCAAGGTGCTTGTTTTTCGAATATCACCCTCATTACTCGTTTTATATTATTGCCTCACGTATAAGATTAATGTTGGTCTGCATTCAAAATCATGCCGTGTTTTATCTTTTAGCATATATAGCAAAAATCATTAAGTCTTTTAATATATGTAACCATATCCTAGCAGTATTATTTTCAAAAGAATTACGAACCATCAAAATAATTTTTAAATATGTGAATTCTTAGAACCCATGATTTATTTTGCAAGACATTACCATTTATATCAAGCATATGTTTTCATCTCCAAAATAAAGTTTTTTAATATGAAAATTATAGTATTTAGTGCACAAGTCACTTTACTTAAGTGTTCTAGAATTAGCAAAAAAAATTTATAATGTCACAAAATTTCAAAAAATAACATCTTCATAAGCTTTGAGCATGATTATACTACCCAAAATTTTTTTTCAGAAAAGCTCCCCTTTAAAAATACATGACAAGTTGAGGTTATAAAATATATATTCAAAGAGGAGGGATCAAATGACACCATTTTTTGGTGACATGGAATGACACCGTCCATTTTCAAAGTCCAAACAGTCGATCCAAACCGTTCAACTTGATGGATATGTTAAAATGTGCTTACAAATCAAATTTTACATTTTTCTGAATTTTTTTTTGGTTTATTTAGAGGGGTTCAAAAATTCAACGGTCTGAATATAGCGATTTTGTTAAATACTTAATAAATAGTAAAAAAATTCAGAAAAATATAAAATTTGATTTCCAAGTTACTCTTAATATATTCATCATATTGAACGGTTTGGATCGACTATTTGGATTTTGAAATTTCAAAAATGGACATTGTCACATCATGTCACCAAAATAGTGGTGTAATCCGATCCCTCCTCATATTCAAATTACATTGGCAAGTTGCAAAATCAGCCAAGAGACAACTTGGCATCTCCTTTTCAGCTATATTCTAGCTCCTTATGTTATTTCAAATCAAAAGACCAACTTGTACTTGACATATCAGCAAGATTTTTGCCTATTTCACATGACATTGCTCTTAGATATTAATTAAATTAATCTTAAAAAAATATTTATTGGTTTTTATGGAGAATTCTTAGAAGAGAAAAGTTACATATTGGCCAATTGGTTGCAAATCACAATGCTCAATTTGGTTGCAAGTGTACAACCTTGTCGGGTAGTACTTAGGGATCGTCTCCATAGGGACAAGTTGGAATATTAAATTTAACCTAACAATTTAATTTAGTAAAAGAAAATAAAAAGATTTTTGTTTGTTCAAAAGGTTGGTTTGATTGTGATTAAACTGAATTAAACTAAAGTCTTTAAAGTAAAGTCTGTTTTTTTTAACAAGTATTAAAAATTAGGGTTTCTTAGGGTTCCTATCCACAAATGTCATGACTAATTGGTTTATAAATTTCTGTTCTTATATTTATGAAGTCACAGTTGGGTATTGTAGGTACAAAGTGATATCTCTATATTAATACCATCTTTAAATTAGAATAAACGTCACCTCTCGGTACTTGGCTACTCTAATCTAAAGTCATTAAGCCCTTACTGTCCCAATTAATTTAGAAAACCGTCTTTAACCTCTCGGTACTTGGAAAATTTTATCTAAACTATTGGGTAAAGCCTGTATAAGACAAGCATCACCTCTCGGTACTTAGCCTATCAAATACCCTATTCTTTATGGTCTGGACCTAATATTCAATTTCTCAATTGTAAATACCAAATCCTAGGGTTTCATGCAATTTCGATTAAGTCTTCACGATCAATTAAAATAAAGAATAGATCATAACAAAGAACAATAACATATAAAATAAAACCAACTAAATCATAACAAAAGTTTCAAGTACAGCTTTAATCAACCCTAGAAAAGCCCTTAGCCAGTCATGGCTAAAGCACAAATGGAATCAAAAGAATAAAGAGTTCCAAAGGAAAGAAAATAATAAAACCGGTTGATCAATGATCTCTTCTCCCTTCTTCTCTCTTCTTGCTTTTCCTTGCTTTTTCTTGTTCAAAACCAGAAATTCTCTCTCTCAAAACAGTCCTTAATCTGTTCTATAGGTCCCCTTTTATACCCCTCTCTAAAATCTAGAAATAACTAACTTAAAATAGCAAATTCGGGCTCTGAACCGACTTTTTGCGGGCCGCAATGAATGGAGTCAGTTAACAGACTGTGCAGAAAAATCTGGAGAGGTCATTACGGACCGCAATGAGTTTGGTTGCGGGCCGCAATGAGTGTTGGAATGAAGATGCTCTGTGCTGGAGAAGTCATTGCGGGCCGCAATGGATGTTGGCAGTTGCTCCAATCTTCGCGCTAACTCACCCGTTTTGCTTCGTTAAGCTCCAAACACTTGATTACCTATAAAACAAACATAACTAGGGCAGTAACTTGAACTTTTGGACATTTCTAACCTAATTAAACCTAATTTAATCAGAACTTGGCTTAATTTACATAACAAACCCTAGGTTTTAATAGATACAATTTCGGCTTATCACACAACACCTAAATATATATGATATCATCATAAATATATATATATATATATAGAGAGAGAGAGAGAGAGAGAGAGAGGGAGAGAGAGAGAGATGAGCTATGGTGCATTGCAATGCATGAACCCTCTTATGCATTGCACTATAAATCATGGATTTAATGTCCAAATGACCGATCCGAACCATTCATCTTGTTCTTCATATTAATATGTGCTTGGGGACCAAATTTTACATTTTTTGGAATTTTTTTACCATTTATTAAGCAATTTTGAAAGTCGCTGATCTGATGGTCCAGAAAATTTTACTATTTTTTACTGTTCACAGCAAAACAACAATTTTAAAAAATGCTTAATATATAGTAAAAAAATTTCAAAAAAAATGTAAAATTTGGTCTCCAAGCACAATTCAATATGGATTAAACATCTAACGGTTCAGATCGGTCGTTTGGGCTTTAAATCGTGATTTATAGTGCAATGCACAAAGGGGTCCATGCATTGCAATGCACCATAGCCCATCTCTCTCTCTCTATATATATATAGATGAGCTATGGTGAGTTGCGAGTAAAATGTGTTTCTACTTCACGTCGTATTTTTAAATTGAAAGTCCAAATGATCGATCTGAACAGTTAGATGTTTAATCGATATTGAAATGTGCTTGGAGACCAAATTTTACATTTTTTGGAATTTTTTTACTGTTTATTAAACATTTTTGAAAATTGCTGTTTTACTGTAAACAGTAAAATTTTCTGGACCATCAGATCAGCGACTTTCAAAATTTCTTAATAAATAGTAAAAAAATTTCAAAAAATATAAAATTTGGTCTCCAAGCACATTTTAATATAGAGAACAAGATGAACGGTTCGGATTGATATTTTGAACTTTAAAATCACAAAATATGAGCGTGAAGTAGAATAGTCGCTTTACTTCGCAACTCACCGTAGCCCACCTCATATATATATGAGACTCAAATATGTTACTCCTGGTTATCTCTAATCAAAGGTGTAACCTTATTTTATCCTAGATATGTACTGGGATTACCTCATAATCTGCTACTTTGAATCATGTATCATGACAATTTAATTAGCAAGGTTATGCTATTAATTCTTGTAGTATCTGAGACATCTTCATTTAAAATTCAGCATGTTTGTTATTTTATAATCAATAAAAAAAAACTGCACAAAAAAAAGAAATGGCGACATGATTATTGCATCTAACTTCTTTTCAAACCGGTGTCGACTTGCGTTTGAATTTTTTTTGTGTTCCCATCAATGTGTCCTTGAACTTTTCATACTTCTGCATCTTAGAAAAATTATTAAATTAATATACTCATATTTGTTAGCATAAAACATCTTTATTTTTGTTTAAACAAAAATATTTTCAAGTGAAAAAAAGCTAGGTGACCCACTCCAAACATCTCAAGTATATATCGGTACAATGAATATTAATAACTTGCAACCATCCAACTTAAGACCAAAACAAACTTCTTACTTTATATAAAAACTATCTACATGAGATCTCAAATAATAAAATCCTAAATTATCTACCTCTATTTGCACATCTCAAGAACAATTTTCTGATTTTATTTCATATATAAGAAAAAAAATCAGCAGCTAGCTAGGAAAATTTAGCAGCACAGTTTTTTCAGCTGCAAATTCAACAACAAAAATTGAGATTTAAAGCAATAAAATTAACTCATTTATGCATATGGTCTAGTCATATCCTTGCTGCATATTTTCAGCTTTTTATCCTCTTGGAATTGACCTAAGAACAAGGCAAATTTCTGAATTCCAGCAGTAAGAATCTAGCTGCTATGTTTTTGGTGATAAACATGTTTAAAGTGTGTAAAATGATTATTAAAATTAAGAGAAACCTGCTAAGTACCTGTAGATATAGTTTGGATTCTTCTCCTGCATTATAATCATTATATTTCAATATTTTTCACAGCTTTTTTCTAATTCAAGTCAAATATGTTCAAAACAGGTTTAGCTGTGGGGCATGGCATCTTGCAGCAGATTAAGCATGATTTTAAGCTTCAAAAATCTTCAAACTTCACCTATAAATAGCCCCCTGCATCTTCACTTCATCTTCATGGTTGGTTAGAGCACTCAAAGCACAAAAGAGAGCAAAAACGTCAATAATTCAGCCCACAGAAAAAAAAAACAGCAAGTTAGAATAATAACTGTCCACAAACATCTTCCTAATGAACTTCCAAAAAAAATTATGAGTAACAAACCTATCATTCTATCCTACTAACTGAGTTCTCAAATATTAAAACCATCCATCCAAGTCATCGAAGAGATCATCATGTTTCATGACGTGCTATTAACGAGAATGAAGATCAACGTGGCTTGAAATTTTTGATTAATTTCTATCTTTCTCTTAACTGCTTTATTTCCGACTTTTTTTTCCTTGTTTCTTCCTTCTGTTATTGTTGTTGTTAAGTTTGTTTATCTCATTTTGTAACATACATTATCATTGAAATAAATTTTTGAAAGCTAGAATTAGTAGAGACCAATTGATAGGGTGAGTGTGGTGCCTAACACCTTCCACATTCATAACCAAGACATGAACCTAGTTTATCCATGGGCATAAAAGAAATTAGATTGTGTATTTTCCGTTCCATTACGGGTGGCGACTCCGAATAAAATTTAAATCACACTTAAAAGGTTGAGTTGAGCGTCGGTTTTGTAGCACGGTAGCTACACCAACCCACCATTTAGAAAGCAAAGACTGATTAAGTCTCTTGAGATCAATTAACCGAAACCCTCCCTGGGATTTACTTTTACAAACAGTTAACCAAGAAACTAAATAATATTTTTTTCATACTGAATTGCCCCCAAATCAAAGAAATCTACATTGTAATTTATCAATTTGTAACCTAATTTTGACTGGCATAAGAAAGACGGACAACCAATATATAGGTATGGCCGACAAAACCGAATTCAAAAGTGTAACACGCCCCCCATAGGATAGAAGTTTTCCTTTCCAACCTTGGATACATGATTCAATTTTATCAATTATAGATTGTCAATCACTCATGCTTGGTTTTTCAAAATGGAGAGGCAAACTGAGATAAGTAATAGGTAACGAAGCAATTTTACAACCAAATAAATCAGCCAAATGTAAACTTTCTTGAACAGTTAAATTAAATAGTACCATTTCAGATTTTGCATAATTAATTTTCATACAAGAAAGATTCTCAAAGGCAATCTAATAAAGTTTAATGGTAGCCACCATACGAGAATCAGCTTGAAGAAACAATAAAGTATCATCCGCAAATTATAAGTTCAAAACAGGACCAACATTGACAAAATTACCAATACTAGAAATAAACCCAGCTACTTGGATTTGTTGTGGAGATTTATTTAAAACATTGGCTACTAGATTAAAAAACAAAGGAGACAGAGGATCACCCTGTCATAAGCCCCTTTTGCATTTGAAATAAGGACCTAGTGTGCCATTAAAATTAATACAAGTTTGGCCACTGTAAATGATAGATTTTATCCAAGCAATAAATAAATTCCCAAAACCCCTAGCTTGAATGACTTCAAGTAAAAATCCCAATTCACCCGAACAAAAGCCTTTTCATAATCAAGCTTAAAGAGAATGCCCTTTAGTTTCTTTTGATGGATATGATGTAAAACCTCATGTGCACAGGCTATATGATCAGTAACCAATCTACCTTTGATAAAGACAGTTTGAGAATCATCAATAAGGGAAGAAATGACCCTACCTAGTCTATTAGTAAGTACTTTGGTAATTAATTTTAAACTATAATTAATTAGGCTGATTGGTCTGTAATTAGTGACTAATTTGGTATCATCTTTTTTGGGAATAAGGCAAACAGATGCAAGGTTTAATTTAGAGAGCTCAATATTATTGAATAAAATGATTGAAATAAATGGAATACATTCATCTTGACAACATCCCAAAAAATTTGATAAAACAAAAAATAAAGGCCATCTGGACCAGGTGCCTTATTAGGATTGCAAGAAAATAGAGTAAATTTGATTTCCTCAAGGATGAAATGAGCCTCTAAACTAGTGCATTGAGAAACAATCAACTTCTTGAAAGGGGGCCACAAGGCATGATTTAGCGTAACATCTCGTACAGTTGTCATTCCCTACAAATTCTTATAAAAAGAGGTGACATGGCCTTGTAAAACAATAGGGTCAAAGAAAATTTGCCATCAATTTCTAATGAAAAAATTAAGTTTTTTCTCCTTTTAGAAGAGGCGACATGAAAGAATCTGGTGTTAGAATCTCCCTCCAAAAACCACTGAATTCGATATCTTTATTGCCAATAAGTTTCCTCTTCTTTATAAAGCAAATAGAGAGAGTGTTGACAATTCTTCCATTCCTCTAAATTAGAAGAAGAAATAGAATGAGATTTTTCAAGGATTTCGTATTCAAAAAAATTGGATAAAAGATATTGTTTCTTCCTTTTTTGTTTCCCCATAATATTTGCATGTCATCCCCTCAATTTGTTTCTTAAAAATTGCAATTTCAATTGCCATGATCTGCCAAGCTCAGAACCTAAAATGAAAGAGGTCCACCACAAAATTACCAACTCAACAAAACCCTCTTGAGTTAACCAATTTTTTTCAAACCTAAGAGGAGCCTTAGAATGAAACAAATGTGTAGAGGTTTGCAAATAAGAGGATTATGATCCGATAAGAATCTAGGCAAAGAAGAAAGCCGATGGGAAGGGTAATGGGATTCCCAAGAAATAGAACAAAAGATCCTATCCAAAAGGGCTTGAGAAGTAGAATGGATAGATTTTGCCCAAGTGAACTGACGGTCAATCAAAGAGATTTTCATTAGCTATAAGCTAGACAGTAGAGAATTAAACCTATTACTTAAAGCAATATTAAAAGAAGGCCCAACTCGCTCATCACGCCTTCTAATTAAATTAAATTCCCCACATAATAGCCAGGCATTAATACCATAAGAGAAAATCAGATTCAATTCAGAAAAAAATGCATCCATTTTAGAAGAGAGAACATGACCAGAAACACAAGTGTAAACCCATTCAAAATGATCATCCTTATTTTGAAAATGTATTGAGATTGAGAATTTCCCAATCTAATTGTTTAGAATAACAAATTAGAATCATCAAATTCAACTAAAATACCCCTTGATAAACCAGATGATGGTAACTGGAACCATTTAGTAATAGTAGAACTAAGAGAGTTAAGGGTCCTCTCAGTGAAATACTCATTTTTAGTTTTCAAAATTTCTAATATATCAATAGAATGAGAAGTGAGGTAATCACGTAATAACCTACGTTTAAGAGGCCTCCCCAAGCCTCGTGCATTCTATGTAAAGATTTTAACCGGGAAAATTTTTTATTTGCCACTTCAAAACTTGAAAATTAGTTATTTGTCACCCTAAAACTTAAAATTAGTTATTTGCCATCTCAAAGTTATTAAATTAAGCTATTTGCCACAAGTATACACTAAATTCAGATTTTTGATTTAAATTATTCTGAAAATACAACAAATTTTAACAGTGACCAAAATACCCCTGGTGAAGATTATGTGGATCAAATTTTTGGCTGCTTGGATCTGTTTGCTCAATAGTTGGATCCGCTTAAGATGAAGAGAGCAGAGCCAGACCCTCCTCTGCCAGCTTGACAAGAGAAGTCAACCACGGATCCTCCCTACTCCTCCCGCCTGAGAACCACGGATCCTCCCTCCTCCGCCTGCCTGTCTCTCCTCCGCCCGCCAGTTCCTCCTCTGTCGGTTCTTTCTCCGCCAGCAGTAAATCTATTGGAAGCAACATAAATCTGTTGGCACCCCTGGAAGAAGTTCCGCCCTTGCAACTTCAAGATCAATATTTATCAATCAAATTAACTGCTTGATGCTGATATATTGTATTAAACCTCAATTGACCCTCAATTTCACCCACATAACTTCAGCAAAAGTGCAATAGTTGAGCAATATTTTCATGTCCCTCAATTAGGATCATGATAAATAGTATCATGATAGTTTACTTTTGTTGCTTGAATTAACCTTAAATGTGTGATTAGCTTTATTTTAATGAATCATTGCTCCATTAGCTCTAATTTGTGCAGCAATCCACTAAAAAATAGCTATAATTAGACTACAATCAATCCAATTTAGTGTACATCTTAGTTATAAATTCATCCCTTCTTCTCCTGACTATATACGAAATGAGCTTGAATGGAAAAGTCTAACTTTAGTTGGGCTATGTGTAACTTGAGAGTTTATGTAACTTTAGCTAGGCTATGTCCTAAGCAGTTATATAACCAGTTTTCATCTATTTATGTAACTTTGCTCATGTAATAATTTTTGAGTTTTAAATCAATGAAAAGTCTGCTGTTATTAGTCTCATGAAATTTCAAAATTATTGGAGCTCAGGAGCATTATCTACTGCTATGTCTTGTTACTTCTATGCAGGACATGATTGTAGATGAAGAAAATGGCATCCATCTTCTACAAAACTTATGAAACCCTTCAATGAATGAAGTTGATATAAATAATAGCAAGGAAAATATTACAAATTACTTGTGTATTTTTTAAAGATAGAGCTCTCTTTTTGTACAGAACTTAGATTGCTCTTTTTTGGTATACATGCTAATGTGCTCTTTTGGTATGTGCTTGGATTTGATACAAGCATCCAATTATATTCACTTAGATTGACATAATGAAGATATATGTCAGATTAATTAATCTTTTTGTTTTATTCTGCTTTTTTTTGCAAAAAGTTGATAAAATGATAGATGTCTTGCATACATGGTTTAGCTAATAAGTGTCATTTGCTAGTTCTGTTAAAAGAAAACTTTAGAAGGGCTTCTTTGCAACTTTTACATAATGCACTGGTGACCACCTTGTTCTCCAGCTTGACCAGTTTCATGGATAATATTCAATTTATTTTGTTTATTCATTTCGTTCCATGATAACAATATTTACAATTTGTTAATTACTATTTGTAAGAACTGGTACTTGTTTGGTACCAGTACATAGATGGTCATAGATAGTATGGTTGCCTTGGATATTTGATTTGTCTTAAGTGAAATCCATAAAACTTTAAGTGTTCAATAATCTTTACTATGTTTATTTCAATCTTTTCATGATGTGGCCGGTTATATTTCTACATCAACAATACCTCAACAATGCCTAAAGAAAATAACCACATATTAACAACAATCAAAGAAAATATTAAAATAAATTACTCTTTATATTCCACAAAGAATTCATTACAAATTTACAACATCTAAGGCTTCCAAATTTAATTAATTATCCGAGTAAAAATATAAAGAATCATGGAGCAACCCCAGTTTATATTGATAAAGCATACATCTGATATCACAACTCTATTATCACAACCACATGCATACATTCACTTTTACTGCCCCAGTTGATACAAGCATCCAACTATATTCAAACTCAATAAAAAAATTATGCAGCTTCAAATCAAAGAATATTCTGCAGCTTCAAATAAAAGAATATTCTCCAAACATGCCATTGATTATCAGATTTTCCTGAAAAGAAAGAACAAAAGATAATACACATAAAATAGTTGCAAGAGAATACACGTAAGTTTGTAAACTATATTGTCAGAGTCCTTGGACGTACCAATGGTTGGTATAACCAGATTATTCCATTAGATAAAGTTAATAGGAGGTAGACCCTTCACCCCTGACCTGTAATTTCTCCCAAAATAACTCACCCGTAAAGAGAAAGAAAATTAAAGGATAAACTCAATTAAGTATAGGTCAACAAAGGAAAATAACTCACCAAAATACGGCATCATCTGCACAAATCTCAGAACTCAGTTCAATACCAGAATATCAGAATCTCAGAACTTAGACAATTTCACGAGAAAAAGAGGAAGCAAAAACAAATTCTAAATTGAAGTCGAGATTCTTACACTCTACAGTAGTGGATTGGCTCGACGGAAGGGGAAGGGGATCTCGCTGTCGATGGAGAGGAGCGGTTCTCGCTGGAGAAGTGGGCACCGAGAGCGGTTCAGTTCAATTGTCGAAGAAGAGAGGCAATCCACGGAACTGTTTAGCGAAGAAGAAGAGAGGCTCGCTGGAGAAGAGGGGCGAAGAAGTGGGGAATCTGTTTAGCAAAGAAGAAGAGGCGAAGAGTTTTGCAGAAGGATCTGTTCAATTGTCGAAGAAGAAGAGAGGCGAAGAAGGGATCTGATTTGTTTAGCTTCCGATCCAAATTAGATCTGTTCAATTGAAATTGAAGGCTAACATTGGAAATACTAAAATACAGTTTTTATACACTAATTTTCAGAATTATTTAAATTAAAAATCTGAATTTAGTGTATACTTGTGGCAAATAGCTTAATTTAATAACTTTGGGGCGGCAAATAACTAATTTCAAGTTTTAGGATGGCAAATAACTAATTTTCAAGTTTTGGAGTGGCAAATAAAAATTTTTCCCTTAAAACTTTAGTTTTTCCAAAATGTAGTACCTTAAGCACAAATTCACTAATGTCAAGTAAATGAGATGGCTCTTTAACAACCAAAGCATGGTCAGAAATGTCATCCAAAACAAAAGTAAAGTCAATTTAGAAATCGTATGAAATTTATGAACAACCTCTAACTTAGTCTTATCAGTATCGCAAAATCCCCCAATCTCATAAATAACAATAATTTCAGAATCAGTCAAATGAGCATAGGGAAATTGGACTAAAAGTTTAGTCATACCTGATCCTGTACTACGTTTCACTGGCAATGTGTCATTCCCGCTGGTGTCAGTGGCCTCTAAGAGTTTGATTCTCAAGCTACTCCTTGCCTCAGACGAAGTGGAAGGTTTTCTCTGTAAGTCCTTCACTGGTACTTCTGACACTGGAACGGGTGGTGGCTAAGCTGGTATTGGTGCAACTAATAAAGCAGTAGGAGGCTGAACTGGTGTTGTCGCCTGACCAGATGTTGGCGGATCCCAAGGATCATGATCAGGCCTGCTAATAGGGGATGGAATAGAATCAAGTAGGTCAATGTCTGTATCAGAGGAGTGAATAGGAGAGGAAGGTGGTGGAGGTAAAGGAGGGAGTGCAGTGGTGAATGGAAGAGGTTGAGGGCGAGGGTGAGGAGGTAGCCGAGGGGGTTGAGTAGGGTTGCTAATTGGACAGGGCTGTCCATGGACAAATCGAACTGAACAGTTGTTGAACAAAGTTCGGACGAGTTATAATACGAACAGGTCCAATGTTCAGTTCAGGTTCAATATAAATTTTATCATTGGATAAAATCTGAACAAGACCTGAACAAAGTTTGGTTATATTCAATTAGGGGCCTGTTTAAGAAGCCCATTTGGACAGTTTCGAGCAGCCCATTTGAGTGGTTTTGAACATATCAAATTAGTAGCTAGACAGACCCTCACGATATCACCTCTGATGGAGTCCGATCTCTCTATCTTTCTCCCTTCGCCTCTCCACCGTCGCCTCTCTCAGCCTCTAACCTAGTCCCCGTCGCCTCTCTACTCAGCCTTACGATATCGCCTCTAACCTAGTCGTGTTGCCTCTCTGCTCAGCCTCCTTCCTCCTCCTCCTCCTCTGGTTTATTGCCTATCTCCTCTCTCCAAGTAATTTTCTTCTCCGTCATATCAGGGCCGTATCAGATCATATGGGTACCATTGTTGGGTTGTTCAGGTTGTGGTGTACCATTGTTGGGTACCAACCTAAATTTTCGTGTCACTGAGATATCTATTGTGTGAACTATTATCTTTTTATATGGTTCTTAAAAAGTTCTTTACAATAACAGGTATTTGATTCACTGTCAGATCTAATCCTCTGTCATTTGATGTGATGATCTCTCATGTTTCAGAAATTAGACCTGTAAGATTTTCTTATTAAACTACATACAGTGCAGCTTTTTATTAGTTAAACTTAGCCACAGTAAAGAGTTTCTTATTTAATTTTAACCAAGGAATCAACATCTCTTAACCAATCAAAAAAATTGTAGGTGTAATTATTTGGCTTACTCTATCTTGATCAAGCATTTGATTTTGTTTCACTAAGTTTAGGTATGCACTTGTTGTTGGGGTTTTGACGGTTCAAACCCATTGATTAGCTTAATTGCGGAAAGTGTGTAAAACAAAATTTTACGGTTTAAGCTAAGAATTAAACGAGGTATATCAGAAAACTTTTCAAGGCGGTCCACCTTCAGTATTCCTTCGGCATCAAAACCTCATTTAATTCATTTACAGATATACTCCATAATTGATTTCTAAAACATTAAATCTATCTACCAATTAAATAGACTAATATAACATGATTTATACCTCGTTTCCAAATCTCAGTTGGAATGTAGCTGAGCGAGAAGAGCTACACCAAGGAAGGAATCGACTCGCAGTATCACACGTGTGATACCTCTATCGGTTATCCACCAGGACTAACCGGAGACCAGTTTACTTCTTTTGCCATAAATACCGTAAATCGCGGAATTCTGCAAAAACACTATTCACGGAGAAAAGGACGAAATAAATATATTTGTGTCCCGAGGTTACTTGGTATTGCTTAAAAGCTAAACCGCAGGATTTTGCAAAATATATTATTTTTCCTAGTCTCGTAATAATCGAAACCGAGGAAGAGAGAAAAACCGATTAACGAAGTAATCAGATTAACACGTGAATTAGTAAGTTTTCTCTCTACCCTCACCCCTCTATTTATAGTGTTTTGAGGAGGTTCGCAAAAGACCGAAATACCTCTCAAAACAAATCTATTTACCAAAATACCTTGACACCTCATCCTTTAATATGTGAAAAGACCAAAATGCCCCTTCCACACTCTTCTCCATGTTTCTACACCATAAGGTGGCATGCAAGGTGACATAGGTGTGAAATGACCATTTTGCCCTTGGCCAATTAAGGCATGAATAATACGGGGCTTTGATTTTGGGCTTTTAATTTTAATTAAGGCTTTGATTATTTTGGGCTTTTAAACCCATAATTCAAATCCATAATTAACAAATTAAAATCCAAATCAAATATATATAATTGTCATGTACAATTATATTTCTTTTTGGTTGTTGTTCGGTAACTTTTATACAACGTAACGTGTACGTTTATAAATTAACCGTTGTTTCTGCTTGTCATTCTAAATGACATTTATAATTTAATTATATCACGTATAATTAATTATAACCATCTTAATATTAATTATAATCAAGTTATAATTAATCAGTAAGATTCTCCGAGTAGCTCCTATATGGTGTGACCCAATAGGATTTGTGTTATGTTGGTAAACAGAGTTAAAACTGTTTTAACTTCTATAATCATGGGTGGCATCTGGCAACACATCATGACCATCCAATTACACAGATGATGCTGTACTGTACAATATCACGATCCAGTAAACAATTTACTTGTGTCTGTTCTTCTATCTCATAGCTATCAGATCAGTTCCAAGGTAGATGTGTGTCATCCTTGTTAACTGTATCTTTTCTTGATCTTGAGTAGATTATCAAATATAATTACTTTTGCAATTATACCGCATGCAGAAATCTAACTCTACCAAGGGGCCCAGTGATGCTATAGCTCGTATAAAATACGAGTGACAAATAATACTCTTGGTAGACTATCACTTCCTCAGGTAAGCTATACATATGGGAATGCTATCATTATGACTGCTTTTTACAGACAGCGGTGGATAACAATCACACATACATATCTCTCAGTGGGAACGATAAATATCTCATACTGTAGAACGTGACATAGAATGAAAACATAAACGACACGAACACAATTCTATTTAATGTTTCATTCGGGGTCTGTCAAATACCATGTTCCTTAAACATGTATCTATGTGATTAAAATGACATCTCGTGTCAGATAGTTTGTAAAACTTAACGATCTTTTAATCCACATACTAACCTTATAGCAGTAATTAGTGTTCCTGCTAATTACCTCGGTCAGTGATCTTTTAAGATTAAGAGTATATATCATCTATATTATGGAGTTTCACAATTTCAGTCATGAACTCGAAATGATTCATAAATGCAATAATACTCAAGGCAACAAAATGATATAAATATTCAATTCATGAACAAAACTTTATGATAATTTATCGTATTATTGACTTCTAGATTATTACAAACTAACACTTGTAGTCATACCTTTTACCAGTACATCTACAGTGACAGTCATTCTTTGGTTTATAGCTATCTGTGGGACCTATTGTCACCTCCTTACTGTTTTATAAAGCCCAAATTTAGGGTTGCAATTACATAGCTGGCTCAACAGCAAATTATGATTAAATTGGGGGGCTAAAACAGGTAGTGTAAATGTATTTCAGGTTTGACTGCAACACTAGGTTTCTGAAACTAGATCAGATCAGATTGAGGCTAATTTGCAACTGAACCATAAGGTCAGCTCCACTTGTATGAAATTCAACAATCTTTCATTTGGGGGTAGACCAAGCAAATATTTCTTGTAACATATGAGTAGTTCGGTTTAGAAAGGTACTTTGGTTTGGATGTATTGTTTTCTTAATATTTATTTGTTTGTGTTGTAGTTGATGCTTTGTTCTTGTTGCCTCGATAAAATATGAACTGGGCTCAATTGTGTTTATGATTTGGTATTTATATTAGTTGATAATATGTTTATGATTTGGTTCATAAGTTGTCCAAAGTTGGATCCGATTGGTTGTCCATGGTTCAGCCCAATTTAGTGGAACTGGGCTTGTTCTGAACATGGCTCAGTTCGAACAGGGCTTAGTTTTGAACAACATTGAACGGACTGAACATGGACTTGAAGAACTTTGTTTTGGGCCGATCATGAACAGGGCTTGTTCCATTCAATTTCGATCTGGACCCGGTTGAGGAGGAGGCAGGGGAGGTGGAGGATGCAGCATAGGAGGTGGAGGTGGAGGTGGAGGTGGTGGTGGTGGTGGCGGTGGTGATGGTGGTGGGGGCAACAAAGTTGGTTGAGGCGGTGAAGGGACTACCACTGGAATGATCGAGTTCCCACCAGCAGTGAACTGAGCGAAGGGCTGAGCGGAGGGGGACTCCTCTTCAACGAAAATATAACAATCATGGTAGGTGACAGTCCTATCCTCATCAGTAAATTGTAACCGGCTGCACGATGGAATAACCGATCTGTCTAGAACTCCAATTTTTATTCGAAGAACTTCAAAGTCAAAACAATCAAAAGATTGAGGATCAGTTGTGATCCAGTAACCCCTAAGATTTTCAGCTAGGCATTTTATCTCAGAATGACACCACAGATCATGTGGAATGCTCAAAACATTAATCCAGAAAAGCTGAGGCTTGTAACCCTTAGAGAATCGATCCATGTAGTAAGGTTCAAGAGGGAAATTTACATCACCAAGTGAGATGCATCTGTCACGGAGTGCGTGAGAACGCCAAGAGTCATCTGGGAGATCGATTAAGAACAACCAAGGTGACAATTTGCGAGTAGTCCAATGCTAAACCTTGCCAAAACGAGCCTTAAGATGCAACTGAATAAATTGAGCACCTCAATTTTGTTGATCAAACAGAACCACCCCCTTCACAAGAGTAGCACGAAGATTGTGAGTTTCCTTATTCGAATAGAACTTCATATGTCGACGAGAGTTCAACGAATCCATGGCTTAGGTTGCGGAATAGTGAGTAGAGAGGGCTTCCTACAAGTAACAGAACTGTGCCCAACCTTGCCACAAGCAAAGCAGACAAGAGAGTTTCGGCATTGAGAAGCAAGATGGCCACACTCACCACAGCGATAACAAGATCGGATCTGACGTGATGTGGTAGTTCGTAGGGAAGAGAGCTTCTTGGAAGCCTTTAAATGAGAAGGTGAAATGGGTGGAGGTAGAAGAGGTGGAATCTGCGGCCTAGGGTTAATGGAGTTCGGCTGATCGAGTTGGCGAATGGATGAAGTAACAGGAGGAACGGGAAGAGGAGGTCTAGGTTGCGGTCTAAGGTTTACTGTGGCTGATGGGTGAAGGTGGAGCAATGGAGGATGGAGCTGGTGGTTGATGGGGATCGGCCTTCCATAAGGAGGATGGAGCTGGTGGATGATGGGTGAAGGTGGAGGTAGAAGAGGTGGAGGCGGCAGCACTAGTGGTCAGACTGGTGGAGGAGGCAGTGTCAGCTAGAAAGTGAAGAGCCGATCGGGAGGTTGAGATGAGAGAACAGATCGGGAATTAGAAGAGGGGAAAGCGTGACTGGAGAGAAGAGGATAGGCCCCAGCTGTACAGGGATTGTCTGTAACAGGCACAGCCGGTGAAATTGAAGCGAGTTGTTGAATAGCCTCAAGGACCCGCTTCATAGCAAGCTCCATGGCAAGGATTGCATCGGAGAGGGCCATGAAGTCTTGAAATTCCTATTAACAGGCCAGTCCGAAAAGAAAGAAGCTATCTTGATTTACCGATGAGCCCACATCTTCTTCTTTAAAAATCGCAAAATGTTTACTTTATTTTGGAAAAGAAAATAAATACAAGGAAGCTTCATCGGCTCATCAGTCTTAATGGGCAATGTCATATGGGCCCAGGATAAAAGAAAAAAAAAAAAATACTGAAACAAAGATTACTAGGAACAATGGGCCAAACGTTACCCATAAAAGCCGCAAAAAGTAATCCGAAAACTAGATAAAAATAATGCAAAAATGCAGCTCCATAGACCATAATTCAATTCAACGGTAGCCTGACATTGCACGTTAATTACCGATCTTGTTTTTATTTTATAACATTATACGCCAAAGCAGGTACCATTAATCAGGTGTGTGACGTTGCAAAAGAGAGTAAAAGCTGATCAAACAAAAACACTTACCACAACACAATTTAGAGTAGCAGCAGTTATGAATTACATGAAGTTCTAAGACACATCTACTTTCGACTCGTGTGTTCCTATATCCAAACAACGAATAGAAAGTGTGACTGCAGCCTGCAGGTGCGTCGGATCTCGCGTGGAAGCGATGACGAGGCAGAGGGCAGAGGTAGGATCATGTTTCGTAAAGCCCATTGATCCAATTAAGGCCTACAAATTAATATTGTGGGTCTAAAGGCCCAAGCGAGGTAATTCCCAAACCGCAAACATTCTCATTAAATTTAAAATTATAGCTAATCCGCTACTTTCGTTAATTAGGAATATATAGTAAATCCAATTCCTGAACTATTGATCATGCACTGTGTCAGTAACACACACACACACACACACACACACAGAGTATAATTTGACAAAACCAGTTTAATTTCTTGGTAAAAAATCAGTTCCTTGTAGATGAGATTTTAGTGGTGCAAACTATGAACACATATATATATCCGCGTAGTATATATATGTGACAGATATAATTGCCAATTAATTGTTTGTGGTGCTAACAAAATCCAAATGCCTTAATTGACTGCTAGGTTTTCCAATTAACACGTCATGGCTGAGCTCCACTGCACCTTCATTCCATCACTCTCAGAACAGAGACTATCAGGATTCAGGAAAAAGAAACAAATTTAAATTAAAGACAACCGTAAGAAAAACAAAGAACGTGAATATTCGCACTAGTTAGTTTCTTTCCAAGGAACCGCTAGCTAGTTATCTAGTCTCCGACGAAGGCTACGATCGAGGTTGCACCAACCACTGATCGATTTTTATGGTACAAATTAATTATTTATGTTATGGAGAAGAATTTCATTAGAAAAAAAAAATGAACGAGACGAATGTGACAACAATTAATTTTGGTTTTTACTTGAAGAAAAGACGATATGTCATCAATTGGCGCTATAAGTTTTTTTTTTTTAGGCGAATTAATGTGACAATTAATGTGACAGACGAATGTGACAACTGATAATATTTAATATTGTACAATTGGCGCTATACGTTTTTTTCAGAGCTGGCTACTAGGGGTGGCAACGAATCGAATCGAATCGAACCAAACTTATCATATGTTTGAGTTTGGTTTGAATTAATTTCGAACCGAATATGGTTTGATTCGTTTTGAACCGAATCCATTTCGAATCGAATTAATTGCAAACTACATATTTTTCGAATCGAACCCGAATCTAATCACGAACTAAATTCACATTTTTAAGCAGTCCTAGTTATACCGGTAGTTTATACATTAATTTTTTCTCGCAGGACAAAATTCACATGTCTTCCTTTTACCGGTATGACTATGAAATGAGTGTTTTTAAGTTGAAAAATTGTTCATGAAAAAATACATCAAAGACGACTTTCCTGATATGAACTATGAGAGACGACCAAAGAGAGAGAAGAGACAGTCATCTAGGCCTGAGAGACAACCAGTCGCCAAGAGCGTCGGCTAGATTTTAGAGCTAGAGAGAGTGTGAGTTAGGGAGAGGTGGAGAGAGAACTAGGTTATTGAGATTTAAGAGCAAGGGAGTGTCGGCTAAGTTAAATTATGATTCTCTATCTTGGATTTTAATTTTATCAGGTAAATGGACGGTCGATGTTATTATGAGATTCGAATCATAAAAGTAACTGAACCCATTTCGATCGAACCAGGCTAAGTTTGAGTTTGGTTTGAATTAATTTCGAATCGAACCTAGTTTGGTTTGTTTCAATTCAAACCCATTTTGAATCGAATTAAACTTGAATCAAACCCGAATCAAACCCGAATCGAATCACGAACTATGAATTTTTTTGCCAGCCCTACTGGCTACTAAACTTGCAGATTTACAGGTTATAATTACAAAAATACTTTTTTCTTACTATGCATTAGTGTTTTGCTAACGGGTAGGACAAGTGAAGGGGTAGGCCGGGTACGGATAAAACTCGTAACGGGTAGACAGATAATTTTTTCAAAATCTCTATCCAGTCCGTTTATTATCCGTACCCGTTACGGGTTGATGGGTACAGGTCCGGTCTGCCGGGTTTTTTTTTTCTCTTCTGTTATTTTTTTCTTTCTATTTTTTTCTTTCTGTTTTTTTTATAATTCCTAAATAAATAAAATTTGTAATCTTATATATAAAAATTATTCGTGCGGAAATTTGTATATTTATTCGGCTAAGTACAAATCTATTTATTTATGTCTTTATACAGATCATTTTATTTTATTTTCAAATTCTCATTGTAATTGGATAATTTCATAATTTATTTATATCTCGATATTTTTAGTTTACATTTTAAATTGATAATATATTGTGCAAACGTTCATTTTAAAACAATAATATATTTTCTAAACATTCATTTATTTTAATTGGTTAAATAAAATATAAATAAAAAATAGCTTAAATTAATTACTTCAAAGCAATAAAATATAAATGAAAAAATTCTTAAATCAATTACTTTAAAAATAATTATGAATTATTTTAAAGTAATACATTAAAAAATAAAAATCACTCTCCTCCTTTATTCTGGACTTGAGACCGGCTATGTAAAATAACATAGACGGAGTTCTAACTTTTTTTTTGTTAGTAATTTTTCTTTAGAGTGAATAATTTAAAAACTAATTGAATTGTTTAGAAATTTATAATTTAAAAAATAATCATAAATATTAAAAGAGGTTAGAAATTTATACCAACACTACCTATCTAATAGTTTGGATTCATGTACCATTGCTGCCTCTCTTCCGCATCGTCTGAATCCAAATTATCACCGGGCAGCTCGATACCGCTTTCTTCAGTCTCGACTCCGGATGATGAATCTTGTTAATCTCGATGTTGCTTGCGCTCGTCAGCATCAATCCAATCTTTCAAACACACAAGTCTCTCAAAAACATGTGCACCCAACTTACTGCACTTATCAGAAAAGATCCTGTTCACCGAACTAAAGCAACTTTCGGAAGCAACGTTTAACATGGGTACGGCATATACGTCGCGGGCCATCATCGCCAGTGTTGGATAGCCCCTTGTATTTCTCTTCTACCACGTCATGATGTCAACATCTTCATTTTCGTTGAGCATCGACATATAGCTCAATAACTCGTTTGTGGATGTATGCGGTCGGCTCTCTGACTGGAAATCTGCTTACAAGCCACCACTGCTAGTACTTTTGGAAGTGAAACTATTAAAAAAAAATTAGTGGACAAATAATGTAGATGTTATAAATAATGTAGATATTACAAATAATGTAGATATTCTTACCTAGGGGCACGGGACGAAGGCGGATTTTGGCTATTATCCATTCTTGAGTCGTATAAGTTGAACATCTCATCGAATTTTGAATTCACGTATGCCTTCACCCTGCTGTTGTCCAAATGTAGATTATCTTTGTACGCTTGAACTATTATGATCGTGAAATACTTCTTGTATGTCGGGTTAAAGCAGCTTGAGATAATGGCTAGGAGGGGTACATCTTCCCAATATTTTAGAAATTTTTGCTTCATGGCATCTATGATCGGCGTGAGAGATTTATCGTGGGTTTCAACTTGTTTCAATTCACGATACACCTTGGAGATGCTATAGAGATGTTTGAGCAACTCAAATGACGTCGGTGAGTACGAGCATGATAGTTGGACAGTTGCTGTAAAAAAAGTTCCTAGAAAATTTCTAAGCCTTTCTAGTTGCTCCCATTCCCCAACGTCGGGTTCCAATGCTATTCCATCGGAGGTGGAGCTTCTCAAAAATCCCCTATGATAGCATTACAAGGAAGGCATCGGTTCAACATCCTATAGATAGAGTTCCAACGGGTATCTATTTGTTTGTAGCATTTGGTCCCTTCTTTGATAATTTTGGGGTGTTGTGGATAATAAGGTGGCAACATTTGAGAGGAACTATCAAAATAATTTTGTTAATAATTTTATGGACAATTTGCAGTTGGTATTTCGAGGCCAAAAAAATCAGCCGACATTCTCGCGATATCTTCTTGCACTGAATTGCGATAAGATAACATTTTTTTAAAAATGTAAACCTATTAAAAAAAATACAACTATTACTTAACATATTTTAAAAAATAAATCTAACATATGTATATAATCAATTTAAAATACAACTATATTTAAAAAAGAACAGAAAAAAAATAAAATTAAAAAATCCAGAAAAAAACAGAAAAAAAAAGAAATTAAAAAAATCTAATCTATTTAAAAATAAATCTAACATATTCAAAAATAGATACAATTACTTAACATATTCAAAAAATAAATCTAACTATTTATATAATCAATATAAACTACAACTATATTAAAAAAAAAACAGAAAAAAAAAAGGAAAAAACAGAAAAAACAAAAAGAATTTGGAAAAATAAAATCTAATCTATTTAAAAATAAATCTAACATATTAAAAAATAAATACAATTACTTAACATATTCAAAATATAAATCTAACCCATTTATATAATCAATTTAAAATACAACTATATTTAAAAAAATAGAAAAATATAAAATTAAAAAAATCAGGAAAAAACAGAAGAAAAAAAGAAATAGAAAAAATAAAAATAAAATCTCATGTATTTAAAAATAAATCAAAATAAATACAATTACTTAACATATTCAAAAAATAAATCTAACCTACTTATATAATCAATTTAAAATACAACTATATTTTAAAAAAAACAGAAAAAAATAAAATTAAAAAACCCGAAAAAAACAGAAAAAAAAAAGAATTTGAAAAAACAAAAAAAAATCTAATCTATTTAAAAATAAATCTAACATATTCAAAAATAAATACAATAACTTAACATATTCAAAAAATAAGTCTTAATAATAAATCTATCATATTCGAAATAAATATAACTTATTCAAAATAAATCTATCATTTTTCAAAAATAAATCTAACATATTCAAAATATTTCACATATTCAAAAAAATGAATCTAACATTTTTTTTAACCTGTTAAAAATAAATCCGAATTTCAAAAGTAAAATCTCACATATTGAAAACAAATCTAATTATTTCACATCTAACAAATCTAACATAAATTAAATAAATCTAACATTCAATAAATCTAACAAATCTAGCATAAAATAAATCTAACAAATCTAACATAAACTAAATCTAACATTCAATTTAAATTATACATTTATCTACAACAATAAATATAATATCAAATTTTAAATTACTCTACAAAAATAAATTAATCTAACATAAAATAAATCTAACCTTTAAATCTCGCGGAAAAATCTTGCGGGAGGTGCCGAACTTTGTAATTTCGATACCTTTGTTATTTCGTCTGCGTATTTGTAGAATGAATTAAATTACAACTATATTATTTTTAAACAATAAATTTAAAAATTGAGAATAATAAAAATTGAGAATTTGAGATTGAGTTTGAGTTTGAGAAATTGTGAATTTGAGTTAGAATGTGGAGAGGAAGAGGGTTCGAGGGGTGTATTTAAAGAAAAATTTGGAGAGGGAATACAATTTGAAATTAAAAAAAAAATGGTTGAGGTGACCCGGTGGGTCCGGCCGGGTTTGATTTGAACCGGCAGAAAAAATTCAAAAAAATTTGAATTTTGAAGCAGGTCGGGTATGGGTAACGAGTACGGGCAACCCGGGTAAAGGTTGGCGGGTACGGGTAGGCGGGTAGATGAGTACGGGTACAACGGGTTTTTTCAAATTAGGTTGTCCGGTCTATTTATTACCCGTACTCGTCTACCCGTTTGTACCTGGGCAACGAGTACGGATACCTCGGATAACAGATACGGGCCGGACAAAGTGGGTTGAACCCCTAACGGATTTAGCAAACCACTACTCTGCATTACTAATATAGTTTTTCAAATTAATAATTTTAATTAAAGTTTTACTTTAGAAAACTAAATAATAATTGTATATCCGAGAATCATTGCTTCATCATTTGGATCCATTAGTTTATCAATTTTTCTACGAGCGCACAGGAGATTCCGAATTTCGGATAAATAAATAAAAAACAATGAAAATATTATGTTTTATTTTTGTAATATGATCCTAAAGATTACGGCTGCTAATGTGTTGAGTCGGTTCGCAAATCAATAAATTGAGCGGCTTAATATTTCATAACGAATTGAACTCAAAACTGAAAAAGTCCAAAACTCGACTCAATTCAATTTTGAAAAAAAAAAAAATCGATTCGACTCAGTTTATGTAAACACTTGACTCAACTTGATTCGACTTGTGAGCTCACAAACCGGTTCACAAACTGACTCATATTTTTAAACTATTAACTAAATTTTATCAAATCGGCTCGGCTCGGTCCAGCGCGGC